>JBCNJP010000014.1:29468855-29489560 GCA_039602395.1 Deinandra increscens subsp. villosa | reverse complement strand
CGAACCAGAGAAAAATGTAGAAGATGAAGTGATCGATCAGTTTTCAACAACAGGAGCGTATATACAGTTTTTCGATAACTGCATATACCCAATTTACACTACCAGTCCCTCAAGTTTTAATAAAGAGATTTTTCGGCCGAAAATAATTTTTGACACATTTTTACTAAAGGACTTTTAGTGTAAATAATTTTCGGGCGCGCTGACTCAGCCCGGCCCTAGCCAGGGGCTCTGCCCCTTGGACCCCGCCAGGGGCTGCCGCCCCTTGGACCCCGCTAACGAACCCCCGCTAACTCCATCGATACGAGTGTGCACTACCCCGCACCACCGAACCCGATCAATATAAGCTAGAGGACAAATCGATCCATAGTTAACCCAATTACACTAAAATACTAACATTTTTTGTATTGTGTTCATATTTTTCTATGTAAGTTTAAATTTTTTATACTGTATTTTAAATCCTGTATAAAAGATTAATAGAATATGTTTTAGGTAAAACACCTTTTTAGAGAATTTTATCCCGTATGTTTATAAAACTCCATCCTAACTCACCATCTCCACCTCCGGTCCATATTCGTCATATTTATAACATCTCCAACCATCCAATATTTAGGGAGACAAATCGTCAAATCATGACTCATGTCACCTTTGCTTGCCCCCTTTTCACTTTAAACACGATATGAAATCCAATGTATGCTTTCTCCATCTTTAATAAACTTTTTTTCAAATTTAAGATAACATATTAAACTTTTTTACTTTAAGCATAACATCAATTTTTTTTTGAACTTTTATTCCATAATCTTTCTATTTTAATTATTATATTATATCATATGATAATTTAGTTGTTAAACCATAACAACCATAACAACTATGTCAATTGTCAAATTACACTACGCTATATAACGCCATACAAGCTAAATGATATGACAATAATAAATAATCATATAATTACTTTATTAGTGATTAATCATTCATTTTATGTCATAATGCTTTTTACAGCCGTATGATATAAAGAACGCCACCTCATCCCTTCGTATGATATGAAGAACGCCACTTCATACACCCCCTTTATAAGTCATATAACCATTTTCTCCTTTTTTATACTATTCAAATATTATTTTCTTGTATTTTATGTGGTTTGTATAACATGTTTATCTTTGGTATTTGTAATCTTTTATTTTACTTACTATTTAAACATTATTATTATAACAATTAGGAATGTAAGTTACCTGTCTTGTTAAACTACTGACTAAAATGATTAATCACCTTTTTTTAATAATTCTACATAATTTCTTTCATCTCTTGGCTTTCTCATGGCTTTTCCAAAACTATCAAATTGATCTTCTTTCTATTTGCTTTTAATAAAGGCAAATTAGATTTAAATAGTTCCAAGTTTTATTAATTAACCGACAGTAATTCTAAGTTTTAATAAAATAATCTTAAGTTTTATAAAAACTAATCCCAAGTTTTATCAATTGGTACACACTAATCTCAAGTTTCATCAAAATTAACGTTGTTATGTTTCCGTTAGTAAATGATCGTTGTAAGAAAATAGGTTAAAAGTTAGCCTCGATAGTAAACATTTCGTTACTTGAGATTAATGCCGACCTATTGATGAAAGTTGAGATTATTTAAATCTAATTTGCTTTTAGATTAAATTTCAGCGGGTTAATAATAGTTTTAATAGATTTCAGCGGGTTGTGCATGTACAACAATTCCTCAACTCCTAAAAATCATAGCTTTGTTTTTACTATGATCGGTTTTGTTATCTAAAAGGGGGTTACGACGCAACTCGTTGTCCGTATACCTGTCCAGGGCCGGCTCAAGGTTTTTTGAGGCCCCAAGCGATTTCTAATATTGGGTCCTCCAAGTCTTACTTTTCTTTTATATTTTCCGAATAACCAAATTCATAACTTTTTATTGCAAATTAAGATGGTAATATCGTATAATAAATATAAAACGGTCAATAAAAAAATTAACTTTTGAGTTGTTATAAATAAACCGGTGTCATGTCTATGCAAACATGATGAAAACCTGAACCATAAGCACTGAACTATCATATTTTGATTTGCAAAACATAGTTAAATGACGACCATCAAGATAATATCAAGCTTCCAATGCGACTAAACTAAAATGAGCATAATATAGCCTTAGTTGTCTTTGTGTATCGTAATGTCATGATATTAGAACATCAAGATTTGAACTTATACCCTAAATAAAATTAGAACTTGACCAAGTTTTAAATGAAGATACAAATTAAACGATTAGAAAATAAAAAATCAAAAAATTTATAAAAAAAATACTTACGTAAAGTAAATTGGTGTTAGAAAAATATAAGAACGAGAAGGTGAAGAACATGTGAAATAATTTCTTATTATGAAATAAAAAAAATAAACCACAATAGATTTGAACTAAAGTTATGTAAAGGATTTGAACAGTTTGCTTTGGGAAGGAGAAACAACAATAAATAGCAATTATGACATAATTACTTTTCATTAACCTGTATATATCTCGATAGAATTAGACAATTAGTTATTAAAGGAAAAAACATTAAACAAAACGGTGAAAATGGTTTCGAACCTGCGTAGTAGATTTGTCGAGTAAACATCTTTCCAATCGACCAACAAAACAACTTTGCAATTTTATTCCAACACTTACTTAATATACAAATGTTCTGGACTAGATTTTCAAAAATGGGGGCCTTAAAATTTTGGGGGCCTCAAGCCCTTGCTTGGGCTGCTTGGCCCATTGGGCCGGCCCTGTACCTGTCACTTTATTGTAATTGTTTTAAAAGAATTAATTACAACCCAATATATTTGGTTATTTTTATTAGATTAAATTTTCGTGTTTTTTATTTATTAAAAACGTAGATGTAATAGTATTCTTTAACATAAAATAAAAAACCTATTTAGTCGTCAGTTTTGTAATTTTCAAACTTTGTTGAACGAACATTTCTTAAACGCTTTTCTCACGAGGGTTGAGTTTACGTAAAACATTAGTTATTCTATAAACTTTCTAGTACGTTGATTTCCCTCATAATAACCTCGTTTTTATAAATAATAACGTCTCTCTTCTTTATTCTTTCTTTGTATGTTGTATGAGAAATTGAGAATTGATTTTTTCTGTGATCCTGTGGAGTCGTGTGACACTCAGACTGTGTATAAATGGCTGCAACAATCACATGTGAATCATTTACTCTCTCTTTCTCTCTCTAAAATGCTTTTCTTCCTTCTTTCTTGTTTCTCTTTCATCCTTCTCTCAAAGTTTTCTTTCTTCAAAACGATCCCAATTTGGAATCTTGAAATGGCGTCTTTCTCATTTCAGTTTTTCTTCAACCACTTGTTAACAACAAGCATGATTTCCCTCAGTTTCTGTCATCTTAATCCAACCAAAAATGGTCATGTTACAGCTTCAAAGGCACAAGCTTTAGACAGCAAGAAGAGGAAGGAAGATGATGTTTGTTTACTAGATTTGCCAGATTTGCCCTTGGAGTGCATTCTTGAGAACCTTTCTCCTGCTGGATTAGCTAGCATGTCAGGGGTATGTAGGTCTTTAAGGGTTATGTGCACTCAAGATCATCTTTGGGTTAGGCACTTGAACCAGAAATGGGGTAAGTTCTTGATGGGTGATGCTATGTTTAAAGAATGGCAGACCAATATTGACACCAAAAAGAAACAAACTCTTTTGGATTCTTCAAATGGAAAAGGGTATTTTGGGAATGTCACTACTGGTTTTTGGTGGAAGAAAAATGTGAAATTGGACAATACTAGTATCTGTTGTTTGCCTGTTGATTCAATCATGTCATGGTATCTATCCCTTGAAAGGGGAGAATTCTCTTTCCCTGCTCAAGTTTATAACAGAGAGGTAATTGTAATTTTAACTTATGAAATGTCAAACCTAGTGATTCTAAAACCAAAAATTGACCCAATTTTTGTAGAAAATTTGACAACATTCCTTCTATATTAATGTTATTCATTCCAAACTTCACCCCCGTTCACATTTTTTTCCTTCAAAAATGTCTAAAATAGTATCAATTTCCAACTTCAACCTTAAGTAGTTGACTATGTAAAGTCAATTTTTTTTCTTTTTTAATGATCTTTGTTCACTTATGAGTTCTGATAGTCATATGGTGTTCAAATGCAGAATGGAAATATTGGGTTTCTACTGTCTTGCTATGATGCTAAAGTTAGCTATGATTCACACACAGACAGTTTCATGGCCAGGTGAATTGAATTCCAATGTTTTTTTTTTTCATTTTACAATTGAATTTCAGAAAAAAATTCAAACTTTTGTTTATCCCCAGTTATATTTTGCAAAAATTTACAAACTTTTCCTCATTCCCAGTTATAATATGCAAAATTCATCTCCATTTTTTCATGATTTTGGGACTTTGTGCAGGTATTCATCACAGGGTAGGCCAACAATTGAAGAAAATATCAAATGGGAAAGGTTAAGATCACCAGCAGTTGATGTATCACCATATGATCTTCATGTTTCTGATTGTTTGACTGATTTGAAACCCGGAGATCACTTTGAAATCCAATGGAGGAAATCTAAAGAATTTCCCTATGGTGGGTGTTTTTTAATTGTTTAGAGATTTATTTGGTTAAAGTGTATGCAGTGTATTTATGCATTAGATGCTTGTACCCTGGGCCTAATCGCTTGTATTTTTATTTTGTATCTCAGGTTGGTGGTATGGTGTTGTTGGCCACTTGGAATCATGTGATGGAAACAAGCTTTATTGCCAATGTCATCATAGTGGTGAGTAGTGAGTAATCACAACTTTCTTGGGATTAATTTATTGATTATCTTGTGATTTTAAATAATCAGAATTTGATAAAAGTGTTTGATACTTTACTTTATTATTTAATTATCCCAAATAAATTTATTAAAATCATGGTTTCTTGTTGGCCTGAATCTTGACTCAAACAAGATAGATAGAACAAGTCTCTTTGAGGTTGACCAATTTTATTTGACTTTAACCATACTGAACTCCAAGTTAGATCTTCTGGTAAGTTCTAGGTAACCTAAATACATGGGTTTCAGGTTTCAACATCCAAACATTTCTGAGTTCTTATTAGAATGTAATTGGTATTTGATTTCATTGGTTAGCAGAATAATGGTGGGACCCATTAAGTTTTTGGGTTAAGGGCGTCCAATGTTTTTTTTTTTAATTATCAAATTATCCATATACTAGCTTCTCATATCTATATTTGTGAATATTATCCTAACACGTGTTCTTTAAAACAGATTCAGTAATATTGGAATTCAGGCAGTATGGTTTGGGGTCAAGATGGAGGGAAGTGACCATCGACCGAAGAGACCATAGAGAAGTAGGAAATGAAGTAGATGGGTTTTATGCAGGAATCAGGAAACTTTACGACGAAAAAGAGATAATGACGTGGAAGGGTTTTTCACCAGCTCAGCGATTGGAGTAACAACATTTAGACGACTAATATGTTCGATATAGTATGAACTTTGGTGTAAATAGAATGTTTAGATATGATAGAGAATTTGGAGGTTTTTAGGGATGGTTTGGTATCTGTTTTTGTTGGTTGATGCACAGAGGTTTAAGAGGATATGTAACTTGTACAAAGATGGTGCCAAAGGGCTATGCTCAAGTTTAGGTTAGGATTAAGGTTATGGACCGTATAACTCGATCAAATGTGATGTTATCGATATTTGTATCTGCTTATATACAATGTCTATCTAAAAGATATAATGTCTTTCTAAACAAAGATGTAGTCTGGAACAACTCATGTGTTCAACACATGATGTTGAACACATGAGACTCGAAGAATTCTATAAATAACAACTTCCATTCATGAGAATTCCTGAATTCTATCAGGAATTCTCAGAGCAAAGCAAGGTTTTAAAAACCGGTTCGAACCGGCCGGTTCGACCGGTTCAACCGTCACCCGGTCACCTAGCCGGTTTTTTAACATCCGGTTTTATGGGTTTAACCGGACCGGGTTAGACCGGCCGGTTTTCCGGTTTTGTCCGGTTTTTTCCGGTTCAACCGGTTTTCTGTTTTTTTTTTTTTTTAACTTTTTTTTTAATTATTTTTTAAAGTTTAAAACTTATATTTTTTTATGAAATACATATTTGATATTATTTTTGAGTGGATTATAATTGTATTTTAACTATTTTTGTTGGGGTGTACAAGTTTATTAGCATTTTTATAAAAAAATATATATAAATCCCCTAACCGGTTCAAACACCCGGTCCGATCGGTCTAACCGGTCCGATCGGTCGAACCGGTCCCGGAAGGTTTTCCGGTTCAACTAAAAAACCGTTTTTTAAAACATTGGAGCAAAGGAAAGAATCACATAAGAACAAAACTCAAATTTTGCATTCCCTTTCCTTAACTATCAATCTGTTTATGTCAACTAATTAGAATTAGTTAGTTGACTATTACAACTTAGGTGGTGTTTGGTTCACGGAATGTAATGTAATTGGAATTGTAAAGTTTTTCTTTTAAAGTTGTGCTTAAGTTGGGTAAGGAATGGGTTTGAAATACAATGAATTCCTTTAATCAATGGAATTTAGAAATCCTTCACTTTAACGAAGGAAAGTTACATAACCCCAAATTCCATTGATTAAAAGAATTCATTGTATTTCAAACCTCCTCCTTACCCAACTTAAGCACAACTTTAAAAGGAAAACATTACAATTCCAATTACATTATATTCCGTGAACCAAACGCCACCTTAGAGTTAGGGGACCAAAAAAGATGGGCTGGACTAAGTATATAAAAAAAATTCAGACTGAAGGAGTATAAATTTACATTACTGAGAGAAAAAAATAAATGGGGCCCGAACCCGGTCTGGGCCGTCTGGCCCAAGGTATACTTCGCTCATGCGCTTATTCATACATGTCGTATTGTTATGTGCCTCTGTCATATTCGACGTGTGAGGAACCCAATGGAACCCTTTCTTTAAGCGAAATCCATCCCCTATATCAAGCAAGGACGGCCTTCAATTAAAGTTTTCCTTTTTTCAATATTCGAACATGGAGAGGCTTTAAGATTGTAATCTTTATCAAGATATTGAAACTTAACTCAATGGTATCTTAATGTATTAATCGGTGCTCATTTCCTATAAATTAAGATTCAAGTCTCGTTGTGTAGGGGCGGATGTAGCTAATGAGTAGGGCTAGCGGCCCCTACCCATGAACATGCACCGCGTATTGGGAATTTTTTTAATGTTTTAGGTATTTTGTTACCCCTGAAACAATTTTTACGCCGAACGTTACCCCTGAACGTTACCCCTGTTGGTAATTTGAGAATCTTGGATAATCTAGAAAGCGTGCAAACACTTTCAGATCGAATATTTTTGTGGTTCACTCAAGAAATCGACTGGATACGATCTAGACGAACAATTGGATTGCGAATTTTGAGAGCGATAGATTTGAACCGTATGAGATAAATGTTTATGATCGTGAATTTAGGGACGGAGCGTCACAGATAACTTCAATGCAGTTATCAGTAATTTCGAATTAAAATTCAAAAAATTACTTGGTCCATGCGAAATTTATAAGTAAATTTCCGGACAAGTAAATTTCTAGTGCAATTTTAATGAAGGAGTTTGTTCAAAATAATTTTTTTTCCAAGCTTGACCCCAGCTAGGGGCTCTGCCCCTTAGACCCCACCCCGCTCTCTCGGGGGTGCTACTCCCGAACCCCCTTTGAGGTTCCCGACTTAAAACTTTATCAATGCGGTTGTGAACTACCCCGCACCGCTGAACCCGACCGATATAAGTTATAACTTATAAGTACAATTAATCAATAGCGAATCCTAATTACACTAAAATAGAAACAGCCCCTAAACTTTTAGTCTAGATCTATCCCTCTCGTCGTAACTATGAATTAAATAGGAGTATATTAGGTAAGCGTATGAGTGGTCAGTAAATAAATTTAAATATTAGAAAATAATCCAAATCTTTGGGATCAATCCATTAATGGTATCACATCACCAACACCAAGCACTTTGGGACTTTAAATGGTGTCTAATGTCTCACCACATTTGGTTTTCACTTTAACACACCCACTAAGGGACATGTATATGATCTCAAAAGTCCACTTTATCATGTTTCTTATGTGGGAAGCATATTCATATCTTCATGGCCATTTTATAAACTTATACGCCCTTATATTTTGACACATCAAAAGCATGAAATGAGCTTGTCTTGGTTTGTGCTCATATTCATGTCTCTTTTCAAAAGAATAAAGATAGATTACAGTAGAAAGTTAGTTGCCAAATGTCCAAATTGTTGTCTATAAAGGACTCGTTGACACGTGTTTTAAGTTCGACGACAAGTAACATGGCTTGACATGACGTGTTGTCCGGGTCCATATGGTGAGGGGAAGTCTATTTAACACGTTATTAAAAGGTCGTTACATGGTCTAGATTTCTTTTTTATCGCTAACATATATGTTTTGAAGTTTTGTCATCCTGACATAGTACGTGAACAAGTAGCTCTGATGTTATCATACCAATTGTATGTCGTGTGAGCCGATTTTTGTAACAAACCTGATCGAGTAAAAGACAATAACAGAACCAATTATTCCTAGCCTAAGTGGTTGAGGCGAGGTACCGAAAGACATTAAAAATTATAAGGTTTTTGGTTCAAGTCTCATATGTGATAAAAAAAAATTAAGAGTTCTAGATTGGCAAGGGATTTTATTGTGAGTTTCCTTCTAATAAGAGTAGAGATGATCAAGTGGTACATGACACGTCAATAAATTTACAGTTTAAAAAATAAAAAATAGTAACATAACAGAGGTGGAGTGAGTGGGGTTAGAAAGTTGGAATGAAACCAAAAAGGAGTCCAGCCAAATTTGTTGGTTCTGAAATGATGAGCATTTGTATCTATTATATACTGAAGGCCCACTAGATCCACATACACTGATTGGACCAAAAATCGGTCCACTAAATTAGATACACGCCCACACATTGTCACTTTGTTAGCAGGAGATGTAAACAAACCGGGTTCAAACCCAACCCAGCCGGTTTACCAAGCGGGTTTAACCCGACCTATAGGTTTGAGATTGGCCCTAAACCATTTTTAATTCGGTATAAGTCTGTTAGGCGAGGCCCAGTGTGGTGGCTTCGGCTCAAGAGAGGTGTAGGCCTAACCCTCTATTAGTTTTAGTTTCTTATACGTACAACAAGATTTACAACTAACCCCTGCGTTACAGTGTGGATCGAAAGCTTAAAATGTTAAGCATATGATCTAACAATTATGTTACAGGACTATAGTCGTTACATCACAAACATATTTACATAAGAAGTTTTATAATTTGGGAGAATAAGGAAAAGAAAAAAAAAAACATATTTTAGTGGTATAGAAAGAAAGAAAATAGAAAGACAAATTTGTTATTTCAATGCACCACTTGAAGATTGAAGGAAAAGATAATAAAACGGGGTAGATGATACCTGAATTTAGGTGTTGTCTTATGTATATAGGTAGGGAATTTCTACTCTTTGAGCATAAGAAATAAAAAAATCCCTAATCGTTACAATGAACGAACGTAGATCACATCAACCGAACGATTATTATCTATCGTGTTGTGATTTTTTTCTCGTTTTCTCAATTCATGCGTTTGTTATCACTTGTGTATGCGGTTCAACACCCCACCACACACAAAAAAATTTAAAGCCAACTTTCATATACCCCAAAAGCATTACAATGCACACACAAGTCTATTAATCAGAAATTGATTTATTATTCAATGATCAGGTTACCGAATCTTATTAATACAATTGCATTTATTTATTATTATTTATTTTGGTACACTTAATGTAAAACATCATAACTTATGCCTTCACAGCGGTTTCTACAGCAGTAGCAGATTGGTAAAAAGCTTGTTCCAAATGTTGATCTTCTTCATCACCTGCATCCCATAACTCAGGCAATGCTTCTCTAATGTTATGGATGCTGCTTAAAGCATGATCTGCACCTGCTACAACACTCGACCTTCCCACCTGCATACATACATATTGTTGTCAGTCACTCTCTATATATATATCGTCACGCTTTCAGGATCACAAACAGAAGGCTAGATCTTTTGGTTTTATATTTTTCTGTCGCAAAACCGTCCGTCGCAAATAGTACAAACAGTTTTCTCAGTCGCAAATACTACTCAGTTTTCTAACTAAAGGTTCAAAATCAAGATTTTGAGGCTTTTTTTTCCAAGGTTGAGTAAGAAGAGTATTTGAGAACTTACAATGACGGTATGGAATCCGGCTGTTTTTGCGGTGGCGATGTTTCTGACGCTGTCGTCGAAGAAGATCTGTACGTGCGGAAACAAATTAATGGACTAATAACGTCATTCACCTTACGCGTGATCAAGAGGGAGGTATATATAGACTGCTTTGTTTGATGTAGAGATATTTGTTTTTAGGGTTTATTACTGGTCGCAAAAGGATTCGTTAGCTAAGTCCGATCCAAACCTGTTGCAAACATGGCTATTGGCTAGTGCAATTTCTGTCGCGAACTTAGCGATTTCTTTGTCGCTATAATCGCGCGCTCCCAACAATTGGTTGCAAATTGATTGGCGACAAAGGTTTTCGTGACTGAACAAACAGTTACAAATCAGTCAAAACAGCCTTAGTGACGATTTGTGACAGTTTTAGTAGTCGCGCGCAAATGAGCAGTTTCTTAGTAGTTCTAGAAAAGATAGCGAAGCAATTTAGCTTAAAGTCGCTACGTACAATTGGTTATAAAATTAAGAGAATGCAACAATTTGTGTAATCATCACTTGTTTTCATATATAGAATTTTTGAAAAATCTGTTCTTATTTTTTTCTTCAAATTGCTCAGTTTTTACTGACGGTTTGCTTGCCTCGTAAATTCCGGACAGATTGTACGAAATCTAAAACAAAAGTATTAAACCGTCTTTTGACAGTTTCTGTCAGTAACTTCTGTCGGTGAAACCCCAGTTTTAATTTTATAGTAGTGTTAATCTCAAAGTTCTGATGGAGACAAGAAATTACCGTTTTGCTCGGGTCAATATTAGCGACGAGCGTAGCCGCGTGGAACGATTCAAGAGCTGGTTTGCATATGATTCGTGTCTCAGATCCGTCACTACAGTTGTCCATCCCGCCATCATTTTTATTTTCGAGTTCCTTTACGGGATGAACATTAAGCGTCTCAAAGCATATGACACCTTCAAAACAGTCTTCCAAGCACAGTCTACTCAAGACTCGAACCGCGTGTGCTTTATCCGCGTTTGTGAATATCTAAAACAAACATTAACAATAAAAAAATATAGTTATAATGCAAATCGAACAAAATGTCTAATGTTTGGGATTAAAACAGATAATTATTTAACGTACAATTTTTCGCTGTGGCATCGACAGCAAAAGGTTTCTTAGCACGAAATCGGGTTTGAGAGCATGGTAAGGTAAGGTTCCGTGAACAAAAGCATGATACGCGTCGTTATCAAACTCGTAACCAAGAGCCTGCGACAAACAAACCAGTCATCGGATCGATGTACATTTAGCGACGAAAAACAGCGACACTCTCGTCTATTATTATAACTATTTACATGCTAATGTAGATTACGATAGATAGAGATACCTTGAGACCAGCCATGGTTGTCCCATGGTCTCTGTACAAGTCCAGGCACATATCCGGGACTTGAGATTCTTCGATGTTCAAGTGCTTCGACATGAATTCTGGATCAAAGATTGATCGACGTTATAAAAAGGCTACATTAGGTAGATCTCACTACTAGAAAACTGGAGTTACTTATTGGGTAATGGTTTTCGACGGCATGTTCCGTCAGAAAACATATTACCCACGTCTTATTTAGCTGACATATCACCGACAAATTCTTGTCGGTAATAACTATCACCGATGGAGTTCTGCCAAAAGCTCCGTCAGTGATACATTTTTTTTTATTTAGCGACGGGATGAAAAGTATGACACAAATTAATAAAGTCACTAAATGTATCAAGGTGTGTTTAGAAACACACATTATCAGATTTTAAAAGAATTATTATTAGAAATACAAATTAGCAATGTTAGTTAATTTCTATACGGACTCTATTCTGTCCATTGGTAACTATATTTCAAAAGTCCATATATTAATTAACAGATTTAAAGCGCTAATGAGTACCTTCGATGTTCTTGCGGCAAGCAAAATTAAGGCCTAAGCTGAGAGGATATAGCGTATCGTCCATATCTAAAAAAGATGAGCAAATTATCAACCTGGTAAATAAAATCAAAATAGTTTCGTCGCAAATTCAAACGATTTTTCTGTCACTAAATAAGTCGCAAAAAGATCCAAGTAGCAAAAATAGTCACAAAAAATTTAGGAACGAGGTGAAATTGTGGCTGCGAATACGGTCACAAATGGCGTTATCAACAGGTTGCAGACGGTTTTTCGTCGCAAACAAAGTGATGTTAACTAACCATACACTTTTTAGCTATGGACTTTGAACTTTCTATAATCGTACGTATGGTCAAAATCAATATAATTGTTTTTGCTGAAGAAATAAACATAGAGATGTTTGTAATCGTACCGAAGAGCAAGCACTCGTACTTGAATAGTGGTCGGGTTGATCCAACTATCTCCATTATCGACGACAATTAAGATCGAACTGAACTTTAATCTTGGGGAAAATTTGTGTCGCTAATTTATCGTGACGGTTTAAATGACTACTCTTTGGGATGATTTGTAAGACAAAGTAAACTTATTATTTATAGATCCTCTATGAAGTTAACGTTACGTAAGTGATGTCGCTATATCATGTTATTGCAAGTTTACGTTGGTATTCCACCTATTATTATAATAAGAATAATAATGATAATTATTATTATTATTATTATTAATTATTTATTATTATTATTATTATTATTAATTATTTATTATTATAGTTATTAGTGATGCATAGTTACATGTTGTAGCAGTTACATTGATTGAAGTTGTTAATTCATAAGTGTGTAAAAAGAAACATATGAAGTTGTGCTAACTCGATTCTTAATTAATATCAAAACGCTGATAAAAAAAAGGTCGCAACGGTACTACATTTGAAATCAATAAAAAATTACGCCTGTAAAAAATGAAAATGAATGTTAAGAACATGAAAGTGTAGTTATATATATTAAAAAGTTGCAAGAAACTCTTTTGGATAAATTGTACGTCGAAACATAGACCATATCACTTTTGTTAAAATGTAGACCGGCTCGATTGTAAATGAAATTTATACTAAAACGTAGATATAAATAAATTCGTTGTACCGGTATATTTAGAGTTTATAATAACACAATATATTAACAGTTATAAGAAAAAAATTAATATGTACAAAATTAAATATAATTACTAAAGTAACAAAAAGATAAAAATCTAAAAAAAAGTGTGTGAAGTGTGTGGAACCCGGAAATTCGGGAAAGAGAATGAAAAAACCGAACAAGAAAAACAAGAATAGTCTAGGGATCGAATCTGAAAAAGATGTGTGAGAGATAGGGACGTGAGGGATGATAGTATGGAAGTGTGGGCATGAAAGTTCACCGTTACATACGTCCCCCCTTTTTTGCAGTATTATTTCTCAAACTATAGGCTTTACCACCATGCTCACACACACTTCTCTTTTCTCTCCATCTCTTGCTAATTTTTCTCTTTATTTTTTATTTAAATATTATTTATCAAAGTGAATGATGATAATTTTATAGGCTAAGTGAAAAAGTAAAATGATTATGATTTGAGATTAAGATAACAATAAAAAAATATGAGGTTGAAAAAGTATGAAGCGAAGGTATATTATATATAAGGAGTGTAAGCCACTAAACTAGTCGTCTTCTTTTAGTTAATTTGGAATGGAAATGTTATAAAACAAAATAATAATGAATTTATTTTAGAAAAAAGTTAGTGTTCATGTCAACATTGTATGTTATATAATTATATACGCACCAATTTTTGGGGAATTATTTTACTTTTGATGTAAGATGGAGCATGAGTGTACCACTAAAAAAGAAACCATAAACCATGAAGGATGTAATTAATATATGCATGTGGGACGTGTTATCTTACGTATGTTTTGCACCTTTATTTGATTCTGGTGGGATTATTATGTGGATGCCAATTAAAGTGTGCACATAAAGCATTACTAATATCAACCATAATAATTGGATTTAATCTCTTGTGCTAAAAAAATAAATATAGAAAACATATGCTGACCCTCACCAAAAGGTCATAGAGTGGACTCCACGAGTCAAATATATGTGAATGTTGATGTTTTTAAACTAAGAGATTATTCTAAAAGATTATAAGTTTAAATCTTGTAAATTATGTATGTATAATTTTTTAGTTAAAAAACATGTGTGTTTCAATGAACTATTCCCTTATGACTGATGTAGAGCAGAAACACAAAATTATAGAAGAAATAAAGGCTTCTAAGATTATGCGTGAATTTACTCACTCCAAGAATTGCACATTTTATGAAAGGAAGGATACCAAGTCAAATTACGAAAATTTGGAGGAAATGTTGATCGGTGAAATTGTATCCCTTCTTGAGGGATGTTGGTCATGACAGTCGAACCAAACCGCTCTTACGGCTGTTTGCTACAAGATTGGGCTCATCGAGACCTTTCTGTGGATTGCTTATGGGTCATGTGATTCCGCTCGTAGCTCAAGTTATGCTTATTTAAAGTTTGGGCATTTTCTACCCATTCAACTTTGTCTAAATGGTCCATGTATAAGTCTGCAAGTTCTTGAATCAGCTTCTTATCAAGAATTTATAATTTGACCCAAAACTTTTAACCAAAAAAAGTACACAAGACACATTTTAGTATTGATTTGTATCCTGCACCATGCCCCTTAGGCTTAGAAAAACGTACACAAGACACAATTTTTCACTCAACCAAGTTGCTTATTTGTTGAAGTTACATAACAACAATACATCTCAACACACTGAACTTAACCTGAAGGTAAACACTAAAAAACCGCAACCATTGTGCGGTTTAAACCAGTGAACTAAACAACACACTGAGACCTACCTCTGTACAATTCTCCATTTTGACACAATGAGTTTGCTTGCAAATGGCCTTTTGACTTTGAGTGAATGAAAGTGGGCAACTTTTCTTGTTTCATAAATCCTCGGTTCATTTTTTTTGATGAAATTTGTATCTTTATGTAATATCTAACTCTATGTATCAAGCCTTCTGGAATGCACGCGACGAGGCTCCATGTAGAAGCCGAATGAACCCTAAGAAACTAAGCTTCCCATCTCCATGTCTAATCCAGTCTTGAAGAACCACGTGAACCGGTATCGATGGGCTAAGCCCAAGTTCCTACATTTATAAAAATAAATTTGTTAATATTTGATATAGAAAAAGATATATGTTCAAAAACAATGACGGTTTCAGGGTTTCCGATAAAGCGACGTGGTTTTTTTTAACTATATTCAAGGTTTTTTTTTTCAACTATATTCAAGACAATAAGTATTTGTAAATTTAGACTAAAAGTGTTTCAGGCCAACCCAAGAGGCTTCAATCCATACCAAGAATTACCCATTAACCCAACCTGACCCACCCATCGGTAGGGACGGATCTAGAAAATCTTTTCAGGGGTGTACAAAAGAAATTTTAGGAGGTAACAGCAAAACAAAACAAAAAAGCTAGTTTCACCACTGCACGAGTTTATGGGGTAGCACAAGATACCCGTAGACCTAATAAGCTAGTTTCACCACTGCCTATTGGTGAAAAGCACAACCCACCCCGTTTTGACTTGTTATCCAGACTATTAAGAATTACCCAACCCGTTTCACACCAACGCAAGCCGTTTCGACAAATACCAAGAATTACCCATTAAGCCTAACCCATTTTGACTTGTTATCCAAACTCCCTTACCCGCCCATTTAGCCACCTTTAACACTACGGGTGAAAAGCATAACCCAACCCGTTTTGAGTTGCTATCCATACTACTAATAATTACTTAACATGTTTAAGGCCAACCCAACCCATTTTGATCCATAACAAGAATTACCCATTAACCCAACCTGTTTTGACTGGTTATCCAAACTACCTAACCTGCCCATTTAGCCACCTTTAACACTCATGGGTGAAAAGCATAAATCAATCCATTTTTACTTGTTTTTCTTTTCTAGGATAAATACATCATACCTACACTTTGCAAGATTTGAACCCCCCCCCTTTTGGATGTCGAATATACACCTTAACCACCAGGATGTCCCCTTAAGGACCATTTTGACTAGTTATCCAAACTACCAAGAATTACCCACCCGTTTCGACCCGTACCAAGAATTACTCGTTAACCCTGACCCATTTTGACTTGTTAACCAGACTACCGACCCACCCATCTAGCCATCTCTAACACTCGGGGGTTTATCCATGAGCCCTCTCAGATGTTGATCTTTAAAAGAGAGGTGAGGGTAGGGGACATACCGAAGCAAGTTCTTCAATCATGATGGGGCGATTTCCGTCTTTTTCAAAGAGCTCATAGGCACGACGTGCAAGTTGCTCCCAGTTTTCCATTGCTTCTAACTGATGAATGCTAATGGCTGCTGCTCCAAATTCCTCAAAATCCATTTTTCTATATTGAAGAGAACTCACCTGTAAAAATTCAAAATGTTCCTAATGAGGCCTTTATTTTATTTTCTTATTTACCTTGACCACTAAAAGGGTATCTAAGGAAATAACCATGTGCACAAAATCTAGCACGCGTGAATCCTTTACAGCCTCAGTGCAATTCTTCACTAAAGCCTGCGGAATTGTAACATTATTAAATAGATTAGCACCCGAGAAAATAAATCATCACCTGTGACACAAATTAAAAAAATTAAATAAAATTAGACGTACCGATTTGAAGTTTTGCATGAATATGAATCCGCTTTTATTTGGCCCTAGTGACACAAATTGGTCACGAAGATAGCCTAGTTCTGTAACTGTCAAAGTCTTTGCAACAGCCTGCCAAGTAGGATAAGAAGTTCAACAAAAAAAAATTGACTTAAATATCAAATTGTACAAATGCACTTGCACGTTTAAGAGGGAATTTTCGACAATGATATTACTTGAAAAGCAATATTAATTTTTTTTAAGAAATCAAAATGATTAATCTTGATTTCAAGATCTAAGAAAATATTGATCTCGAAATTCTAAGGAGAGGGGAAATATGAAAGTCAAAACATATAAGAAAAGAATATACCCCTAACGCAGCTTTTCTTAGAGGAGATGAACATATATATGATTTTACAGTCTTGTAGATTATCATGTCCAAAGGTATTCTCACATCATGATAATTGGCCAACCATGGATGACCTAATCAAGAAAACACAAAAGCATTGTTATTATAATACTATGTACACATGTTAGTTTCCATTTTTAGAAAGTTCTTCACTTCCCATCTAAAGCAGGTAAAATTGTAACGTGTGATATGAACCCAAGTCTTGACCCATATCTGATTCGGACCCCAATGAATAACCCAAGACCCAGTCAAGATGTAACTTGCAGATTAACAGGAGGTGGTGTTGGAAAGTGTAGCCAGTTATGAGGAGTTATGAGGAGCAGTTTCCACTCGTTATAAGTATCAAATAGCTTTTCAATTGTTGTGTAGGGTAGCTTTTGGTATTTGATTATTGTATTGGACTTTGGAGAGCAACCCTTTCGAATTAGGCCAATAATCCTACTCATTCGACTACTTTTGGTTCTTAAATCACATATCTTATCATTTGGTTGTGTTGCCAGGAAACAAAGAGCAGAAGATGATTTGGAATACCCTTGGAATACCCGCAGCTATTCACATCACGTCATCAATTTACCTGCTATCAAAGGTTACTTACATACAATGGTAAAAAACTAGCATTTTTTTCTCAAATTCCGTATATAAGAAACATTTTCCTAAATTACTTGAAAAGTGAAACATCGCAATTTTCATGGAACAGTACGTATATACTTGCTTTTTAGGCGTGGAAACTTACTTAGAGCTTGTGAAGCCGTAAGTCTTTTTCGGTAGTCTTTATTTAATAACCTTTTGACAAAGTCAACCGCATCGGTTGACAAAGAAGGCCATGGAGCTTCATCAAAACTTGGGTCAGCTTTTAGTACGGCCCGGAAGATTCCGGACTCAGTACGGGCCCAAAAGGGCCGACTTCCACATAAAAGAATATAAGCAATAACGCCAATACTCCACATGTCAGCTTCTGTTCCATATGATCTATGTAAAACCTCAGGAGCTACGTAGTATGCACTTCCAACAATATCATTCAACCTCTCATCTGCACATATTTAAGGGTTCGTCAAACATGGTCGAACCTAACTAGAGTTTGTTAAATACAAATATAATGGCATGATTTAAGTGTAAGACTTTGACCTGGCTTTACATAGTCAGAGAGTCCAAAGTCGATGGCTTTAAGGAGTGAATGCTCGTCCTTAGATATAAACAAAAAATTCTGAAATGAAATAAAGAAAATTATTAGAAAATATACTTTGGGAGTTGGGTGGGGTGGGGGGGGGGGGGGGGGTCCCTAACAGGTCCAGTTGAAATGGTCATGGGTGGACTTGAACACTTTTGCTCCAAATTTTAAAATTTTCTATGAACAATTATGGTGTTAGATATGATTTTAAAAATTAGGTTATATAGATGGTAATCTAATTCTTTAAATAACATTATTTCGAATGTTTCATGCATTGAAATACACTTTGTGCACCTTATTACCTGTTTCGCTTTATTCCTCTATAGTTAATTCTTTTTATTTTAACTGTTTGACCCGTTAGAGATTAGAAACATTTGCCAGCTCTATCCATTTATAAGTAAATCAGTAAATGGATTGAAATTGTCACCACTAATTAAAACAAGAAACTAAACCATAAGAAGACAAAATAATGAAAACCTATGGAACACAGCAACTTTAACATCTAGTGAAGATTGTGTACCGTCAAATTAGTAAATTTGGATTAAAATCTTTCCAAAAAAGAAAGCATTACAGCCCAATAAGAAAAATGCCTAATTTCATGCTCAAGTCATATGAGGATTCTTTATAGGATATTGTTAGAATCTAAAAGTTTAAATAAACTATAGAAGTCTAAAAAAATAATAACCAAATGTTTACCTCAGGCTTCAAATCACGGTGAACCACACCTTGTAGATGACAATATGCAGTGACTCTTAAAATTTGGACCATAATGGCCTTCGCATCTTCTTCAGTGTATTTACCACCCCTACAATCACAATTATTTGCAAATTGACCAAATTTTTTACCATGGTTTAATTTAAATAAGATTAATCGTGTGTACCTTGCAAGTATCCTGTCTAAAAGCTCACCACCTTTACATAGCCTACAAAAGGGTAAGCCATATCATACAACAGCAAACACTTTGTACCCAAAGCAAATATCATGCAATCTAAAAGGTCTAAATACCCTCAAATATTGATAAATTATGGAGAGTTCACACTTACTCCATAACTATATAGACATTATCTTCATCCTCATAAGCATCATAAAACTGTACTAGATTGTCATGACCAGTTAAATCCCTTAATATTTTGACTTCTCTCCTTGCATCTTCAATGGCAATTGCCGTTGTCATCTGAATAAAATCAAGAATTCTATTACAAAAAGAAAAAGAAAAAAACACATGTTTTGGATGATGGTAACAAAATATTCAAGACAAGGGGCTTTACTGTTTTAGTAGATTCTAAAATGTGTAATGTAACACAAGTTAAATGTTTATATCAACCTAAACAGATACGATCAAAGTAAGAACTACAATAGATTTTAGAAGTTAAAAAAAAATCTTGTTATTCTTAAAAGCTGTTCAAATAAGCAAATCCCAAACAACCCTAAACTGAATAGGAACCTAAAGCTATTTTTTATACCCAAACAGTAGAAACTGATGATCAACTTGGTTAGCATCTGTTAACGGCACCTCACACACCCATCTAATCTACCCCTAATTCTACTCCACAATCCATAGCAAGACTCGAACCCTCAACCTATAAGGGATGAGGCACCAATTAACACCAAGATACCATCGAGCTAAATGTCCATCTGGTATCAACTTGGTTAGCTAATAACCAAAAAGTTACTCTTAAAACACAACCTATACAATGTTCATACACAAAAAGGAATAAAAATCAAACCTTTGATTTGGGAATGACTTTAACAGCAACATCATGACCCTTCATACTCCCTTTCTTTGCCTTTGCAGTACAAGTATACCCAAAATGCCCCCTACCCACTTCTTCTCCAAGCTCATAATGACTTAACAACTGTTTCGAATACCCAAAATTTTTATCTAATCCACCCACAAATTCATTTCCTTCAGGAATTGTAGCTTCATTAGGCTTAACAGACCCATGTCTTCTAGCAAGCAAAGATCGAATATGTTTTGCAGGAGATGGAGGTGCAAAAGATCGCTTAAATATGCGCAAAGGTGTTGAACTGACACTAGAATTTGCAGGAGAATTCTTGAACCAGGAGCTGTTATGAAAGGGGCTTGGGCTGTAATACGGAAAGTTTGATGATTTTGATGACTTCCCAGTGGGATTCAGTGCTGTTGGTTCAATTTCATCCCGGAAATTGGGGTTTTCAAGTTGATTTTCTAGGGTTTGATTGGGTTTTCCATGACAAAGTCCCATGGGTTTACAAACAAGAGATCAAAGCAAGAGGCTTTTTATGGTTTACGTTTCAAGAAAATTAAGAAAGTGGCTAAATCATTGAACAAATGGTGAAATTTAACGAATTTC
>JBCNJP010000014.1:29426188-29468355 GCA_039602395.1 Deinandra increscens subsp. villosa | reverse complement strand
TTCAGCCAATTCCTCCTTCACTGCTTCGCTCCCCTAGCTTCATATTCGAAACATTGCATCTTCTTGAAGCAACTGCCCCTTTACTACTTTACTTTAATGCTTCATATTCATTTATTTCCTCTATTGACGTGGGGTAATATTATTGGGTGCAATTTGAAGCTCCATTTTGTGATCATACCCTCCTCCGCAAGTCTTGCCAACCTGCAAGTTTCATATACAAAAATTCAAAATCCAAAATACAGAATACCAATCTAGAATGTTTCTAGTAATTTCAAAACAAAAAAAAAATAAACTTTACAACATACACTAATCCAAGCAAAGTAACAAAAAGAAACCATTGCGATCATGAGTGTACCTATAGTAGCCATTCATTTCAGCACTCATGGTCACCAAATTAGTGTCATCATGATAAAAAGCTTTAAAACGTTGACAAGAGTTATCTTTCTTCTTAACACACCTGGATTCATCAATATCTTTGATCATAAACAGTAAACAAAACATCAAAAGAATTCTTATAAGCAATTGCAGCAATCAACTTCAATAAAAACACCTAACCCTTGTTTGACAACAATCAACCTCAAAAAAAAAACACATTCAAATCAAATACCACCTTAATTAGAAAAGAAAGAAAAAAAAAGGATTTTGTAACTGGAGAGTGCAAGAACTCACAGCTGCAGAACTATCACTCAGTAACTTCGGATAACATCTTAAAATGGCAGTAAGTTAATAGAACTCACAGTTGCAGAAGCCGCACAAATCTCTATGTAGTCGTTTACTTCATCAAGAAATGCTTGTTCTAATTCTTCCAGCAGGTGCCTCTACAAAGCCTGTAGATGTAAACAGTGACTCACATATGATATATGCATATCTGATATCATAGAAGACACAGCTGAGGCTTAACTATTTCTTTTTTCTTTTTTCATGCTTTTCATTGAGTTATAAAATGCATAGCAAACCTTGAAGGCTTCAGTTCTGCCTTTAGCAATCACAATGACTAAAGTCAGCATCATAAAACAAGGCAATTAACCAATAGTCAAGATGGTAAAAGAAGATATAATAAGGAAACAATATTTCAAAAATCTATTAAGACCAATATACTCCAAATTTAAATGTAAATGGCAAATCTAATCAAATGATCAATATAAAAATGGGCGGTGAATATGTGATCTTACCACACCAGCTTTCAGAGTGGATAGTCGGATGTTGTTGAATGATACTGTGAAATCAAAGGTTACTGCAAAAACACGTTTAGACTTTGGAGGATCATGACACCCAAGAGGCACAATGGTTGAAAGAGAGAAATGGAGATTTTGAGGAACCTCATCCGGTTTCACATAAAATAGCAATAACAACAAATCTATTAATTCACATCCCATTTGATATAACTCATATTATCCCAGTTTTCTACTCAAAGGCTTATCAACTGAAATTTAATTTGCTTAACATGTATTCCATTAAAATTTTAGTTTGGAACCATAATTTCCTATCTGTGTTATCATGTTGGTTTAAAAGTTAGAGATTTTCACCACATTTGCTAATATTTATAACAGAATTACATAACCATATGATACATACACGGTGAACAAAAACTAAGAATCCAAACACATAGTGAACAATTGCAAACTTTATCCAAAAACCTAGACACCACGTTTAGCATAACATTTGGCAGATTCTCCTTTAAATGATGTATTCACTTTATATTGAATAAAAACCAACCAAACATATAAACAAACAACAAGGGTCTTTATTAGATTGAGTATAGATGTATTTTGATTTCTCGGATTTACAATAAATAGACCTAACCTGATTAAACCCAATTCTTTTAGTGGATCGAAATCTATGTTCACGGAAACCTTCATGATCCCCAACAACAAACAGAAGCTACAAAGCACAAAGAACATCCACTGCCCTACTAATTTTTCTTCTCTTCTCCACCTAATCCGAAGCCAAGTATGTGAGTTGAGTGGAACATTGGTGTGAATATGTTGGGTCAAATGGGTTTGCAAAGAGTCACTAGCTTCAGCGAGTTCAGATCTATGTGAGTTGAGTGGAACATTGGTCCCATCGGACGTAATAGCAAAACAAAAGAATCTCATCGGACTACCGTCGCAGCCATTAACACTAGGGTTAGGTTGTATGCATACAACCGTGGGAATTTCTCTGTAGATGAGAACTTGAGAAGGGATCAAATGTGATTCTGGGAGCACACGTCTAGTAGAAGTGAGAGATTTTAGGAGATTAAGGAAGTGAAATGTTTGGAAAAAATTCAGGAGGGAAATAGCAGAAAAACAGAGGGAAAATCAAAATTTTTGGTGGGGTTTAGGCTTTTAGGAGATATATATGTAAATCAAAATTATTTGTTTAATTAAATAAAAATAATTAATATTTGGTGTAAATATGATATTAGAAAAATTAAATTCACTTAAATAAAACAAGATATCACATGTATTATAAAAGTATCAAATAATTAATATAAGTTATACGTGGTACTTATAAAAGAGTAATATGGTATATGATACAAGTTCTGCATAAAAATATATCTATAACCGGTTATCTAAATATAAATGTTAAATAAGTTGTAAAGAGTTTGATTTGAAAAACCACATTTTACTGACTTTTACGTGTGAATTACGTGCGAAACTGTTATGTGATTTAATCATGTGATCCTAATTTGTTGTATGACATGTTGATACTTGATTTTATTGGATTTGATGTGATAAAAACAATGGTAAATAAAGAAAAAGTCAAATCATACATGGGATCATTAGTCACCACCACCTCATTTCTCATACCCTAAACGACCAAAAACGTTCATATTTGCTACTCTAGTGCTCCTACATCAAGATCAACCATTTTTGTTGATTCTTTTAAAAATCCAAGCCCTAATTTCATCGTAGTTTTAGCATAGATCATCGGTATGTTGTTTCTTGCTTGATTTTAAATGAACATTAGGTTATGTCATAGATGAGGACATTAAAGATGGACCAACATTATTGTTCGGTTATGTATCAAGAGGTTGTGACGTCTTGTCCTTATTCCGTCGAGCATACATGAGAACTACCGGAGGGGTAACTTTGTGGATGCCAGTTGTAGCACCATCAATATTTGAGGAATCTGAGACCGGAGATGTAGACGGAACCGAGGGAAGAGGCACACTGGAACAGTGGGAATAAATGGAGATTCATATTCATATTCACGATTGGGAAACATATCAGAGGCTGGGGTGGGACAGTCAGAAAAGTAGGGACATGACTCATGAAAAGTAACATCAGCACTCGTAAAATACTGATGAAGAGAATGACTATAACATCAATAGTCTTTATAGACACGAGAGTAACCAAGAAAGACACACCGAATAGAACGAGGTTGAAGTTTAGTGGTACATGGTTGGTAGTCATGAACATGTGCAACACACCCAAAAATCTGGGGTGCAAGGGGGAATAGAGAACGCCTTTAGGTAATAAGATGGAGAACGGAGTTTGACCTTTTAGAATGGATGAAGGCATACGGTTTATCAGGGAGGCGGCAGTAAGAACAACATCACTCCAGAAGCGGTGAAGATCCTGAGAATGGAACATAAGTGTGCGGGCAACATACAACAAATGGCGATTCTTACGCTCGGCAATGCCGTTTCGTTTATGTGTATACACGCAAGAAGACTCGTGAACAATGCCATGTGGTTTCAACTATGTAGAAAGCTCATTGGATAAATACTTGTTTGCATCATATTTGCGTATTGTTTTGATAGATGTATAATACTATTTAAACGCAGGGGACAAAGGAAGCTTACGACATAAGAGTGAAAGTAATACCTCCATCGAAGGAGCTCGGTGGAGGTGATTAGGACTGCGGGGAGTTTGGGAACACCATAATCCATGTCTCGGTGTCGCGCTGAAGTCCAAGCTCGGGAAAAATCCACCGAGCACCACACCATTTTCTTCCGCCCGATTACCTCCCTTCCTCGCTTACTTTTTCTATTTTTTTTAAAAATAAAAAGTGTTTGGTGGTGTGGGGTGAGTTTTATTTAGGTATAGTGTGTGGAGTTTGGGATGATGATGTGGCAGAAAATGGTTTGGGGTCTTGGTGTTTTGGTGGAGGTATTACCATTAACCTAAGCGGCGGAAGACGGAGCACCAGTGGGTGGGCGGAGGATGTATTTCCTGGAAACGGAGAGATGGGTGATCGGCGAGTAGATTGTGGATTGGGATTATTTTAAAGGTGGTTTCATCGGAGATTTTTCATACGGCGGAGGACACTGCTAAATGGGGAGATGTGAATAAGAGGGAATCGATTTTGTTGGGAGCGGGAATTTGATAAAAAGTTGAGAATAAAAGTGTACTCCGTGTTTTTTTTTTCCTTTTTTATGACACTGATTTTATAACACGTGAAATTGCATCTACTCTTCATATTTTAAAAATTATGATGTTTTTATGAAACACACATCTGCGCGTCATCTACTTGGCATTTTTAAATTGAGTTTTAAAATGAGGGGCTAGTGTGTAATTTCTTTAAAATGGAAGGGCATATATGATGGAGGGACATATATGAGGGGCTGTTTTTTGCTGCCTAGACTGTTTTTGTCTTCTTCATATAACCAAGTCCGACGAAACACACAGCCTACGACGGCAAAGGCGACGGTGAAGGACGGAGATCAACCATGTCGAAGCGAGCTAAATCTCTCTTCAATCTCTACAATTTCACATTTTCATTTCTCTTCGTTAACATCTGAACAAAAATTCATCTCCAATCGTTGTTTTCCAGGTCGCGGTGGTTCCGTCGAGAACAAATTACGGATGTCACTCGGTTTGCCGGTCGCTGCGACGGTGAACTGAGCTGATAACACCTGTGCGAAGAAAGGAGTCAAAGGTAGGCTTAACCGTCTTCCGTCGGCTTGTGTTGGTGATATGGTTATGGCGACTGTGAAGAAAGGGAAGCCGAATATGAGGAAGAAGGTATGTTGGTTGTTATTGTTCCTCAACGCAAGTCGTGGCGCCGAAAGGACAGTGTCTTCATGTATTTTGAAGGTTGACGGTGATGGGCGACGGCGGTGGTGGGCAGTGGCGGCTCCAAAAATGCAAAAAAAAGATCGGGCCCTAGGCGAAAATAAAAACCGGGCCCTTATAATATAAATAAGAAAAAAAGGGAGTGGGTAGGATTTGAACCAGGGACCTCTAGGTTACACCTTTATATCAACATTAGTACCATGTGTGCCAATGACTTTTTTGTTTTAATTTCAAACTACAATATATTAATACACAATTTGATGTATATATATATAACAACATATTACAAAACTTCCGGGCCCCTTAAAATCCCGGGCCCTAGGCGGTCGCCGTTCTCGCCCCTCCCCATAGCCGCCCCTGGTGGTGGGCAGGGGTGGTAGTGGCGGCCAGAGTTAGATGAAGAAGAGTGAAGATTGTTAGGGGTCCAACAAATTCCAATACCCCAGTAACTGATATTTTTATGTGAATTTTTTTTAATTAGAATTAATATTAACTAATTAGTAAGAACTTGAATTAATAAAATTCAATAAACTTTTTTTTCTATTATATTATTATTATATTTGTTTTAATCGGTCCATCGCAAAATCTATTCCATAGACCCTTTTTGAAGAGTTTTAAATATTGTTTTAAAAATAATTTCTTTAGCGGTGACCTTTTTTTTCGGTTGCTCATTTGATTGTTTTATTCACGCAATTAACATATTTTATTTTAAATATAGTTCTTTTAGGTGGTGACGTAGCCAACTATTTTCCAGAATTTTTGAATTTGTTTTTTTGGTGCGGTTTACAACATTTAATATATTTGGAACTAATATTTTGGGGCGGTTTTAACCAAACCGCATCTAAAAATGAAAATCCAACCGCATCTAAAACTCACTTTTGTACTAGTGATATTAAGAGAATTCACAACCGATTCTCTATCTTGATTTCTATGATTTAACTAAAAACACTATATTTTCTCTCTTATTATCAATTTAATAATACTTTCTTTTATATCTTTATCATTATATATTCTCTATTTTTCACTCATAATCACTTTATAAAAATATTAAAAAAATATAGAGAATTTATAGTGTTTTCTCAAATATAGGGATGCATAATAATTTTTTAGGGAATAGGGTATGAATACTCTAAAGAATCCAAGTATTGTTTTAATTATATCCTAATTAACGGTATGATGTTGAACTTCATAAGAGAGGCAAAAGTATAAAAAAATGTCAAGTTAAAACATATTTATATACCGAGGAATCCAGCTTCAATTACGAGTGTAATGAGATTCCCTCCGGCGACTCCGGTGTACGGACTACTCCCTTCCTCCTCCGGAACCAAACCCGCCATCACCCGCAACAAATATCGAAGCGTACCCTTGTTCCGATGCCACGCAGCCAAATTCAACGGCGTATAACCATCCGAATTCGGAACCCGGGTCATACCCGGGTTCTGCTCCACCAAAACCTTCGCATCAATCGTGTTCCCGGTCATAGCAGCCCGGTGGAGCGGGTTATCTCCCCGGGAACTCGTTACAAAAAGGCGGTCGGCCGCACCGACGGCTAAAATCCGGTCCACCAACCGTTTGACGAAATGATGGGAGTTGTTTGTTCCCACGGCCATCATTAACGGGGTCTCGCCCAAGTAACTCATCGGTTTCGTCATGAGTTCGGGGTCTTTTTCGAAGATTTGGGATACGGATTCCCAATCGTCGCTCAACGCGGCTTTGTGAATCGGGAGATGGGTTGCTAGATGGTCGTAATTCATGTTGTGGTCACTAAAAAAGTAAAAGATGTGAATAGGGTATTCAACGTTCAAGTTATTTATAGAATTTAAGGTTAGCCAAAACTTGAAAGTCGTTGTTAAAGATATTGTCTAGTTAATTAATCAAATGTATGACGTCTTTTTTTTGGTTTTTTTTTTCATATTTGTAAATATTAGAAAATTCAAAATTAAAACGACGTCTATGACCATAACATTTGTTCATTGTTATGCATGCATGTAGTAGGTAAGGTAATTACAATAGAACTTCTATAATTTAATACTCGATAAATTAATAACCTCGATAAAATTAATAATTTGTTTTGTCCCAACTTGGGACCAGTACAAAATTGGACCTCAATCGATAAAATAATAAGATAATATTTTTTTGAAATCCCAATGTATGGAAAAAGATCTATAAAAAACCAACAATTTTCCAGAAAACCAAAAAACTAACCTTTTTTTCTCTATAACTTCTTCATATATTAATAATTTTTAAAAAGAATTTCACCAAAAAATCTATAATTTTATTAGCTTTATTTATGGGAAAAAAATTAAAAAAAACAAAAAAGTTTAGTGATTTTTTATTAGTGCATCATGCAATAATACCGATAGTATTGCATAATGCATTATAATTAAAACTACTTAAAAAATAAAACTTAACTTAAATATGGACGTGGTTTATGCGAATAATGTAAAAAACAAAGATTTGGCATTCATAAACCAATTTTATATTATTGTTGCATAATGCATTATTAATTTCAAGCTAAAATCCGAATTATATTTTATTTTTTAAAAAAACTCGAAAATGTTTTTAAAGTTTTTTCTTTTTCCAGTATTTTTAAAATCATGAAAGAAACATATAAAAAAAGTTTTAAAAAAAGTAATTTTTTTTCTTGTTTTTTTGGTTTTTTGCAAAATATTGGTTTTCTATAGAACCCAACCCCCAATGTATATAAATTAGATCAAGTGAAACTATAAATTAATAATTACTAAAATATTTCAAAATTCTAAGATTGTCTAGTAAAAAATGAATCTATAATCACATTTTTTTTTTGAACTTCAAATCTATATTGAGTTCATCTTTAAATCTTCTTATTGAACGTAAGAGTTGAGGCACTGTATTCTCATATTGAAATAAAAAGTTGTGAAGAGTTGTTGTTGCTTGCAATGCTTCTTTCCGAGTGACCGGTTTCAAAGGTACGTATTAAATCATCATCAACCGGATTTTAAACAGTATCATTAGACATTTTATAGTAATCAATCAATATCTATGTACATTAAACTTGACAAGTTCATTAATGTGTGAATGTACACGAGAATTTTAAATGTTCTGGTTTCTCTTTTATTCAAATAGGTAAAGTGAACGAACATGAAAATTTTGAGGGTCGAAGGGTTAATTTGAGAGTTGCTCACGAATATAAGCCAATTCTTTAAATTAATTATTTATTAATTTATCGATATAATAATATCTCGCTAAATTAATAAATTATTCTGGTCCCAACACTATTAATTTATAGAGTTTAAACTGTAACTCGATCTAGTTGCATCTCATGTTTGTTTTCACATCCCACAACGCAAGTAGCTCGATCTCGATCTTCATGTAGTATTTGTTTATCTATAAATTGTAATGGATAACAAGTAGAAAGAATTGAATCAAATTTATTAGTTTTAGTCTCCGTTGGTAGAATTTACACAACCGGTGCTCTAGTTAATGGGGATTAGAATTAAGATGGTGATTGCTGGACCGATAATTTCTATTATTGCTCTCGCATGTGATAGCCCAAATCCCGTCTAGTTTGGTGTCTGTCCATATGGGCTAAGATAAATTAGGCTATCCGTAGTGGGGCTCCATGGGGGCGGCATGGAGTCCATAGCGCCCTTCATAACGCCCGCACCCACCCCCGGGGGCGCCATCTTAGCCAAAATTTGAAGGAGCGCCATGTTAATGGCGCCGTTGAAGGAGGAGGAGTTTCATGTTTTTTTTTTCTTTTTTTTTTTTTTGCTTTTTTCTTATTGGTACACCTCATACCTCATAACCCCCATCCTCATAACCCCCCACTACACACCTTACCTCATAACCCCCCATTTCCACGTCATCCGCCACATGGCGCATAACCCCCCACCGGGGCTCCATCCACTACGAATAGCCTTATGGGTGAGATTATAGTTATATTAGGAATAAAATAGGTGAATTGTTTTTTCAAGTTGTTAGTTTTCTACATAATGTCCTACACCTGGAGCTATGAGTGTTTATTATAGGAGTACGGGCTCACGCGTCCAAAGCTAGTCGGCTAGCTAGGGTGTTTTGTGTGGTGAACAAGTTAGGTTTATCGCATATGGGAGTTTCCTAGTAGGACTATAATTGTAACTAGGTTAGTAACCCGTGTATTACACGGGTAAAGTTCTTTTAGATACATATACAAAAAAGAAAAAACGGTTAAAATAATCAAATTTATTATGTTTGACAAATTGTTGATTAGTTTTTTTATAATAATCAAATTATTGAGTAAATTTATCAAATTCATATTAAGTTTGTTAAAAAAAATTAAATAGAAATTTAGTTTTGACAAAATTGGTAATTATACTTAATTGATAATCTAATAAATTGATACTTGAACGTGATTTTGACATGTGACAATGTTGATGTGGACCTCCTAGAAATGAGACATGTGGCACCCATATTATTGCTTTATTAGGATTAGAGATTATAGGCTTATTAATAGAGGTTGAGTTAGGGCATCTATTATAGTGAAATTTAACCTAATAAAGTTTTGAGCTATTTTCTTTAATCACGAGTACGTCTTGATAGTTCTAATATATCAATTGACTATTTTAAAAAAAAAACTTATAACGTTTACAGGAATATTAATTCATCTTATATTAAAACGATTATCTTATTAGTCAAACATATATAAAACGTCTACTACCATCACATTTGTTAATTGCTATGCATGTAGTAATTTTTTTTTTTAACGGCGTTTGGAACTATCTTTAAATCTCTAATGTTCGAGTGAGCATTCCTAATACACGATTATAACTGTTCATACTGCATTTGACACTTCATGCTTGACTCACTCATGAAAAGTATAAAGGAGAAAACTCACCACTTGAAAAAACCTCTTTTGAGTCGAGTTTTGAACTTGAAACCTCTGTTGGTAGAGTTTATACAACCGATCCTTGAGTTAGTGGGGATTGGAGGGGCGTCGCTATTTGAACATCGTAATTAAGGTGGTGATTGTTGGAGCATGTCGGCTAGCAAGGGTGTTTTGTGTGGTGAACAAGTTAGGTTTATTACATATGTAAGTTTCCTAGTTGGACTATAATTGTAACGAGTTGTTTGACCCACCCCCGCGCGCTGCCGCGGGGTTGGAATTGTATAGTAATAAACATCTTTAGATGTCTAAGAATGTGCACACTAAATAGTTATAGTTAAACGAACATGAAACCTTGTCATGCCGTTTCCAAAAAGTTACTTCATATTTACAAACCATTACTTGATCAACATCTATCCATATAGATTTACAAAAGAGGGATAGAAGTTTGTTTGATGTTGATCAGCACTAAGACATTAGGATATACAAAAGAAGATCATTGTTTAGTTTCATACATACTAACATGCACATGCCAAAAGATTTGGGTCCTGGGACTGTTTTTGGAAGCTGCCTCACAGCTCATGGGATATGAAGAGCGTCTTCATCTGAGAGCTGTACGTGAGACGAATCTTGTCATTGACTTGAATCTGATTTTTCCTTGCGAATGTCTTCCACCCATAGATTGTGAATCTGCATATAAAAAAGTCAGTTGTGTGCTGTTAGTCCATTATGTTTATCAGTTAATACTTTCAGTTTACATAGGGTATAAAAGTTTATGTTTATTGAAAAAGGTATTATACTCATAACAGTAGGGTTATGTTGGAACCTGTGGTATGTCACCATGTTCATCTGTGAACGAAGCTTGTAGACATCTGGGCTAAAATATTATTACATTCTCATGAGGCTTACAAACAAAAAGGACAATAAAAGTCCCCAAAAATTTACAAAGAGAAAATGACCCTATAGAGTCAGAAGTAAAATAACAAATGAATTTGAGTACTTGAAAGCTACTGATGACCCATTATGAAAAAAACATTTTCATTTTGAGAGAAGTAAAATAACAAATGAATTTGAGTATTTGAAAACTACTAATGACCCATTGTGAAGAAAACGTTTTCATTTTGATACAACATAAGTTTAGTAATCCTATTTAAGCAAATAACATAGAAAAATATACATAGCACACATTAAATACCAAATACCTTCAGATGACTTTAGGAGTAAGATACCTGCATAAAAAATAGCAACAAATAAAGGTTGTAAACAAACATTTCTAAACCATCTAATAAAAACACGGAAGCCAAATTTATGGACTCTTGCAATCTGACCAAGTGTTGTTTAAAAAATTTCTTAATGTCATATGTTGGTTTAAGCAAATAGGCTTAACAAATACAATAGCCTACACAACAAACCCTTATGGATATCCAACAACTTTTATGTGGGTAAGTGACCTGTTACATGTAAGAGGTACTTACTTGTGCAATTTAGAAGCTTTAAAAACAGATAAAAGGAAGAAAATATACCTACACTTGCTGTTGCAACAGAAAAAGGGGGAAAAAAATACACTGCAAAATGAAAGATTAATAGCAAAATGTTCAACGAACAAACCATGAGCTAGTTTTAAGCAACAAAAGCAACATCTGCTCAGAAAAGTTTCATCATAGCCCCATAGGAACAATCAATAGCATTCAGCAGTAACCAATTAAGCAACAAAAGCAACATCGGCTCAGAAAATTTTCATCATAGCCGCATAGGAACTACCAATAGCATTCAGCAGTAACCGACTTTTAACCAACAAACCATGAGCCAAATTAAGCAACAAAATCAACATCGGCTCAGAAAAGTTTCATCATAACCGCAGAGGAACCATCAATAGCATTCAACAGTAACCAACTTTTAACCAACAAACCATGAGCCAAATTAAGCAACAAAAGCAACATCGGCTTAGAAAAGTTTCAACATAGCCGCATAGGAACCATCAATAGCATTCAACAGTAATCAACTTTTAGCCAACAAACCATGAGCCAATATTAAGCAACAAAAGCAACATCCGCTCAGAAAAGTTTCATCATAGCCCCATAGGAACCATCAATAGCATTTAGCAACAAACCATCACCCAGCAAGAAAAGCAACATCGGTTCAGAAAATAAAAATTGTTGCGTTATAAACAACATAGGCTCCGAAAAATTCTGTCATAGCCTCAAGGAAACCATCAACAACAGTAAGCAGTAACATAAGGTAAGAAAGAACTCAACATAGCCTCATAAAAACCATCACCAACAGTCAATAGCCGCAATGCGAGATAAACTCATAAACAGGAAGAAAAACCTTCCAATAAGTTTGGCTAAGCCATAGAAATAAGTAAGATAGAACATGCATCTTGAACAATGCAATATTTGAGTACAGCAAGGACTACTGAATTGATATACATTTTAAAGCCCCGGTGCATCAACGTCCCACGGGAAAGTAGGCCGAAGCCGACTACCATCAACAGAACGGAGCACCGCTGACAGCAAATCCACCACAACAGCGCCGCCGCATCGACGCCCGGCAGCAAACCGGCCAAAGTCCGGCGCTAGCGTAAACGGAACGGAGCAACGACGCCGAGCGCTTCATCTGATGTAGACAAAAGAAACCCTAGAAATCAACAAAGCCTACCAAATCGTTTGAAAAATAACAGATCCAGCACATCGTCGCCGCCGCATCAACGACCGATACCAAAGCCTAGTAGCGTGGTAACGGGAACGGAACGGAGCAACGTCAGTGGGATCTTCATCTGATGTACAGAGAGAGAGAGTAACTGATATAAAAGAGAAATGGTGAAACGTGTATCATCCAATAAAAACTCAGCACCGACAATGAAAACCAACCAAAGAAAAACATAGAAGGAAAGTTGCCTGAGAAAAGAACAGGGTAGAAACTGTCATTACCTTAAAGTCTTGTGGCCAAAGTATGACAAAACCAAAGTATACTATTCACTTCAATTTGTATTGTATATATATTAAATTAGATGCTTATAAATAGAGGTTGAGTTAGAGCGTATATTATATTGAAATTTAACCTGATGAAGTTTTGAGTTAGTTTCTTTAATCACAAGTGTGTTTTTGATATCAATTTAACTTTGAGTCTCTACTCTCTCTCTCTCTCTATATATATATATATATATATATATATATATATATATATATATATAGTTTTATTCTTTATGCAATGTGTAGTGGTAAAACACATGTGTTGGGCAAAATGCGATACATGACAACTCCGTCAGTAAGGAGCTCCATGACAAAAAGCTACGGTAGTCATGGAGCTCCTCCCTAATCATTACACAATCATTTGTTTTTTTTATAACAAATAAATTAACATTATTTTATTAAATAAAAACAACAAATTAAATAATTTTATAAAAGCTAGCTATAATATATTTCATGCAAATACTTCGAAATGTCTAACTTAATAAACAATCTTCCCTATAACCGCTCATATTCGATAACAAAATTGTTGATAACACCCTAATCATGATCGTAGTCTGGATTCTCTACATCAACATCCGTTTTGTGTATATAGCGATGAACTTTAAAAAAACCGAGACTAATCTAACACACTTTGCTTTCATCTCAACCACTATATGGTTTGTGTATATGAGATCATATGGACACCCCATATCGTAGTTAAACATTAATTCACGTATACGCTTCTCCAAAGGCGAAGCTTGAAAAAAAAAGTTCGGGAGGGGGGGGGGGGACAAAGTCTCGGTGCCAAAAAAAAAATTGTACCGCTATGTTTGGGTCGACCATCCGGTTCGTGTCGGGTCGGGTCGAGTGTCGAGTCTAACAATAAAATATATACTTAATAGTTAATAGTCTTAATACTTTTAAAGTAAGCAAATATTTAAAAAAACATTATCGCAATGTCGCTTACACAAAGAAAACTAGATATTTGTAAAGCAAATAAAGATCTTTAGAAAATGGTGTGCATCTGGAATAACAATCACAATTCTGCCCGATGCCCTTTAAGATCTTTGAATTCATCAATTATGGAATTTGAATCAAAGTTTTCAGCGATTTCTTTTTCTATGTAAATCACCAAGCTATCCGCGAGATACTCGTCCGACATCTTATTGCGAAGACGAGTCTTGAATATCTTCATTGCTGAAAATGCTCTCTCTGTTGTTGCAATTGAAACCGGAAGTGTCAAGATAAGTCGACACACTCTATCAACCAGATTGTACGTCTCACGTTTATGAGTTTCCACGAGAGTTTTGCATAGATCTGGAAGATTTGATACACCACTAAGCCTGATATTATTTTTCATTTCAATATTAAGATTCTCCAATTGATATTGCAACCCAATACTCTCCTGCTCTGTAAGATCCCCAGGATAATATCTCTCTACAAGAAGGCATATATCTTCAACATTAATCTCTTTTGCAGCTAAACTAGCACTAAGAGATAACAATTCCATTGTGTGCTCACTGAATCTACTATTCAACTCATGTAATTGTTTATCCAATGTGGATATAAACAAATCAGCCTGGTAATAATGTCCAAATGTAACTTGAAGATCGTTTCTACGTGGGCAATAGTTAGTAGAAACATATGGACTGTTCATGTCCGGCACAGTTACCGTACGCTGCATAAGCATCTCCACGTTGAGTATATATAGCTGATGGGTCATCCATTATTCTTTTGAGAACAGTAAGAGTGACATTATACATTTTAAGCAAACTACAAATGGAGTCAAAATGTGAACCCCAACGTGTATCACTAGGTCTTTTTAGTGTCCCAACTTGATTCTTTCCTTTTCCCGATTTAATTTCACCCAACTCTAACAATTCTTTTATCTCATCTTGTTTTGCCTTTTGCAGTTCATCATGATGCTTGCTAGAGGCACAAACCACATTAATTATACCAACTAAATCTTAGAAGAATTTATGTACTGGCAAAACTTTCTTTGAAGCATTAACCAAGGCAAGTTGTAACCTGTAAGTATAAGAGTACAAGTATTTTAATAAAAATGAAAAAAAAAATAAAGAAAAATAAACAAGATGATAACATGTGAGCAAAACAATGAATGTAATATGCATATGGACTATCCTTAAGAACAAGTGCTTGTAATCCGTTCCATTCCCCTCTCATATTGCTAGCACCATCATACCCTTAACCACGGATTTTGTTAACATCAAACTGATTATGACTAAGTTGTTGCCACCAACTTAGTTTCAGGTTGCTGATAATGTATCCCCAACATGAACCAAACCCAAGAAGCTTTATCTTATAATCTCCCTTTCATCAACAAATTTCAAAACTATGGCCATTTGCTCTTTTTATGGACTCATCTCTTGATTCATCAACCATGATACAATAGTAAGAATCCCCCACTTCACTACGAATACTCTTTCGAACTCTATTTGCAATAATATTAAAAATCTCCTTTTGAATATCACTTGAAGTGTACTTTGAATTATAAGGAGCATTCCCTAATATAACATCACCCCTTATACTAACAAGTATTTTTCTTAAACGGAACAAGTTTTATTTCAGTTATTCATATTTTTTATGAAAAACTCAATGGGTTAAAATATTTATAAAAAAAAACCTAGGGGGCTAAAAGAATTTTTAGAAAACAATTCGCGGGGGGGGGGGGGGGGGGGGGAGGGGGGATTCTCAATATATATAAAAAAATTACATAAAAATTAGTACTTCTGGCAAAAAAGAGGGGGGGGGGGGGTCGGTCTCTACCAAGCTGCGCCCTTGCGCTTCTCGTCATATAATTCTTTTACGCGATCCCAGTAAACTTCATCTTCGTCACCATTGGAATCAATCATCCTCGTCTCCTCTTTAACCTCCATGATACAAGTGATGAGCTCAAACTCCTCTTCGGTACACCAATTTGATATTGTTTATAGAAAATTTTAAGAGATAGGTTGTATAGAGGAGTTATATTAATGTGGTAAAAATATAAAAAAAATAAAGGTTTTATAGAGGAGAAAAAGAAAAAAAAAACCTTTAATTTAATTAAACCATTTATTAACGGTTTAATTTTAAAATTCAAACATTTACCGACGCTATACACATCGCAGATCACCCGGTTTTTCCCTTATAGTGCCCCAGGGGTCGTTATAAGGCACGATCGGGGTGATATCACGCCCGCTATGTTTAGATGATGATGTATTTATGCTCGAAAATCTAGGAATTGATGTTAAAAAAATCATTATAGCCTTTAATTTATAATTTAAACTGCTAAAATTTTGACTTTCATAGATTGCAACATGCATTTAGTTTAATTAAAAAAGTCTACCTTTTCTTATTTGATTTGAGCAGCCGATAGTGGCGGGCGTAGTAGTAGTTTGCAAAATTACAACACATAGTTGAAGACCCAAGATTCAACATTTCACATCCATCCTTACCAGCCTTTTTCTTTTGAAAGTTCAAGAAAATTGGCAAATTGCAAATAGAGAATATTCAAGTAAATTTATTTTTTATTTGATTTAGTATTACAACGTGTTGATTCTCTTTGTTTTATTTAACTTTCGCTTTATATTATGTAAATATATGTAATCACCCGGGTGTTGTCACGGGGATACTACTCGAGTGCTCACATAAAAAATAGTTACCTAATTAAAGCCCGATATAAAGAAAACACAACTACAAACATATTGCAAAATGACATTAAACAGATTTAACAAACAAAACCAAAACAATAAAAAACTATAAGCTAACCACAAAGATGTAAAACTAGACCTAAGAAAAACCTAAAAGAAAAGATAAAAGAAAAAAAAGAGAAAAAAAATTACCCAAAAAATTAGAAATGATGTAAAAAAAAGGAAATAAGATGGAAAGCTAAATAGAACTAAAGAAAATAATAATCACTGTGGGAAGCCCAAAATCTTGAACATTAAATCAAATGGCTACAACACAACATTTTACCACTACATAAAACAATACACTTTACCCAAAAAATTAGAAATGATGTAAAAAAAAGAAAGAAAAGGAAATAAGATGGAAAGCTAAATAGAACTAAAGAAAACAATAATCACTGTGGGAAGCCCAAAATCTTGAACATAAAATCAAATGGCTACAACACAACATTTTATCACTACATAAAAAAATACACTTGTTACTTAACTTAGCTGAAATATACATATATACGAAAGAATTCGTTTATTTGAGAAAAAAATAAGTGGCAGAATAGAGGTAAACCGGAATTGAAACCAGGTCTAGCCTATGCATGCTATGAGCCTTAAACAAAACCGAAATGAGTAACTTGTGAAGTTTTCTCGAACAAATAAAATAATATAGAAACGATTAAAAAAACTCAGACATGATGGGGCCCTAAGGCCAAAAGTGCATTCTACTATTTATCTATATGGTAATTGTATATATAAATAATTTATGATTTAGTTTTATTTGTTTATTATATGTTTTCTTGGCTCTTTTCTAAATAATATAAATGAATTTGGTAATATATTCCATATTTCCATTATCAAATTTTATTTTCTATGCATTGTGTTTGGGATAATATCGGTAGATAAAACAATTGTATTGTTAAAGTAAAACATAAAAAAATATAAATACAAAAATAATTGTGCAATGACGCTGAAAAAAATCATAAGAAATCATAAATAAATAATGACTTCGCGAGCTTATTGAGCCCAAAGTTCTGGCATATTATGATTTGAAAATCCCATGCTAAGGCGGGTTCCACTAAAAACTTTCGCGCTTATTAATCTAAAAAAAACAAAATTTAAAAGATAATAAACATGAAGAAAAATATTTTGGATTTTTTTTAAATTCAAAGCAAACTAACACATCTAAAATCAAACAAATTAAATAACACTAATCGACGAGCTCCTTGACAACGACATCATTTTAATGACTCGTTGATGGGGTCATGCAAAAACCTAATTAACGTAAGTAGGTATGGTAAGTCAAGTATCATACTATCATATGGTCAGGTTACACATAGGATGATGTAAACTTAGTTTGATTGTGCGAAGACTTCACATTGACATTAGTCGATTATAGCTTTAGTGTGAAGGATCCACACAAGACAAAATAATCAGACGGGTGCAACTTAATGATACGAAACCAAATAAACATCTCAGCTATGATGTTTTAGTGCAAGTCAATAGATAAGAATAGAGTTGGTCATTACATAAGAATTAATGTACCAATTAACGATCAAGCAACACTAAAACTAGTAAAATGAATCTTTAATCGACTAAATAGGTCGATGGCTTGTCATTCATTTCTCAACTAAATGAATGAATTTACACCCAATGTTAAAACAATCAAGAACAAATAAAACATAAATCATATGCTAACAATACACCTAGGTATTATCATAGATAATCCTGCCGTCAAAAACTCCTCCCCTTCAAATCTTCAATTGCCTAATTTTTCCCTTCTCTTTTTTTTGTTGTGTTCGTTGTGGGCTCTTAGGCCATATTTTATTTGCAGCCCATTTAGTTTCTCCAGCCCATGGGAACTTTAGAGGATTAAAGTCTTTTGGTTCATTAGCTCAGCCTCAAGTCCACGTGACTTTTATTTGATCCAATTAGTCCATGATTCAACATTTCAACCAACTCTTTGACTTGATTAATTAGTGATGAGTTGCTACTTAGGTTCTAGCTCAGTGAGTGATAAGAAGTAATATCCACTTTAATAGAGGCTCGGATTCAAAGGTGTAAATAAATAAAATTGGTACATTTGGTACATTTAAAAGGCGAGAAATGGACAATAATCCAATACTCGGATAATAGGTGCAAAATTCATTGGGTTTCTAGAGATAACATCCTTAGGCCGAAGGAGGCTGGAGGCCTTGGTATTTCAGCCTACATGATAACCAACAGATGCTTACTTGCCAAGTGGGGGTGGAGGTATCACACGGAGCCTTATAGACTGTGGAGGAAAGTCGTCGACAACATTCATTCCAGTGACAATCCTACGCCGTTTCTGCCCATTCATCCGTCGGCCTCGGGTACTTGGAAGGCAATCATTAAATCGATTGCTGATTTGAACCTTGCAGGTGTCCGTTTGCAAGATCTGATGACAGAAGACTATGGTTCCTGGAGATGGGTTGGTGTTAATCAAGCCCCCTTTTCGGTTAGGTTTTTGCGTAAGCTGGCTTCTGTCCCAGGGAATGACGTGGTGCCTTTCCCATTGGAGTGGTCGAAGGGGGTTCCCATTAAGGTCAATCTTGTGGCTTGGAAATCTATTCTTGGTCGTCTTCCGACTAAGGACGGCCTCTCCCGGAGAAACATCCATATCTGCGACGAGGACTGTGTTCTGTGTGGCGAGGCTCCCGAATCGGTTCTGCACTTATTTACGGGGTGTCGTTTTACGGACACTATCTCGCAGCTGGTTACTCAATGGTGCAGGATTCCTCAGGTTGTGGCGTTTTCGGTGGATGATATTCTCAAGCTTCATAAATGTGACGCCCACTCCCAGACTTGGCCCTAGGAGCGGTCACGCATCGGATTTACTCATGAACACAAGGTAAAACAGAGATAACTAAAGCAGCGGAAATAAAAACTTTTATTCATATGCCAAGTATTACATAGTAAGAGAGACAAATACAAAATAAACATCTCCACGCCAGTTTTCAAAAATGTCTTCTCTTGATAGCTTGACATTGTCTTGATAGTATATACCACCTAGTTCCTGCTCACATCTCAGCCTTCCCTTTTTGATCCGAAGGTCCAGCCTCATCTGACATACATAACTTAACAAGTCAGCTTACGCTGGTGAGTTCTACGTTTTGGGAAAACTTTACCTTTCGAAGGCACTTAGATTTGTCAAACACATTTCTGCAATTAGACAATCAAACACAAAGCATATAGCACATATATTCACATATTCTAACCTCGTGAATAGACTAACCTTCTGTTGCTTTGTCATCCTTGTCTCATATTAACTGCTATCTTAGGGAAATAGTGTTTCTGTTTGCTTTACGAACACATCGTGTAGCAATGGTCCCTTTAGTTTTGACACTATATAGCTTTGACGCTATCTGGCTTTGACGCCACTTAGCTTTGACGCTTTCTGGCTTTGACGCCGCTTGGTTTTGACACCATTGGGACAACACTATTTAACTTCTTGTTTCAGAAGTCCCTTACTTACCTCGATTACCATTCTTAATCTATTCTACTAGAAACATCAAAATGGCAATCTATATTTCCTCTACTCATCATCGTACAATCAATACATATAACAAGCAATTATAACAATTGAGAGTATTTTCATAAAACGTTATGTATATCAGCCCAAAATGGTTTAAAGCATTTAATCAATTTAAAAGAGGGCTCATAGAACTCACCTTAGCTTTGCGAAGCTATTATTCTTGGGTTAAGTTCTCGTGAATCAGTTTCTTAATTCCTTTAACGTAGTGTCCCTATCAAGACATTGTAAAGGTTACAATTCACATTTAGGACTTACCCCATTATTCCAAAACCCAACTCATTATTGGTCAATATTCTTAATAGTCAAAATGACCATTTTGCCCCTTATACATATTTTGTTATATATCTTTCAAGTCTTTGCTCCTTAACGTTTACCGCTCGTGTTTCCTCATGACCGATCATTTGACGGAATTACTATGAGGAATAGTCACGGGGTTTGGAATTTGGTGATGATCGTTACCGGCCCTGTAGGCGTCATTGACGACCATGAGGCGGAATTACTACAATCGTTGCACCGAGTAATTTAATTATAATTTACCAAAATTTAAACTCATATATATTTAATATATATGTAAACATGTTACCATACCAAAATTCAAATCCTTATACCCTCCGGATTATTTTATATTAATTATCCATATTCCGAAACCCTAATTACCCATTTTCTCGTTTCTATAGAAAAACTCATTTTTATATAAAACCGTCTTAGGGTATTATCCATTATGACATTTTATAATATCCTTTAAGATGGCAAAGCTTAATTCAAAACCGTTTACTCGATTTGGGCAAAACAATGTCATGAAAACCCTAATTTTGACCCGTTTACAAAACTCATACCAAACCTTCACCAATTCTGAAATAAACTTAAGGCTTTCTTAAAACACATCAAATTAGGATTACCTACCAAAATTCAGGTCCTAATTCCCACCCGATCATCCAATTTTACCCAAACAAGCTCAAGAACCCTAATTTGAGCATAGTTTTAGAAAGCATACTTAGAGATCGATTTAGCCAAAACTGAAAGAGGTTATTTTAGACCTTACCTAATGAGGCTTGACTGCAGAAATTCGGCCTTTAACTCTTTACGGTTTGGGAGAAATCGACCCGTGAAGTTTCTGGTCCGAATTTAGGGTTTTTCGGTTTGGATTTCGAAATTGGCAGCTTGTTTGTGGTCTTATGGGAGCTATTTATACATGTTAGGACCACCCCAGACCTTAGACACGTGTTATAGTGACTCATGAATCGAAAATGACACGTTTAGGTGTGAAAAAAGGGGCTGAAACTTGTCAAAATCGTAACCATGTGCAGGTCACGGTCGATGCGGCCCGCATTGCACACTAAGAACCTCGATGCGGCCCGCATCTCATGTCAGATTTAGATATTTTGAAAATTTTACATTTCCAGTCCTTCAAGTTCTATCTAATGCATATTAACCCCTCGAACTTTGACATAAATTATTATTTTAGGTCCTAAAACTTTCCCAAACATATTTCCAATAATCTTTAAGATTCGGCTCACGTATAACGAGAAATATAAACATGTGTCTACGCGTATAAATCACGTATTAACTTATTTTCTTTCCTATTAACTATCAACTATATTTCATACATATGCATCAATATTTCAACATGGAATTAAACACGTATTTGCACGTATATACATAATCATTAATGTATCATATATATATATATATATATATATATTTTTATCTATTCATCATTTTTATCATATAAACACATATTTATTTATATAATTTCATTTCCTAACACATATTTAAAATAAAGACACATAGGTAAACATAATCAGATACGTAGTTACCTAGACGTGGATTTTGGGATGTTACAATAAAGATCCGGGCTTGTCTCTCAGGAAAAGCAAGGCGCTGCAAGTGATCTTCCTCACCGGTTTATGGAGCATTTGGATGGAGAGAACCAATGCGATCTTCAACCAGAGACCACATTCGGTCAGCAGGGTGCTTTTGGAAATAAAAAACTGGAGTCACTTATGGTTTTTAGATCGTTGTCTTAACCAATCCATTAATTGGACGGATTGGTTCTCCTTTTCTTTGTAATATTGTTTGTTGCTTGTTGCGGCCGCTACTGTCTTGCTAGTGGTTTCGCCCGTCTTATTGATTTTCGCCGTTAAAAAAAAAATCGGAGTATGTATGTCCATGAAATTACGTGCATATCAAAATTATTGCAACTCAGATCGGTCCTCTTTGTGTAATTTCTTATATTAGTTTTGTTTATTTTAGTGCTAGCCTATTTGGTTTCTTTTAATAAATTTTACCTTGAAATAAAAAAAAATTAATTGTACCAACACACTTTTTCATCACCAACTCCAAGATTGTCTAGGATAAATATATATCAAATGCGTCTTAAATAAACTCCAAAGCTCATACACCTTAATCATCGAAATATCCCATGACAATTATACAAAATGTAGTTCCTTATTTCATCCTTATCCAGAAAAGAACAACAAACTAATGAATCATTCGAGAATTCTGCCGGTGAAAAATACTTTTTCCATATGTAGACTTAACTAGCTCCACAAGTAAAGGAAACTGCAACAACCCGAATAAACACACCGGTATACTTGTTGTGATAATTAGTGGAGCTGCAATCCATGAAACTTTATCTTTAAGCACGAGGGCAAGAGCCGAACTGAATGCAATCATAGTAGCTGCTAACGACATGAATAACGAAAGAAGTCCAATTGTCAGTCTTTTTGGTAAGGCGTAAAGGAAGTCAGCTTCTGCGTATCGTGAAGTAAGAATCCCTAAAAACATCAACACTGAAGTCGCTGAAGAGAATAATGCAACGGCATCTGACACGATAAAAAGCATAAATACGTGATAGTTTAGGAACAATGGGTTGCCATCGTCTTGATTTCCACCTGGAACCGTAAACGCAGCTGCAAATGCCATTGTTACTATAAGTGCTGCTACAACAGTACATGAAGATGCTGTGCCTTTCATCCATTCCCGACCTTCTGCAAGTAACTCTTTATGGGATTTACTGAAAACCATTCTTGGTGTTTCTCCATTGATGTTTAAAGCTTCTTTATAGGAAGGTTGAACTAAATTTTCTACTTCCTGCACAAAATGTATGGTGGTATATATGTTAAGAACGAAAAATGTTATATAACAACATACAAATTAGGTAAAAAGATTAAAAAAAATTAGCTTGAATAATGATTTTAGTTATATGAACACCTGAAACCATTGAAGCTCGCGTTGCATTTGTAAAGCTGCACCTGTCACAACATTACGACGTTGTGGTGGAGCTAACTTTGCAGCTATGTGTAGTGCATTCTCTTTTTGTTCACTTAGTTGTAGTGTTGTCCATACTTTAAATTGAGACATTTGGTAAATAAGATTGTACACTCGTTCTTGGCGTTGTTCGATGGCTGCAGTGAACAAATATAACCCACCGGCTATTCTGAACCAGATTATGCCCGGGTAGTATAATATGCATTTCTCAGCTAACTCATGAGTCCCATATTTGACAGATGTAGCCATTGTATCTCCTAAAATGCTCCAAGCTATGTTGTGATCGACATGCTCTATAATAGTTTTACAAATACGGTCTAAAAGTAAGCTACTGAGATGATTCTTTACTTTGATATCGTGGATATTCTTGATTGATGGCGCTACGGTTACAAAAAAATGTCAAAAGGTCAGGGAAATGGCATTGATAGATAACTATAAACAATTGTAGTCTCTCAAGGTTTTAAGTGGACATCATGGTTGTTAGGATATATGCTCACAACCAAAAGGTCTGGGAAATGTGATGTATCTATTCTATTAAGTCTAGAAAAACTATAAATAAACGTAATATTACCCACGAATTGAAGAACACTCCAAAATCCAGCAGTAAACTGTTAAAGAGAAAATAACCAAAAGGTATAAAAAATATAAGACCGGTCTTGATTGTGCATATTATAATATAAACATCCTAACATTAATGATTTCCACTCATAACGATATAGATAACGAGTTTGCACATCATAAAATCTACTTGTTTTTTGTTTATCAGCTAACTCACACACCCACTAAAGCTATTGTCTGCTTTTATAAATGCTAACTCACACACACACTAAAACTACTTCTAAATCTACACCAATATCCCAATCACTTAAGGAGTGAATTCAGTAACCAAAGAAACAAAGTGATTCTATATATATGAATAGATCTGACACTACGGGTGAGGTTATTCAGTAACCAATATCCCAATCACTTAAGGAGTGAATTCAGTAACCAAAGAAACAAAGTGATTCTATATATATGAATAGATCTAAAATACCCCTCATTACTTTTTTTATTAGATCAAGATCCAATGACTGAAAATCCTTCTTATCCTTCTTACCCAAAACAAACTTCTCATTTGAACCTCTCCCCAGTTTGGATAAAAAGGATAAAAATGATCATAGCCATTAGATCTTCAATTAAATGAAGATCTATGACTTAAAAGAAAATCAAAGATAGAGGGGTATTTTTGACTTTTTATCAAATTCCCCCATTTTTTAAACCTTCATAACTTTTAGATACGACATTATTTTTAAAAAAAAATTACACCATAAAAACGAACGTTTTTTTATCTTTAAAACGCGTATAGTGTTGTTATATAAAAAATTAAATTTTTTTACTCTTTCGATTGTATCAAAATGTTCAAATCATTGTGTCATTGTGTCGTTGTGTCATTGTGTCAAAATATTCAGATCATTGTGTCATATTGTGTCAAAATGTTTAGATCATTGTGTCATATTGTGTTAAAAACCGAAAGAGTAATTTTTTTTTTAATTTTATATATAGTAGCAATATGTATACTTTTGACATGACGACACAATGACACAATGATCTGAACATTTTGACACAATGACATAATGATGTGTCAAAATGTTCAGATTATTGTTTTATATGATGACAAAAACCGAAAGAGTAATTAATTTTATATATAGCAACACTATATATATACTTTTAACACGACGACACAATGACACAATGATCTAAACATTTTGACACAATGGCACAATGATTTGTCAAAATGTTCAGATCATTGTTTTATATTGTGCCAAAAACCGAAAGAGTATTTAATTTTATATATAGCAACACTATATATACTTTTGACACGACGACACAATGACACAATGATCTGAACATTTTGACACAATGACACAATGACCTGTGTCAAAAATCAAAAGAGTAATTTTTTTTTTCATTTTTTATATAGCAACACTATATGCGTTTTAAAGATAAAAAAATGCTCGTTTTTATGATGTAATTTTTTTTAAAAAATAATTTCGTATGTGAAAGTTATGAATGTTTAAAGAAAATGGGGGAAGTAGATAAAAAGTCAACAAAAGTTGTAAGACTAAAATACATCTCCTTCCTTTTTTATTAGATCAAGATCCAATGGCTGAAAATCCTTCTTATCTTTCTTACCCAAAACAAACTTCTCATTTGAACCTCTCCCCTAACACTACAATGTGCATGTATTTATCGGAGAGAAACACTCTTAAGATGTTGGTTGTCACTTGTCACAATATATGTTCGTTACATTTTTGTAATTTGGAAATGGATTGGGTTTACCTTGTAAAATTTCCTTGAGACTTGAGTATCTCTTTTACTATCACTCATCTTCATAGGTATCACTTGCATCAAACAAACACAACAAAAATTTAAAACCATAGCCACTTTATACTAGATCCAATTTATAAACAAGCAATAAATAAAACACACCCTTTGATATTACAGGTAGGAGAGGGAAGATAAAGACATAACTTACATGTGTTCGAGGAGATCGAGCGAGAATGCTAACCAATGGTTTTATAGTCAGATCGGACATAAAATGGTCGTCTTATGGTCTACTAGTAAGGCCGATTTAAGAACGATAGTCATAGATAAAATTAAACTAAAATTATATTTGTATTTTTAAAGGGGGGCTGCGTTGCAGCTTGTTACCCGTTTACCTATCATGTTATTGTAATTTGATCCTAATATTTAATTTATATACCCTTTTGAAAAAAATAAGATAAAATATGAAAATACTCCAGTATTGATGAGATTTGCAATTTTAATAAAATAATGAAAATTGTATAGCCTAAAGTATACAAAATTAATTGGTATATAAAGTTGATTTTACCATCCGATCCGGTTAACTCGGTTCACAAGTCTGTCTGGTTTAAGAGGGAACATTTCAAAGAGGAATAACTAAACCAGTTCGATCCGAATGATCAATGTTCCGAAAACACTGCTACTAAATATATGTAATTCAGTTATAAGACTATCTATAGTGGTAGAGCTCATGCGTTATGCAAATTACGACACGTAGCAGTCCAGCCAGCAAGGGTCCATGACTAAAAGTGACGTAGTCATGGACCCCGTAAAACAGCTCTAATTATTACATTATTATTATTATTATTATATTTTTAAAATCTCTCAAAAAAATCTGGACCAATGATCATATTAATCCACCAATCAGGTTTGAAAATGAATTCTTGAAGGGGCGCTATAGATATAAAGCCCCAACCCTTTTTTTTTGCCCCATAGCGCCCCTGGGGACGGTGTGCGGGGCGCTATGGGACGCCAGAAATAACATGTTGCCCACTATGCATAGCCTATTATAGTTAATAGAAAGATTTACATGAATAAATAATGCGTCCCCAAAATCCAAGCATGCTTCCACTTGGAAAAATTTCGGGTTTTAGAGCCAATACTTGCAAAGCCGTTTGGTCATTCCTGTCGTATTCCAACACAATGTCTGGGTGCATATCCATTATATCCAAAGCCACATCTGCATAACCAAATTCAACATAAATTTCAAAAGATAAATGAAACATGACAGATTCTTCTGTGTTTAATGTGTGAAAAAGAATCAACAATAAAGTTTAAATACAACAAGACAATAAAGGTCAACTGAGTTTGAGCCGGTTTTAGTTCATACGGAAGTTTAAGTTGATGTTGTTCCGGAAAAAAGTTTTGGGCTAAATGTGTAATTATCTCATAGTTACAGTTTGGGTTGAAGACATAAATTTACTGATTCACCAGGGGGCAAAATGAAACATTGATTGTTAGAGGTTGTTAGACGAGTTGGGGATAAATCGATAATCACTTCGTTTGTCCTTTCATTCTGTTTTATTATCTTTCGATTGTACTCGTATTAATGTTGATTGAATAAACGAGTAATCATTGGCCTCTAATTTCATTATTCGTTTGCCGTGTTTTTGTTGAGAATTAAGTATTTCGCATATTTCAATTCATAAATGTTATCAGAGTTACGAATAGTAATATTCAAGAGGTGTGTTCGTAAAGTATTGACGGTCTGATTGCAATGGTGAACACTACGAAGTTTAATGTTGAGAATTTTGATAGTCTTTGTATGGGCTAAAGCAATCATCGAAGATGTGGTACAAAAGTTTTGATAATCTCATAATCATATTCTTAGTCTAGGTTTTAGTAGAAGTGACTATGATCATTGTGTCTACTCCAAAGAGATGTGCAATGTAATAAAAAAGTACATTCCTTCATCTTTGTATTCATTAACTCTCTGATTAGGAGCACCTTATTCACTGCCAAAGGCTTCACTGTTTATGATTCAAGGTTTTATCTTGCTTTTATAGACATGATACTGATTCTTTTATAGCTGCTCAAAGTTTAATTTTGTTTATTAATCGTTTAATATTTTATTATACAATAATACCATGTTAATTTGACAAAATCGATGAGACTTACCGTAGAATCCGTTGATAATGGTGCGAGTAATGAGATCTCCGCCAGCAAGTCCGGTGTAATGACTAATCCCTCCCTCCTCCTCGTCCTCTCGAGTAACCGTCAACAAGTATTTTAGCGTCTCCTTATTTCCGCAGAGTGCGGCAACATACAAAGACCCTCTCCCTTCCCAACTCGGAACTTGTGTTATCTCCGGGATCTGCTCCACTAAAAGCCTTGCGGCAGTCGTATTCCCAGCCGTGGCCGCGTAATGGAGCGGGTCACTTCCCGCACTATTCTTCTTAAGCAGCTTCTCCTTTGCACCCACGGCAACGATCCGTTTCACGAGGTTCTCGACGAAACGGTGCGAGCGGCCCGTCCCGACCGCGATGTGTAACGGCGTCTCGTGCCAGTATGTTATCTGCTTCGTCATCAGGTCCGGATCTTGTTCGAAGAGTTCACTTACGGAATCCCAATCGTCGTTTATTGCCGCTTTGTAAATAGGTAGCTCGCTGATTACATGATCGTAACTCATGATTATTAATCTTTCTTTCTCGACTCAACTTGGTTTTTCAAGTCCTGAATGAACTATATAAATATATATACATTTGACAGCCAGCTAGCTATTTGTTACTTGTAAGTGGGCCTTTTGGCTCCAACCACATATAGAGAATGAGGGTTAAAGTGTCACAAGTTCTATTTTGATCCAAAGGGTTTTTCGACAGTGATGGCTTGGTAAATCGAAAATGAGGGAAGAATAAATGTTGCTCCATGGAAGAAGTCACGTCTCACGTGGGCTTCACAAAAAACTACACAAATAAAGGGGGGAATCCAAAACACAAAATAAAAATTGATGTGGGCCGGTAGTTAGGGGTGTAAATGAGTCGAGCCATTTGGGAGCTACTCGAGATCGACTCGATTAAAAGCTCGAAACGAGCCGAGCCTTAACGAGCTCGAGCCGAGCTCGAGCTTTGAAATAGGGCTCGTTTAATAAACGAGTTCGAGCCCGAGCTTTACATATCGAGCTCGAGCCAGCTCGCGAGCCTAAACGAGCTTTTATTTATATTATTTTTATTTAATTTTTTAAATATATTTGAAAAATAATATATATAAATTTATGATAAAATAAGTAAATAATATGTATTATTTTCTATATAAAAAAGTATAATTCTAAATATATACAAATTTAACTATAAATATATATATATATATAAATAATAATTAATAATAAACGAGCCGAGCCCGAGCCGAGCTTAAGCTTGAATAATTTTTCACGAGCCGAGCTCGAGCTTCGAAAATAAAGCTCGAATCGAGCCGAGCTCGAGCTCTGTTAAATTTAAGCGAGCCGAGCTCAAGCCTAGGCGGTAGTAATTGGGAAACAAAGCAGAAAAATAAGCGAGAATAAAAGGGAGATTCGGAGGAAAAGAAGGAGGGGAATTAAAATTCCCTTCGTACGCAAGTAACTACAACTGACAGCAGAGAAGATTCCGGGGAGAGCAGAAGAGAATTCGAACAACAATAGGAGATAGAGAGTTCAAGACATATTTGTATCACGGGAATCATTTCGGTTCACATTCTGCACTTTGTTTATTTTTAATCTAAACATAAATGTGTTAATTTTTTGTGCGTTATCGAATAACATGGGTGGCTAAACCTCATGTAGCAGCCATCTAGACTTAGGGGCTGTTTGTTTGGGTCTTAATGACCTCTTAATGGCTCAAGCTCTGAATCGGTCAGATTCAGGGTGTTTGTTTCGCCTCTTTTAATCACCTCTGAATCGGTTAGACCATCTTAATTGGCACTTAATCGGCCAGATTTATAATAAATTCTGAATGGTAAAGAACTCAAAAAAGACAACCTCTACCCTTCTTCCCTCCCCCATCGACGCCTCTACCCTTCCTCTCCTCTTCTCGCCCTCATCTCCTCACCGTCGTCCGACCGGGTTCTCCTCCTCACCGCCGCTGGTTCTCCTCCGCACCGCCACCAGGTACGATTCTCCTCTTCCCATCTCCTTTACTTGAAACCCTAGTATTCTTCATCGTCGTTGATTTTAATAGCAAGCATCTCATTGATTTTAAATTGTTTTATCTCTTGTTCTGTTTCTAGAAAATCTAGTATTCTTCTAACTTGATTTCGCTTTTCAATTAAAGATCGATGAGATGTTTTTGCTTCAAATAGGATTACATCTGACTTGTGATTTTGATTATTTTTTAAAGAAATGGTTAAGAGGGGTAAAATAGTCATTATACATAGTTTTTCAGATATCCAACCAAACAGTACTTATTGGTTCAGCACTACCAGGTTCAGAGTCTCTTACCCAATCAGTCATCTTACCGGTTCAGCACTTAATGACACAAATGTTACCAAACAGCCCCTTAGATGAACTATGGTGCTTGTTTGACTTTTTATGTTTGACTTGTATGAGTGACTATATTGATTTTAGTGAAATTACTCATGAATTGATTGTTCTTGAATACATGAACCTGTTGTAATTTAATAATCACCGTTGATTAGTGTGGTTTTGGGGTTGGGTAATTCGTCACATACGGTTATTTGGCTTCTTAACTATTCTTTATTGGTTAAAATTAAATATTTTAACTTTTAAAGGCATGATGCTCAGATAGATAGTGATTAGTTGGTGATGATAATTGACTTTGCAGGTGTGTGTCCATGCATGTTTGGTTGGATTACTTTATGTGCATGCTAGTTAATTTCCTATGCATTGTTTGATGGTTCATAGGTTGTCACATGTAATTTAGGCCATTTATTCGTGTTTAGGAGTTTTCTAGGATTTCAATTGGTTTTTGATTGATTTTGTAACAATCCGTCTTTTCAGGTCCTTTCCTGATTTAACCTAAACCTAAGCAGATATAAATGTTGTGTGAATATTTATGAATATTTATAAGATTGACTTGCGTTGACTTTATATTCTAGGCTTTTGTGTAACTATCAATGTACGAGCATGCATTTTTGAGTCTAGATGTCGGATAATTAACTTAACAAACATGATCAATGTGCACAATCTATGATTTCATGTGAATTAAATGTTTTATGATTTCATGTGAAACTATACTTCAAATTTCTATATTTTATGTGACGTTATTTCATATAAAACTTCTATGATTTTATGTAACGTGTTCTATATTTAAATCGTTGCATGATCTCACGTAAACTATTTCATGATTTCATGTGAATTGTATTTGAAGATTATATGTGATTTGCATTTCGTGACTTTATGTAAATTGTATACTAAGATTTTAATAAACTTTAATTCTAATACTTGGTGTATTTATTTAAACAAACAATAGCACACGGGTTAAAAAAATGAATAAATAAGCGGCCCTTTCGTAACATGAGCATTTAATAAAGTTATTGTTGGTTTATTTTGGGTTAGGTGTTGTAAACGTCAAGGGACCAATCTCGTCAATTCCAAACCTGGCTTCTAATAAACAATCTAAGGGGGGGCTGGTCTTGCAATTAATCCAAACCTGCTTTCTTATTATATGAACTAGAGGGACCGTTCTTGCCATATTGGCAAACTTGAATTTAATACATTGATTGAAATGACGTCCGCTCCCTTCCACCCGATTCAATTCTTCACCGGTTACGTTTGATCCTCCTTAACCGTTTGCAATCTCGATCGGATGATTAGAAACAACAACTCAATTCTCTCAACATTTTGGCAACCACCGACACCCTCTAAACTCTCCCGAGGAATCATCGTGAACCATCCCGTAAAGGGATTCCGGCCACCACCCCAACTCGGGTTTAACCTTCACTAACGATCCTATCAGAGGTCTCGCATCGCCCTTCGAATCCAGCATCATCAGTCACGAACGTGGTAAGAACAAATCATCACAGATTCATCGCCGACGTCGAGTTTTCGAGTTTGTTTCGGGTCGGTTTCAGCAGCAAAATCGGATCATCTTTCATCCCCAACTTGAGGTAATCTTTTGTCTATGTTTTCGTTAGTTTCTGTACCCTTGAATCCCCTTTTTACGAAATTCCGGTGATCGGAACAAAAGTCCGGCTAGCTTAGACTATACAAGGAAGAAGATGACGCGTCGGTGTATTAATGAAAACATTTCTACCTGTTGTTTTAACAACAAACATAAGTTGGCGCGGTGGTAGGAATCCCGGATTGCAGCACCGAGGTCGCGATTTCTAGTCCCGGTCTCCGCAGTTTATTTTCTTTTTTTTTTCTTTGAAAACCTATTTTGAACACTGGGATTACACATAAGAGTTCTATTCGAACTTGTTACCAATCGTGGACTTTTTCCAGTGGTTAGGGTGCCTTGTTTTGAACTAGTGGTCATGTGTTCGAACCTTGTCACTTCTATATATTTTTGATTTTATTGTTTTATGCTATTTTGAACATCTAACCACTTAAAACCCCTACCGAATTGTCCCTTGATGTATTCTAAACACGTAAACCTCGTTATCGAATAGTTAATTGAGTTATTTCGTCGCTTTGGTTAAAACATAGTTTTTTTTTTCTTTACAAATGTACATACATGTTATCGATTGCTAGCATGGATTTACACAAGAGTATATGGTATAGTTTACAAACAAAAATAAATAAAATAAAATAAATATGTATATATATATATATGTATGTGTATTTGGGTTATTGAATACTCATGAATATTTTGTATAAACGATATGAATAAGCGTTATCTGTTTTGTAAACTCTTTATTTGACGCGAATGTGCATTTGGTCATATACACATATATTTATATCTATACATGTTTTGATTCCTTGATTTTGTGAGCATATAATATCATATCTTCGCGTTATTTGATAATTGATCGGGTTTGGAAACGCGCCATCATCGACTAGTTCCGGATTTCGCAACCTTCGTCATATCTGAGTCAACGTCATTCGTTTTTCATCATTGGATTAGACTTAGTCGTTTTTTTTCGTTTAAACACACACTTATGTATATATGCTCGTTAGGTGCTTGGTAGGGTCACACAAGACCCGTTATTTGCTACTTGCTGTGGTTATTTATCTGGAATTGCTGTGCACTCAAAGGTGAGTTTCACGGCCCCATTTTACTTATTTTAATCCTGTTGGGGGAGATTAACATGCAAACACTTGAACTGTTAGATAATTATATCACCTGAATGATAGTGGCACACTTATGATAAAGTCCTCACTTTTAGAGTTACTGTCAATGTGACATCAGCGGGAACTTATTTGGTAGATCTACTGGGCCTGACAAGCCCCACCCGGGTCATTCGCGCTGACTCGATTGGATATCGAACGGGTGTTATATACTTCTTAGTCTTAACGAGGCACAATTGAACTTGTCGAGCTTCAGTAACTGGATAGCTAGTTTATCTAGTCAAACGTGCACTGATTTCTTGAAAATAGCCTAGCTAGCTATTGATATATTATCTGGATTTTATTAACTGAACTTGAGCATGAACTTGAACTGTTGTTGACCAGTCAACCTTGAACTTAAACTTGAACTGTCGAGGAACAGTTGATTTACACTGAACTGGGACTGTTGTTGAACAGTCGATTTACATTAACTGGAACTGTTTTTGAACTGATAAACCTGTGAACTCACCAACCTTTGTGTTGACACTTTTTAGCATGTTATTCTCAGGTTGCAGATGATCGAGTATCACGAGTACGCATGCATGAGTCTTGAAACACTTTTAGTGTCTTTGGTCAAGTCACGTCACCTTGGGTGACACTGTTTTTACTTTAATGCTTTCATTGTATTTACGCTTCCGCATTTGTAAAACTCTGAAATTATAATTTAATGAAATATGAAACGTCTTCATTAATTATTGGTCGTTTGGTGTAACTAATGGAGATCGATCCTGGTTTGTCACGCTCCCTACGGTGGTATTCCGTACGTGGATTTTTTGGGGTGTGACAGATTGGTATCAGAGCCATTGGTTACAGCGAACTAAGATTCGTCTTAGACTGTAACTTTTTTTGCATTAGTTGCACTTAAACATTTCTCTCATGCATCGTGATACTCATTCCTACACGCACCTGGTTTACGATTTATCGTTTACATCATACAATCTCCTTATACTCACGACAAGGAGCCGGTTAGTCTTGAGTCATTATTTTTCTTAACCTCTCTAAGTTGTGTACCTCTTGGTTAACATTCATATACGACGAGACGTCGAATCAGATCGAAGGATCACGTTTATACTTTTGACGAGCTGATTGCTACTCGGGATTATTCCGGATTGAACAACTGGGCGTAGTACCCATACTATGGATGTATGCTGCATATGGAAGGTGATGTAATACATCTTTTTATCCTTAAACCCCTATCTTAGCTTAGGAGGTTCTTGTTATACCTGCCTTACGTATATCTCTAAACTCATCCGTTCAGGGAATGTTATCTCGATGTGCTAGTAGCGCGATTAATTAGCTTTACTAGAGTTAGCAGGGTATGAATTCAAGTGGTTGCCTATGGGGCACTTATATCAACTTTCGTTATCATGATCATCTTCACAATTGCTGTGATCTCTTTAGATCTTTCCCTTCTCGATTTTATCACGTTGTGCGTTGAAATAAAACAACTGGAATACAATTCTTATAACCCCAATGAAACCTGATGCAGGTCGACTGAAATTCCCTCTTTGTGTATCGGATTGCGATCACGCCTGTATGTGTGATAATCCTTCCCTAACTTCGAGCTAAGCTAGGGTCATTGTGATAAACCCTACTCAGATCCTATTGAGCTAAATTTCTGGCTAACTTGTTTCAGGTGGGTCATTCCAATATGAGTGAGCATTCTATTCTCGAAAACTTGTCTCATTAACAAATTCTAATCAATATAACCATGGGTTAGTGACCACACCATACTTGGTAGCTGAAGTAAGAGGAACTAGGGTGATCATATAAAGTAAATCACAGTTACGGGTGCACACGTAAATGTAATTTACAGTATATGAAAATCCGGGAGAATCCTACTAGGCGAGCCAATGGTCGTATTGGGACCAAATTCCTGTATTTTTTTTTTCTCTTTCTCCTCGTGACATTGAATGTTGATCATGCTGAACTCAACCGGATGATCGAAGTCATCTATCTTTGTAAACGTTATTGCGCATGATCTTATCTCTCATATATATGGATTCTGATCCCTTCGAGAGCTCTTTTGAAGCATATTATGAATGCTAGTCTTGAAGGGACATCGTTTCACTCGTGTACTTTGATGACAAGTTTTTCTTAACTATGAAAACGAGTTATATAAATCATATAGGGTACTGGAACATATTTCTTGGCTAAAAACTCTTGTGAATTTTCCCTCTGAATATTCATTATTCCTGATTTTCTTATGCGAACCAAAACTCGTTGCCAGCAACATCCTCACGATTGTACAAACTGCCTATCTCACTGCAAGCATATTTCTCTCAAATGGAGGTGATGATAGTGAAGATTCTCCCTAGTTTCAAACGGATGACTTTCAATTTTAACGTAATGACTATTTCGACTGACCTTTTGAACCTATGCGATTGATTTATGTGCATGATTCGAACCTTTTACGATTTAAAAACCAACGATTTCGGATTCTCGCACTTTTGTAATCCTTTATGTCTTGGATGAGCCTTCAATCCTTGAACCAGAAGGTGTTACATTTTTTTTGTTAGCTTTTCTACTAGTTAAACACCATTGATGATGAGACTACCTCGTATCTCAATTGCAGTATCGATAAAAATCTTTTTATGGAAATTCTATTTACACCCATCGAGCATGAACTTCTTGTTATCTATAGCTAATTGTACCATCGACCTGCATTTTCCCATCTTGCGCATTGTACACCAAAATATTCATACATTTGAATATTTATTAACGCTCCTGTCATAGCGGCTATCGATAAATTCCTGATACACGAATCCTCATCGTCCTTTTCAGAAGACTTTCATTGATGAACTCCCAGCTTGAACTTAAACCTTGTGGCCTGCTTAAACTTTGATCGTCTTGAAATCTGAAGCTTTATGATATCCTTACTACGCGTGCCAAACTCTCGACGATCTTCGCTAGAATAGCAAACCTTACGCATCCTACTGGTTTTTTGAATGGAAATACCTACACCTTTTGTTTGTACAACGTATTGAAGTTTTAATCTCTCACCCCTTTACATTCAAGCGTATGGGAGAAACTTTAAGTCCTCTATTTCCGATAAAAGTATCCAATGTGGTTTGACTAATATCTAGTAATGGTGGGTAGTTTGTACACTTTCAAGGTGCTGGTAGTGTGGTGGGCTAGCTGCGGTACACCCTAGATATAAACATTGGTGGCACGTTGAATGTGGGACCAGTACCAGACCAAAGATTGACTTTAGAGTCATACACAAGAGCCTCGTCATGAGAAACTCCATCTAACGGGACTAGGTCCTCGACAAAACTGCTTAATGCTACTTTCTTCGAGATTACAGATATCCCTTACGTATTCATACCAAAAGAGACATACCCAAAATAATCAAACTTCATGCTTTCCATTGTCCGAGTCTAGAAGAAAACTTTTCTAAAGCGAATTTCCTGCCATGATTTAGGCGCGAGTTCTGACTCTGATGAACATTAACATTTTGAAAACCAGAGATTTTCCCTTATGAATGACGGAACCACCTGATCGAATGATCAACTCCAACTTTTAGAAGCATGTGTAAGAAGTAGATCGACTTTCATTTAAGGGACACTCCTTTTGGGTCGACTGCCTGTTTTTTATAAACTTTCTGGCATTCACTAAGGTGATAGCCCTGATCCTTTTCTATGAAGCACCGATTTGACCTTTTGAGCCGCAGTAGGCATGCGCTAAACCCTAAAGAAAACTCAGATGTCCAGAAAATCAAAGCCCAAAACCACTTTTGAACATCTTGTTGTTTTATGTTTCGAAGACACTCTTTTGCAACACTTTCGTACCTTATCTTCCTTTTGAAGACCATTGAACCGATGTTTGACAAGAAAAGAAGCATGACGCATTAAGCGCAAGAACACCAAGAAGATTGGGCACACTGGTGAGCTTAAACAATGAAGATTTCTGTAACGAGATGTTTACTCTATTAGATTGTATAACCGTTGACACGTTCATTTTGATATCTATTTACGAATTACTTGCCAAATCCTGTCCAGCATGTTGTGTATTTCTCTCTGAATTTTATACCATCCATTACGTTATTTTCATCCTCCCTGTTGGTATTTTCACCACCGCCAGTTTGAACCCTCATGTCGTTCTTCGAATGTGTAATTGTGACTATCAAAAGCTTGATATCCCATCGATTACCAGAATTCACGAACTAAGCCGTTGGAGCTTTTCATCTTAATTTGTTATTCTCATGCTTAATGCCATGCGTATTCCTGCAGAGCACTCTTCGATATTCGGTACCTCATAGTTACACTTTTATTTTGTTGGATCTCCACTCTAAATTTCTTTTGATTCTTTGGCAAGGTGTGCATGGTGATATGTTGTATGATACTAAACTCCAACTTGAATTTGAACCTAAATTGTCTATGTGATTTCTTGAATAATTCTTAACATAATCGAGTAATTTTTTTTAAACAAACTGCTACGTGTTATATTTTAAATGGCAGTGGGCTCTTGATTGGATTTCTATTTTAACCTCAGTCCTTTTGTCACAATATCTGTGTGTTACCAGTTATATTTTAGTATGTGAGAAACTGTTAAACCATTTTAACCATGATAAATAGTTTGTTTGCTTCTGATCCTCTCACGAGAAATGTTTATATAACATACATCTTTATGCATGCTAAAATTTAAGAATCTAATCCTATGTTTAGGGTATATAAATTGATTTATCATTGAAGTGCTGGTTTAAACATAAGTTGAGTAGAATTGCATGATTAGTTATGTGTATGAAACGTGTTAGGAACCAGAAACTGACATGTTCTGAGTGTATTAACTTGATTGGATATGAAAACCATACACCATACAAGGTCCTAAGTCTCTTACCTCGGTGGGAATGACAAGACTGTGTGAAGTTTCCCCGTCAACTTTGCACCGTATGGGTTGTGTTGGTCAGTTATGAACTTATATGCTAGAGATGTGCCATGTTAGGGTTTTATGGTAAAACCTTCATGATAGATTGCATGCTAATATGCGTTAATCATATCAGCCATTAAAGGAAACCTTCATAGAGACTCAAATGCTATTTGAACCATTATTGCATGAAATGTGAATCTTAATTTTTTTTTTACGAATTATGTGAACTTAATTAGTCATAACTCCCTAAGGAACTAAGTCAATCAACGAGTCCTCATGTTAGCTTGATTAGTCCTATGAAATTCTATGCTATTTGCTAGTTGGTAGGCATATTCAGACATTTATGTTTTCATTAGAGAATGGGCATATTAAACAAAAAAATGATTGACTTGATGCACACACAATCTTCTCATATCCAAATTTTCCCTCTCTCCGATTCACCTAGGTTATTGGTGAATGTGAATGCCTTAAGCGAAAACGAGTCCCATAATGAGAATATCGCCCATAGCATTGCGCACCATAGCTGGAGGCTACCCGGACATTTTATGATCCCTTCTACGCATCGAAATTTTGATTTCAGGTACTTATATCATTGTGTCATTCTATTCGACCTTGCCACTCGACACGATCCACGTAATGCAGTCGTTCGACCCTTCCCGTAGAAACGCTTGATCAATGAGACCACTTTCTACACCCTTGATTTGAATTCCTTTCGAAATCCTTTAAACATTGATATCTCCTCAACATATTGTACCTCTATCACTCCTTTTGGAGTAGAGGACCTGGTTCCTTACGACACGTTACGGTCAATTCGACTCTTGTGATGATCCTCACATATTTAAATTTCGGGACAAAATTTCCTTCAACAAGGGGATGATGTGACGACCCATAAAATTTTTCTTTCCTTCTTACCAAATCACTAGCCACGTCGTGCAATTTTCGGGACGAAAATTCTTCATCAAGGGAATACTGTAACAATCCGTCTTTTCAGGTCCTTTCCTGATTTAACCTAAACCTAAGCAGATATAAATGTTGTGTGAATATTTATGAATATTTATAAGATTGACTTGCGTTGACTTTATATTCTAGGCTTTTGTGTAACTATCAATGTACGAGCATGCATTTGAGTCTAGATGTCGGATAATTAACTTAACAAACATGATCAATGTGCACAATCTATGATTTCATGTGAATTAAATGTTTTATGATTTCATGTGAAACTATACTTCATATTTCTATATTTTATGTGACGTTATTTCATATAAAACTTCTATGATTTTATGTAACGTGTTCTATATTTAAATCATTGCATGATCTCACGTAAACTATTTCATGATTTCATGTGAATTGTATTTGAAGATTATATGTGATTTGCATTTCGTGACTTTATGTAAATTGTATACTAAGATTTTAATAAACTTTAATTCTAATACTTGGTGTATTTATTTAAACAAACAATAGCACACGGGTTAAAAAAATGAATAAATAAGCGGCCCTTTCGTAACATGAGCATTTAATAAAGTTATTGTTGGTTTATTTTGGGTTAGGTGTTGTAAACGTCAAGGGACCAATCTCGTCAATTCCAAACCTGGCTTCTAATAAACAATCTAAGGGGGGGCTGGTCTTGCAATTAATCCAAACCTGCTTTCTTATTATATGAACTAGAGGGACCGTTCTTGCCATATTGGTAAACTTGAATTTAATACATTGATTGAAATGGCGTCCGCTCCCTTCCACCCGATTCAATTCTTCACCGGTTACGTTTGATCCTCCTTAACCATTTGCAATCTCGATCGGATGATTAGAAACAACAACTCAATTCTCTCAACATTTTGGCAACCACCGACACCCTCTAAACTCTCCCGAAGAATCATCGTGAACCACCCCGTAAAGGGATTCCGGCCACCACCCCAACTCGGGTTTAACCTTCACTAACGATCCTATCAGAGGTCTCGCATCGCCCTCCGAATCCAGCATCATCAGTCACGAACGTGGTAAGAACAAATCATCACAGATTCATCGCCGACGTCGAGTTTTCGAGTTTGTTTCGGGTCGGTTTCAGCAGCAAAATCGGATCATCTTTCATCCCCAACTTGAGGTAATCTTTTGTCTATGTTTTCGTTAGTTTCTGTACCCTTGAATCCCCTTTTTACGAAATTCCGGTGATCGGAACAAAAGTCCGGCAAGCTTAGACTATACAAGGAAGAAGATGACGCGTCGGTGTATTAATGAAAACATTTCTACCTGTTGTTTTAACAACAAACATAAGTTGGCGCGGTGGTAGGAATCCCGGATTGCAGCACTGAGGTCGCGATTTCTAGTCCCGGTCTCCGCAGTTTATTTTCTTTTTTTTTTCTTTGAAAACCTATTTTGAACACTGGGATTACACATAAGAGTTCTATTCGAACTTGTTACCAATCGTGGACTTTTTCCAGTGGTTAGGGTGCCTTGTTTTGAACTAGTGGTCATGTGTTCGAACCTTGTCACTTCTATATATTTTTGATTTTATTGTTTTTATGCTATTTTGAACATCTAACCACTTAAAACCCCTACCGAATTGTCCCTTGATGTATTCTAAACACGTAAACCTCGTTATCGAATAGTTAATTGAGTTATTTCGTCGCTTTGGTTAAAACATAGTTTTTTTTTCTTTACAAATGTACATACATGTTATCGATTGCTAGCATGGATTTACACAAGAGTATATGGTATAGTTTACAAACAAAAATAAATAAAATAAAATAAATATGTATATATATATATATATATGTATGTGTATTTGGGTTATTGAATACTCATGAATATTTTGTATAAACGATATGAATAAGCGTTATCTGTTTTGTAAACTCTTTATTTGACGCGAATGTGCATTTGGTCATATACACATATATTTATATCTATACATGTTTTGATTCCTTGATTTTGTGAGCATATAATATCATATCTTCGCGTTATTTGATAATTGATCGGGTTTGGAAACGCGCCATCATCGACTAGTTCCGGATTTCGCAACCTTCGTCATATCTGAGTCAACGTCATTCGTTTTTCATCATTGGATTAGACTTAGTCGTTTTTTTCGTTTAAACACACACTTATGTATATATGCTCGTTAGGTGCTTGGTAGGGTCACACAAGACCCATTATTTGCTACTTGCTGTGGTTATTTATCTGGAATTGCTGTGCACTCAAATGTGAGTTTCACGGCCCCATTTTACTTATTTTAATCCTGTTGGGGGAGATTAACATGCAAACACTTGAACTGTTAGATAATTATATCACCTGAATGATAGTGGCACACTTATGATAAAGTCCTCACTTTTAGAGTTACTGTCAATGTGACATCAGCGGGAACTTATTTGGTAGATCTACTGGGCCTGACAAGCCCCACCCGGGTCATTCGCGCTGACTCGATTGGATATCGAACGGGTGTTATATACTTCTTAGTCTTAACGAGGCACAATTGAACTTGTCGAGCTTCAGTAACTGGATAGCTAGTTTATCTAGTCAAACGTGCACTGATTTCTTGAAAATAGCCTAGCTAGCTATTGATATATTATCTGGATTTTATTAACTGAACTTGAGCATGAACTTGAACTGTTGTTGACCAGTCAACCTTGAACTTAAACTTGAACTGTCGAGGAACAGTTGATTTACACTGAACTGGGACTGTTGTTGAACAGTCGATTTACATTAACTGGAACTGTTTTTGAACTGATAAACCTGTGAACTCACCAACCTTTGTGTTGACACTTTTTAGCATGTTATTCTCAGGTTGCAGATGATCGAGTATCACGAGTACGCATGCATGAGTCTTGAAACACTTTTAGTGTCTTTGGTCAAGTCACGTCACCTTGGGTGACACTGTTTTTACTTTAATGTTTTCATTGTATTTACGCTTCCGCATTTGTAAAACTCTGAAATTATAATTTAATGAAATATGAAACGTCTTCATTAATTATTGGTCGTTTGGTGTAACTAATGGAGATCGATCCTGGTTTGTCACGCTCCCTACGGTGGTATTCCGCACGTGGATTTTTAGGGGTGTGACAGATTTGCTTCATAGTTCTAGGATTCTATTTATTGTCTATGATATTTATTGGTTCTAGAATTATGGGACTGACAAGCCTCAGATAGGTGGTTAGGCCTATATAGCACTTCAACATAGCATATCACTTGTGCTTAATTATTGGGTTTAAGTTGCTAGGATGTGTATATAGTTTTAGCAATTTTTATTCCAACTAGTTTGTTGTCTGTTAATTAGACACCTCACATAGGGTTTGATTAGTGGATAGTGATGTCATTCAGTTAAGTCATTCATTGAAGGCTGGCAAGTAACGTGCGACGTCTAGGTGGTTCTTTCCCCGTTGATAGTTTTCCTCAAGCTCTTTAGTCGTTCTCCGTCTACTTAGTTTTAATTATGTCCTAGTTAAATTAATTAAAAAAAATCAAAGCTACTC
>JBCNJP010000014.1:29400604-29425688 GCA_039602395.1 Deinandra increscens subsp. villosa | reverse complement strand
GATTCAAGAATCACACTTCTATCCTACCCTCTCTATGTACAGTTGACTTATCCGAAAGTCAACAACTCCTTATTTTATGAAAGCAAATTTAATGGGAAGACAAATTGAGAATGGAAGTTAAAAACTCTAGTTTTTTTTTTACTGATTTTAGAAACAAACACATGGCTGCCAAAACTTTTAAATAGGTACTACGAAAAGAACTCACTCACATATTTAACTGTGTAAGTCATATTAGGAAGCACAATTGACTTATTTGCAAGTCAACCACTTGATATTTATTTCAAACCAAATCTAATGGAAGCTAAAATTGAAAACGAAATTTAAAAAATATACCTTTTTTGTGCTTTTAGAAACAAACACAATGTAGCTGAAGACAACAACCTTAAATAAGAAATGAGTTTCTAAAATTACACGCAATAAAAAACGAAGCACACAAAAAGACAAGTGCAATAACTAACTAAAGCAATGTACAAATCTAATTGAAGGTAAAACTAAAGCAATTCATGTCATTCTTATAGTGGAGTCAAACATGAGGAATGCCACGAATGCTGCTGCTGGGAAAGTGCGCAAACATGAGCGAAGCGTGTCTGGCGAATCAACATGTGTTCGTGCCTTTTGCGTTTGACACCTTCGGTACACCTTGTCCCGGAAGCTGTGGATACTTTGACCCGCGTCCTAGAGGGTCATGAACGGGAATGTGGCGACTCCTAGGGGTTTGAATGTGGTTTTCACTCGGTTAGGCTTTGCTATTCAGAAGGGGTTGGCGGCGCAGCTTGTTGCCCGCCTCCCTTGTACTTCATGTTGAGTTGTAACCGTTGTTAATCAATAAAACCATTGTTATGTTACACCTAAAAAAAAAAAGTGGAGCAAATCCATAAGACAAAATGGTAAGAATGTGTCATAGACATGTACAAACAGTCAAATATTACTAATATTTCTGGTTATTTAATTAATTTTTTAAGAGAATTCCTATACACAAACTGAAAGAAACAAAGTGAAGCCGGTCAATCTGTGATGTGTTTTCTGTTTCTGTATATATGTATATGGTAAGGGTAGCTAAAATTTGCAAGCTATGAAAGCAAGATAATTAGGCAACAAAAGATTCATATAGATATTATATAAAGTCAAGGACTGGCCCTTAGAGCAAGGCATTTTCTTTACATTGAAGACACATAGTGAAGAATCTTACATCTCCTGTACCTAAATGTAAAGTAAACATGTTGACCCATTTAGAATTTGTTCAAGGCAAATCATTTGTAAATAGATGGGATTTCCCATTTGGAAGTCAATAAGTTCCCATTTTATCTAACTAAATGCAATGTAAAGAGATGACACCTGACCCATTTGCAAGTGAAAAATCTTAACATTTGCTCTACCCAAATCTGATGTAAACCTGTTGAACCATTTTTCAGTCAACAAACTCACATTTGCTCCACCCAAATCTATTGCAAACAGATTGAATTTTAAGAATAGGGTATAAGCAACTAATGTCCTTCCAAAAGCTGTTCAAATTTGGAAGGTATTCAAGTGAGGTAATTAAGCAACACAATATTTATATAGATATTATATGGAGTCAGTTGCTGGTCCTTACAGTGAAGCCATTTTTTTTTTATAATGAAGACACATTTGATGAAAATCTTTCCTACATATTAACTACTTATAAGTTTAGTAGTACCCAAAAGCACTTTTTTACCTCCTAAATTTTCTAAACAGCCAAAAACAATAAACAAAGGAAAACAAAAAACACCAAACACACACAATAGAGATTTCATAAACGGCAGAACGCCTAAACAGTATATATAATCAAACCCCAGCACAACAAAACTAAAGGAAACTTACATAGCAGCCTCCATGGACAACAACCTAAGATTTGTATGAAATGCGCCTACAAAACACCAAAAAACACAGGCACACATGACTATAAGCAAAAGCAAATTAACAAATAACCTTAACAACAATATTGGATGACACGCATAATGACAAATCATTCACATAGAACAAAAAACTCATTAAAACCAATATCATTATCATATGTGATGCTTGCATAGGTAGGTGTTTTTCAACTGATTAAGACATATTAATTTTCTTATATGATTGTTAATTTGGCTGAAGAACTTAACTATGCTGATATGTGTGTCTTTTTTATTCTGATTACTTATGACCTACAATACAACCACATAAGTGTTTTCATTCTGATGTCATAGAATTTGGAAACCAAACAGCTAACTAAAACCAATACTAAGATTTTCAAAGCAACAAACTAACTTCTAGACTAAGGTTTCAAACACCTGATGAAAAATTCTATGACAACTCGAAAACCAAGGAAAACCACAACTTATACATGTTAATATTTCAAAATCCATGTTAATGTTAAAATATTTTAATGAAAGGCTGAGATAAGTAAATGCATACTAATGGATTCGTATAATCTGAGTTGTAAGTATTTATAAATGGAATTATTATGACATAATTTAAAAACTAAAAATAACCTAAACATTCAATTCACTCAATTCACTGAATAACATCCCAAAGAACAAAAAGCACCAAACAACTCATGGTAATCACTAACATTCTTAAATAACAAATCAGGACTAACCATTTCGTAGTACCAACAACTCATGATAACCAATAACATTCTTAAATAACAAATCAGGACTAACCATTTTGTAGTACCAAACTCAAAATCATAACCAGTAACAAAGGAATATCTCTACCTTACTAACTTGGCCAACCAAAACATAAAAAGTGACCGGTAAAAAACCCCAAAACAAAAAAGAATAACATAGCTGTTAATGTGTTGTTCAAAGTTGTTAATAGAACGTACTTTTCGAACGAAAAGGCCAGATCCGTTTTCTGAAGTTTAGAAGTCAGACCTATTCCATATTTGGTGAAATTAAGTTGGGAATTCATTAAATTTCAAGGCTGCTAGAGTTCATGGATTTATTTACAGTTTGCTATGTCATCCCTGCCTTGGTGAAGTTTTGAACTCAAACCTATTAGTAAAATTAAGTTGGAAATCAGTAGCACACCAAAAGAAGATATATACCTCACTAATTTGTGCCAAGCAAGCAGCAAAGGTGAACCTGAAAAACACCAAAGGCAAAAAACAAAATAATCAAACTAAAAGCCTCACAACAAAGACAATCACATTTCAAAACCTCACTAAAAAAATATAAAGCACATATCAAACAATTCTTCATCTATTATTCTTCTTAAGTAAATTCTGAACCTGAATTACCTCTTAAAAATCTTATCATATCTAACTCTACTAATGTCATTTATATATTTTCATCAGGGTGTTTTGTTACCTTCATCAAAAGATACATTTCTTTTGGCCTTTGTGCTTTCCACTCTTGACCCCGTTGAGCATTCTATTTCAGCGATGGCTTTTGTTGTGCCCGAAGGTCATGTATCTTGCATATTTTAGTATCAATAATCATGTGCCAATAAACAAATGATTATGGTATCTACATAGTTCAACATACTTTTTGCATCTAGGAAATTTGTTGGGACCTTATTACATTTCATGAGTTTGATAGTGGTACATCAATTTAAGGAAGAATTTCCCTTCATGAGAATATTTTCAAAAGGAAAACGGATAAGCTCCTTTCTCTATTGTAGAAACCATTTCCTTATAGAAATACCAAATATAAAGTTGAAGAAGAGACTTCATATTAGAAAGGTTCCATGTCCAGATTTAAGCAAATTTTCACATTTATTAGGAATTTGTGGTTTCACCTTACCGTATGAAATGCAATTCATTTGTTCTTGAGGACGTAGTGTAACTATTTGTGTTGGATACATATTTAAACACACACACCAAATTTACCATTGTTAAGGCGTTACATGAACATAGGTTCATTCATGCCGCAATTAAATCAACATCAAGGAGGAAATGGAAATGACCTGGGGGAGGGGGGGTTGTAACGCCAGAGAGCAAGGTACCAGTCGGAACTATGGATTGAAAAGTAATGGAGTTCATCAGCAGTGCAGATTGGAGGCTTATCAGTGAGTAGCTCCACGGCATCGCGAGAGAAACACTGCAAAAACATCCAAAATTGTTACATCTCAAATCAACAATGAAATAAGCTTTATAGTTTGAATTCTGAGGTCAACTCTATATATTTTAAATCCAGTTTCATAAGAAAAAAAGTTATGTTACAACTTAAAAAAAAAAGAGTACATACAACTATAGCAGAGGTTTCAAACCACCAAATAAGTTTCAGTTCAATATAAAAATTCATCAAAAACTCAGATACTGTTATATGAGAAGTTGAGAACAAAACATTGAAACAAATCAATATCTAGTCCTATAGAATCAACAAAGCTTCAATAGAATCATTCCACAGATCGATACAGTAGAGTGGAAAATAAAAACCCCAAATTCGTCTAAACTCAACAAAACTCAACGAAAAAAAAACTGAAAACGAAGAACTCACCAGAAAATCAAGATGATTGCAGCTTTAAATTTACGTCCCCAAAATCGTTCGAGTCGCCCGTCGGTAGAAGGAGAACGAAATCTCTAGCGCTAACCCTTTTTCCGGCCAAACTCCCTTGGAAAGACCAAGAACAGCGCCGTTAGGCAAAAATAAGGGGCTGAGAAGAGCAGGGATGCAATTGAAACGTCAATTAAAACCATGAGACATACAATTAAAGAAAAATCGTCCATAAATTCAGTAAACAAACCTTGGATTGAATAGCGAGAGAAGGCTGAATCTTTGGTACACTTCTATGCGAACAAATGCTTCACGGTCTGGAAATCGCTTGAGATCGTTGCACTGGTGAGAGCTGTGCGAGATTAGGGATCGAGAGAGAAATTGCCTGAGAAGATGGCTGCACAGTTGAGAGCGGATTTAGGAAACATGAGAGAAATAGGGTTTCTAATTGACGGAAAATCCAACGGCGTGATAATACTAAAGCCCCTAAACAATAAAGAAGCCCAAATGTTAACACCGTTAAACTGGCTGCAGAAAACAATTGTACATTGCTCTTGGAGGGTTGTACCTTAACGGAAAACATTATTTGAGGCCAATGCAATTGTTAATAGGGGGTAATATTGACTATTTACAGATAAGTTATCACTCTCTTATCATTGCTATTCACCATTCAACTAGTCGAAAACAATATCTCAATGAAAAAAATTTCATAGCCTATTATAAATTAGGGATGAATTTGACAATTATAAATTAGGGATGAATTTTTTTAGCAAATAAAATTTATAGAGTTATTAATAGATCAAAAAAGATAATAAGATGTCAATAAGATTAAAAAATACATCCGACCCGAACCGACTAAACCAGAAAATTTAACATTTCGTTGTTAGAATTCCGACTATCGAAAAAAATGAACCTATATAAAAAAATATCCTGAATCCACCCCTAGGCATCAGGATGTTTTCTTAAAGACATCCTTTCAACCAGAACCATGGTGAGACGGTGAGAACTCATCATGATGGTTACAGGCACATCTTCAAGCGTTAGCTTCGATAAAAGTTAGGTGTCGACCTAGCCAAATCCACTGAACCAGCATGAGTATAAAATTATAGAAAATCAAGAGAACGACCTCTTAAATGAACATATCACTAAAATAGTGAATTGATATATTATTTTAAAAATTTATTAATTCATCAATTAAAACTATATAATCTTTCAATAAATGGAAATAAAACACACGGACCCTCTTCTCATAATTTTTTTATGTCGATCAAGCATTGACACAAAAGTCTACACCAGCTTCCGCCCGTCGAAAAGACATCTACACCTTCCTTTCACTTAATAATCTAAAAATAAGTGAACAATCATATAATATTTATTATATATTCTTATCAAAATTAGAAGACTGAATTTCTAACATTTCAAATTTAAAAAATCAACGGCAAGTTGTTGAGTATTGCTGCCGCCCGTCGAATAGACCTCACACCTTCCTTTCACTCAATAATTTAAAAAATAAGTGAACAATCATATAATATTTTAGAAGTAAACTTGTTTTTCGGTCCATAAGGTTTGATCTATTTAACCATTTACGTCTAAACTTTTATAAAATTCTATTTTGATGTCTAACGTTTACTTTTGTTTTAATTTCAATCCAATTTTGGTGTAATTTTCATCTGGATGGTGTTAAGTTGATTTGTTGATGTAATATTCGTCTGGTGTTTTTTTTGTTGTTTAGATTCAGGCTGAAACAAAGTAACGCCAGACACCAAAATCAAATTTCTTAAAAGTTTGGACCTAAATTATTAAATGAACCAAACCTCATGGACCAAAAAAGAAGTTTACTCTAATATTTATTATAAATCCTTATCAAATTCAGATGACTGAATTTCAACATTTGAAAAATCAATGGCATGTTCTTCTCATCAGTTAACAACCTCTCATGAGCTAGAACTATGGAGAGACCTCAGAGGCAAAGTCGTGATGGTTACGGGTGCATCTTCAGGCATCGGCTGGGAATTGTGTATCGACTTGGTCAAATACGGTTGCCGAGTCATTGTTGCCGCCCGCCGAATAGACCGCCTCAAGGCTCTGTGTGATAAAATCAACAATTTTGATATCTCAGGTTGTCAAGTGAACCGAAGTGATGTATTGGCGGTGGCGGTGGAGATTGATGTCAGTGCCGATGGTCCAAACATTGAAGCATCCGTTCGGAAGGCGTGGGGTGCTTTTGGCCGTATAGATGCTTTAATCAACAATGCTGGTGTCCCAGGTATATAATTTTTTTTAATGACGAGTGTGTCCTACTTGTATTGCACAAACTAAATTACTCTGATTACACCATTCCCAGATATATAACTAATATATATAATATTGACATATTACTTTAAGAAAACTAATAACATTAAAGATGAGAGGTCCATCCATCCATGGTGTTTCGTATATGTGGTAAATTGTGTGAATGCATGTTAAAAGGCGATCAATCTCGAGGAGACTTTGCCTCTTGGACTCCAGTAGGGACCGAAACCTGTGGATACCTGGTATCTAGGTGCATAAAAAAAAGAACATTCTTGAAGAAATATGCACATGGTTTGCTTGTGATGCTATGATGAATGGATCTTAAATGCATCAGCTAGACTTGTATTTGATGTAAACCAAATGATTTTTATCTTAAACTTTACCCATTAAACACAATCAAGCCACAAACCATACAAATCCCTAATTATACACTACAAGGGCAATTGGTATGATGGTGTTAAAGTGGCGTGAAGGGGGTATCACGTAACCTTCACAGCGTGATAACCACCCCCATATGCCGTTTTGGCTTGGTGTGATCCATTCTCGTGAAGTTATCAAGTTTCCTCCAATCAAATAATAACATGTAATTTCTTTTGATTTGTTTTGTTTACTCAACATCACACATCACATCACACCATGTATATCTCTATCACACCACCCCAATGGTGTTATATAATTATCGTTCACGGTCCATGATAACACCACTATAACACCACCCGTAACACTATGTATACCACATGTCCTAAGGTTATTCTTAGTGGACGTTAACCCACAATTATAGCATCCCACACACCGCCCCCGTGGGCGCAATGGGCTTTAAAATTGCAATGGGCATGAGGTACATGGCGCTTTCCCCCTAGGCTTATTTTTTTTCTTCTTTTTTTTTTTGATTGGCTAGATTTAGTTGACTGTTTTTTTTTACAATATATATAATATAATTGGGTAATAATTAGAGGAACGTTATGAGGGGTTATGAATACCATGAAGCCCCGTGATGATGTCGACGACAAGTATTGGATAACGCTCATCCAAAAGGTTATAACTATACATAGCCTAACAAATAGAAAATTATAGGAATAGTGACGTAATTTTATTGGGCAACGTGACGGTCCCATGGTGGGTGTCGTACATTTAAGTTTTTTTGTTACTTTTATTAAGGTTTATTTTTTGCTTCTACTTTTTATCTAAGCGCAATAAAACAAATTTAGTACACATAACGACTGAAGGTGGGTGTCATATGGCGGCATCACCCGTTTTAAGTTTTTTAATACATGGAACTTTAATTTGATGATGCATTATGAATGTAGGTCCTGTACAAAGTATATTGGATTTGTCACAAGAAGATTGGGATAATATTTTCAAAACAAATTTAAGAGGAGCATGGTTGGTGTCAAAATATGTTTGCCTTCGAATGCGTGATTCTAATCAGGGAGGATCTGTAATCAACATCTCATCTATGGCCGGTCTCAATCGTGTTTACCATTTTGGAATGGTTGCATATAATTGTTCAAAAGCTGCCCTTGATACTATGACAAGAGTAAAGTGAAAATTTCTACATTATGATTATGTATTATGGTTGATGAGTGTGATTAAAAAGATGTCACGTAGGTGCCATAAAAACAATGGACGTTGACACGTGATGGTCACACTCAAAATCATTACATGTGTTATGTGTTATAGTTAATGAGCATGATCAACTTTCATAATTACATGATCATTATCATTACTAACTTTTTTTATAAACAATAAAATTTATCTTAAGATGTTATTTTTGAAAACTATACTAATTTTAATGTTTACCCTTAGCAAGATAATATATTTACTTGTTGATAAAAACATATAACCTATAAGAGACGGAAAACATTTTTCTGAAATTTTCTGAATTGACTGACAAGAATGCATATTTTTTTACAAATTACCAACACTCCCTCCTCCCAATCTCACACCATTGATTTGATTCATAATACTACCTATAGGCAATGTCAATAGAACTTGGAGAACACAACATTAGGGTGAACTCAATAGCTCCAGGGCTTCTTAAATCTGAGATTACTGAAGGACTACTGCAAAAGAAATGGATTAACAATGTGGCTTCAAAAACGATGCCCTTAAAGGAATTTGGGAAAACTGACCCATTACTGACATCATTGGTTAGGTTCTTGATCGTTCCCTCGTCAAGTTATATTACAGGTAATATTTTTATTGCAGATGCAGGATATACTTTACCGGGCGTGCCACTTTATTCCTCACTTTAAGGTCACTAGTTGTCAGAGTATGTAATGTCACTATATCTATTGAGCAATATCTTTTCATTGACTAGTATTTCAAATTACAATAAATATGGATGACATATGCGTTAATAAGTATATTTTATATGACTTTTGATAGCATAATTTATAAGTTTTGTACAAAACTAATGGACTAAACTCGATTTCAATGATTTGTACAAAACTATTCACCTTGTGTGTTTGTGTTTCGATAACATAATATTTTAAAGGGTATAGGAGATAAAAATAGAGTTTTGAGTAATCCATGTGTGAGGACATGATTATTTTAAAAAACAAATAAACGAAAAGGTGTAATGTTTAAGGCTATACATTATGGTCCACACATTCACGTTGCATGGTTCGCAAGGAAACCCACCCACCCACCCCCCCCCCCCCCCCCCTCCCAACTATGCCTTAATTTTTCATTTATTTCTTTTAATTCTTTGAAGATCTGATTAATTTCATCACACCACTTATTAATTTTAATCAAAAACTAGTTAGCCCTACTTGCTTTTTTGTGTGAAGCATTGATCGAATCTCAAATATCTATATCTTTCTATCTTCGTGTTTTAATAAACAATTATATTTGAGTACAAATATCAACACTATTACTAGATTCATTCTCATCATAATTTTTTGCTTTTCTCTCATATTAAATATCAATTTTCTCGGTTATTAAATATTAAGAATTAGATAATTAAATATTAAAATATAAGTTTTCTTATTTCAATATTTTATCATAACTTATTATTTAATAATAAGATTTTAGTTATATCTTATACAAGTTGGTTGACCCGCGCTTCGCGGCGGAGTCAGGCCGTTTTGTAAAGTCATTAAGCAAAACGAATTAAGATAAGTGTCGTCTGAAATTAATGTCGATAACGCATTTAAATTTTATACTAAGAAAAGAAAACAAAGAAAGTAAATGTTAACATCATGAAATTTATAATGTTCTCGACTCGTAGTCAAAGATCTACCTCTTAATCTGCAGTCAAAGACATATTAAAAATTTAGTCTAATTTATTAATGATTTAAATAGATAGTGGTCAGAAAGAAAACAAACATGTAAGTTTATAAGAATGTCGATACGTGTCGATCAAAACAAACAATATAAAACCCTAAATTCATATCATCGCCAAATAAGTTTTAACATAGAGTTAATCAGATTTACATTTGAGGTTCATCAGGCTCAGATTAGGGTTGTTGAAACCCTAAATTCATATCATCGCCGAATCATTACCAACATAGCTTTTGTACAAACATTTAAGGTTCATTAGGCTCAAATTAGGGTTGTTGAAACCCTAAATACATATCATCACCAAATCAGTACTAACATAGCCTTAATCAGGTTCACATTTGAGGTTCATTAGGCTCAGATTAGGGTTTTTGAAACCCTAAATTCATATCATCTCCTAATCAGCACTAACATTGCCTTAATCAATTTGACATTTGAGGTTCATCATAGGCTCGGAGTAGGATTGTTGAAACCCTAAATTCATATCAGTGCCAAATCAATACTAACATATCCTTAATCAGATTCACATTTGAGATTCATTATCAAATCAGGATTGTTGAAAACTTAATGTGAATTTGATAAATTTACTTAATAATTTGATTATTTTAAGAAAACTAATCAACAATTTATCAAATCTAATAAATTTGATTATTTTAACCATTTTTTCTTTTTTTTATATGTATCAAAAATAAACTCAACTCGTGTAATACACGGATTACTAACCTAATATACTAATAAATTTTAAAAACTCTTTTCTGTAGGCAAAGTGAACTTCCTAAATCATAACAGATAATTTTAGAATGAATTGAAGTTTTACAACCGTATAGAATCCTTGTGAAAACCTACTTTTGGTTTTGGGCCGAGGAAAACACAGATTGGTGAGTTTGGTAGGGAGTGTGGGCCTAAGTGCTTAGTGGGCTGGTTTGGTAGACACGTGGGTTAGAAGTGGTATGGGTAGGCATGTGGTTTAGTAAAAAGGTATGGTGGTTTAGTAAAAACAAAGGAATAAAATGGATTCAAACCCACCCGAGACCTATGGGCTGCTCTGTAGAGCCTTTTGTTACTATTATGAAGTTTAATTTATTTATCATCAAAGAGTTTGTTTTTTTTCTTAAAGAAAGTTACTGATTAGATATATGTATAAACAGGGACGGATTTATATTAGGCCCAGGGGGTTTCTGTGGACCCCCTCAACCTCGTACGCAAAGTCGAAATTATGTAAACGGTTTTTTATTAAAAAAAAATTGTGAAGAGGAGTTAATAAATACTTAGTTTGTAAAAATAAAACAAACTAAACAACTAGCCTGGAGGTAAGATCTCTTGCTTGATTTTGAAGGGGTGCAAGTTCAAATCTTGTGCTTAACATTTTTTTTAGTTTTCTCAGCTTTCTTTATTAATTTTAGTGCTATAAATAAGGAGAGTAAATGAGGTACTTCATTTTCCACCTCTTTTTTATTTACTTTCATTATAGACTCATTCTTTTCAAATACATTAATCTTAGACCCTTTTTATAATGAAATATTACAATATATAAAAATATAGACTTTTTTAAATTGCAAACATTTTGTCATATTATTATTTTTTTCTCGCGTTAATTTTTCTTTTCTCTTCATTTTTATCCATTTACTATTATTTTTTTACTACTATATCGCTATCAATGTTACGGTATATAATTTTTTATCAAATCATGTAGAGTTTTTTTAGTCGGTTATTTTTCTTTACTCGCAATGTCGTGCCGCTACACGCGCCTACATTAAAAACTATTTAATAAGTAATAGACCAAAATTCTTTATGTACGTTTATATGAAACTGAAACATCTAAAGCTAGTAACTCCGTAAAAAAAATTGTGAATCCCCTAAAAAAAATTTCTAGTTCCGCCCCTGTGTATAAACTAGTTTTTTTGTTTTATATATCTACACGGGTTCGATCCCATACAAGAGGATTATGACATGTGGCACAATTAAGAAATAATAATAAAAATATTTTTATTTTAAATCAAACTAGTATATATAGTGTTGTTTTGACATAAAACAATACATATATATAAAATCAGTACAATTTTAATGAAAACCAACATAATTATATGTACTGTATTACTTTAAAACAGTACAAATAATGTTTTCTTAACGTAAAATAATATAAATAATGTTGTCCTAACATAGAGCAGTACATATAATGTTGTCTTAACGTAAACTAGTACATATATATAATCAATATATTTTTAAGGCAAATTGGATTTTAATAACTCAAATTATGACCTATTGGCCGATAATAATCTAAAATATCAGTTTGGCCAATAGCAGTGTCAACTTTCATTTTTGTTGACAAGAGGAATCCCACTAGCATAATTACCATACCTTTTCACTTATTTTCGTCTCGTAATGATAATTCTAAACAAAATAAGGTAACATAAAAGCAAAAGTTAGCAGGAAACAAGTGTAAATCAAGTGTATAAAATATAATGATTATGCTAGTGGGATTGCTCTTGACAACGAAAATGAAAGTTGAGATTGTTGTTGGCCAAACTAATAGTTTGGATTATTATCGGCCAATTGGTCATATTTTGGATTATTAAAATCCAATTTGGCTATTTTTAATACAAACCAACAGAATTTAATGTGTTGTTTTACTTTAAAAAAGCAAGAAATATGTTGTTTTTAATACAAAACAACATAATAATAGTTGTTTTAATATAAAAAAAAAACGTATAATGCAAAACAATACAAATAATATTGTTTAAATGTAAAACAGTACAATTATTCGAAATTAGTACATTTAAAAAAAAATCAATACAAATATGACAAAATACTACATTTTTAAAAAATATTTTTTTTAAAAAAGTTTTATATATATCAATAATATACTCAAATTAAAGAGGAAAAAATACTCGTTTTTATGGTGTAATTTTTATAAAAAACTAATGTCGTATGAAAACGTTATGAACATTTAAAAAACGTGGGGGCAAACTTAAAAAAGTCAATAAAAAAGACTATACCAAAAATACCCCAACCCCTTAATTTCCCTCATATTTTATATCATTTAAATCTCAACCATTGATTTGTAAAATTAAGGGATGAGATTCTTCATATTCTTTTTAGTGGATCTAACCCCTATATACACACACACACACACACACACACACACACACACACACACACACATATATATATATATATACTAGGTTAGTAACCCGTGTATTACACGAGTTGATTTCATAATATTAGATACATATAAAAACAAAAAAAAACACGGTTAAAATAATTAAAATTATTAAGTTTGACAAATTGTTGATTGGTTTTTTTAAATAATCAAATTATTGAGTAAATTTATCAAATTCACATTAAGTTTGTCAATTTTTTTAATGCAAATTTAGTTTTGATAAAATTGGTAATTATACTTAATTGATAATCTAATAAATTGATGATTGAATGTGCTTTTGACATGTGGCAATGCTTATGTGGACATCTTAGAAATGAGACATGTGACACACATTTTAGTGCTTTATTAAGATTAAAGATATATACATGGGGAGATTTATTTAAGGCTATGTGTAATGGTTTGTAATTTTCAAGCCCTCATGTGGGCAAATGATGACATGTGGACTATGAGGTGGCAAGGGGGCTTGAAAATTAATGTGGTGTAGTGGGATAATGTATATTTCAAGCCCCATCATCATTACACACCACACACACCTCTCCCCCTTTCAGGCGTGAGAATTTCCATGTTCCCTCCCTTTTTTGTGTGTTTAGCGCCCCACCGTAGTGGGTGGGGGCGTGACCGGGGCGCTAAAGGGGCGCGAAAGAGGTTTTCAAGCCCCATTACAGATAGCCTAAGAACTATATATTTGATTTTGAGAACCATTCTAAAACACTTATTTTTTTTCGGGGGGGGGGGGGGGGGCACTCAAATTCATGAAAGAAGATTTCCTTATATATAACTAGTAGCTCAAAATGATACTCAAAAGTTCGTAATCCTCTTTGTATATATTTGGCTCTCCATAAATTTGAATCTCAAGAATTGATTCAGAATTACACATATGAAACTTGATCTCAGACTCGTTTATTAAATTATGTAATTAGACTCAGAGCTCCTCTCTAAAAAGATAATTTTATGATAAAATGATAATTTAGTGGTTAATAAAATTAGATTCAAGTTCGTTTCGGCAAGACTCTATTCAAATTTTCAGCAAGTTGATCTTGAATAACAAATGAGTACTCTATTCAAATTTTCAGCAAGTTGATCTTGAATAACAAATTTTCAGCAAGTTGATCTTGAATAACAAATTTTCAGCAATATTCGAGTTCGTTTCGGCAAGACTCTATTCAAAATTTTAATATGATTTAGTGGATTATCGATGAATATAAAAACTATTAATTTAGATTTTATGGGTGACTTTAAAAAATATAACTGCCCTTGAAACAAAAACCTTTGTTTCTATCAAGAAAAATGGAATAATGAAATTAAAATAATGAAAATAAAATAATGAAATTAAAGGGGACACGATGAAAGTTTTTGTCCAATCTTTTTATTCCTCGACACATGTGAACCCTGGTACGTTTTTTAATAAAAAGAAAATCCAATTTTATAATTACATGAATCAAGTAACAAGAAATCATTCGTCTTATCCAAGATGAAAATTTCATTTCTATAGAAAACGATAACATACCTAATACTTACATGTATATAATCGTCTCTTCTCTTTCCTCATTTCCGGTAATAAACTCTCAATCCGTTTAGTTGTTGGTGAATTAAGTTTTTAGGAGAATTGTTGATGAAGTCCTTGAAGATGTCTAGTAAAGAGAGGAATTTTAAAAAATAATAATAGTAGGCGAAGGAACACAGGGTTAAAAAAGTAGAAGGAACGTAGGGGGAGACTGAGGATTGAGTCCGATCGAGTCTTCTCTGGAACAAAGCGGCATCCATGCCATCACACGAGCGTGGTAATTTGTTGACACAAACTTGAGAAGAGACGACTATATACATGTATAAATGTATAATGCTTATTTTTATGTTGTAAATTTTTATAAAATTATAAAATATATGAAAGTTGTTTTAGTTTTAAAAGTTGATGAAATTAGTATATATATTTATTAAAAAAGTATTTACTGAGTTGTCATTATACTTTTTTTTAACGGCCAACGAATACCTCAGAAACCCCGGGGACTATTTACACCATTTGAGCTCATTTAAGAGAAAATTCACCTTTGCGAGCGACCGAATAGTAAAACCTGAAAGCTCATGGATCAAACTTGTGACCCCTCAATCTCAAGTCTCCCATGTCGCCAAGTTGTCATTATACTTAACTATTAAAAAGTTCACATCACATTTTACATAATTTTAGATATTGAATAGCCCACATGTGTTAATAAAATATAAAAGTAATAAATTATAAAAGTCGCCCACTTGACTTTTTGATATAATAAATACCTGGATTGGGCTCAACGTTGAGGGACATTAACATTGATCCAATGACTATTTCTACTCAACAACCTACAAACTGTGAGTTGGAACCATGGCGAGATCTAAAAGGCATGGTGGTCATGGTCACGGGCGCATCCTCCGGCCTCGGCCGCGAGTTTTGCATCGACCTAGCCAAAGCCGGTTGCAAGATAATCGCCGCCGCTCGTCGAGTAGACCGGCTCAAGTCTCTATGCGATGAAATCAACAATGATCATGTGAACCAAACCATAGCAAGGAATCTTGTCATGGCGGTGGCGGTAGAGCTTGACGTCAGCGCTGATAGTCCCGTCATTGAAAACTCTGTGAAAAAGGCGTGGCGTGCCTTCGGCCGTATTGATGCTTTGATTAACAATGCCGGTATTAGAGGTTAAATCCAGATCCTGCATTCTCTTTATCATATTATTTTAATCGCTTGTTTGTTTATACATACATCTTTTCACTACTAGAAAACTGAAACTTTTTTGTCAATGACTTATTTTAAAAAAAAAATATTTTTCGGAAAAACATGATTGGAAATCATTCATAACATGCTATAAGAAAACAAACCTAATATAACCTCTGTATTTATAATGTCGTAATTTTGTTTTGTTGCTAAGTTGTCGTAATTTCTGACAAATTAAGTTAGTTTCCCTAGGAAAATTATAAGATTTTTTAGTAGTGTAATTTATCATGTTGCATTATTGTCCATTTAGGTCCTTATAAAAAGTCATTGGATTTGGAAGAAGAAGATTGGGATAGAACATATAGAACAAATGTAAGAGGATCATGGCTGGTATCGAAGTATGTTTGCCAACATATGCTTGCTTTTGATCAAGAAGGAGGATCCATAATCAACATATCTTCGATTTCTGGAGTTAATCGTATGCTCCCACATGGAGCTATTGCATATGCATCTTCAAAATCAGCTCTTAATACAATGACACAGGTAATTAATTAACAACTTATGTACATAAGCTTATAGATGACCTAAAGGACATTTGGTTTTCTAAATAACCATATCAGAATATATTAGATCGCGCTTCGCTTATCAGTAAGTGGCTTCATAGGTTGACTTATTTAGCATGTTTTTTTATTGATTTTCTAGCACATGTTTGAATTATATGAATCTTTTATGTCGGAAATTAAAGATAAAAGAAAAATTAACTTCATATTAGTTTTATAGTTTAAAGGAAAATTGGAATTAAATAATCCAAGTTATTGGGTATTGGCGGATAATAATCCGAGTTCCAAATATTGGCCTACAATAATCCCAATTATTTGGGTCTTGGAATTCATTGGGCCGCCGTTAATTTTTCACTAACTCCGCTAGTACTTGTTGACGTGGCAGGTGATGTGGCATCATTTTTGCTGATGTGGCAGGTGATGTGGCATCATACTTGCTGACGTGGCATGTGCCACGTCAGCACACAACTAACGGAGTTAGTGAAAAATTAACGGCGGCCCAATGAATTCCAAGACTCAAATAATTGGGATTATTGTAGGCCAATATTGGAACTCGGATTATTATCCGCCAATACCCAATAACTTGGATTATTTAATTCCAATTTTCCTAGTTTAAAAGGTAACTTTATGCAAATAGTAATTAACTTTTTTAAGTGTCTAACTAGAGTTATTGAAATTTTTTTCCTGTTTTTTTAAAGTCATTTGAAGTTTTTTTTCCTCTTAAATAATTTTTTTTCTCAAACTAATAAGTGATGAAAAGCTTGATTTATAAAACTTGATTATAATAAGTGAATTTTTTGCTTCCCTATTACCTACTATTTCAAGTTGATTTAAATAAATTAGTCACCAAATAATAAACAAATTATGTATATTTCATTTGGATCACTTAATTTTTGGCATTGCGCGCAACATTAATAAGATAACTATGCGCGGAACTAGAGGAGGGTCAGGAGGGTCCATTGACCCTCCAGCCAACCGTAGCTTCTCTTATACGTGTATATACATTTGACGTTTTTCTTTTGGTTTTTTTTAGTTTGACCCTCTAAAATTGTTGTGGTGGAGATATAGTGTAGTTTAGACAAAAAGAAAAAGATAAAAATGGTGCCGCCGGTAATTTTTCGATCATCGCCATTGAACCTGCAAAAGAATATGAAAGAGACGATGATAATACCAAAACATATTTTTAATATATATATATTTTTTTTCATGGGAAAAAGTGAGTTTTAAAAACTCTGAGTAATGAATATAGCCCTATGTATATAGTATACCTATGATTTATATTACCAATTTTACTTTTCTATATTTAAGAAAAAAATTTGTTGCTACGTATTTTTTAAAGTAATTTATTTAATTGATTTGGTCATAGCTTATAGGAATATGTCTGCCCTTTATTTTATTTATTGTGTATTGTATTCGATTTCTTCTACAGGTTCTATAATTTATGTAGATATTTTAAATAATTAAGAAATATTTTAATTATATATAATAATTATTTATAAAAATATTTTGAAAAAATTAACATATATACATTTTTGAATCTAAAACGAATTTTTATTTTGACCCCTAATTAAAAACTTTTGGTTCCGCCACTCTATACAAGGTTAGGGCACCTAGTAAATTAAAAAAAAAAGAATGAATAATTTTAGTACATTAAAAAAACTTTGATTACTATTAAATATGCAATTATCTTATATACATTTGGGACTTGTGAGTATCAATATTATGTGAAAAAGTAAAATAACATTGCGAGTCAAATACTTCGAGCCAACCCGTGAAAAATCAGTTATAGCTTAAGTTTGTGTGTCTTATTTAATTTTCTGATTCGATCTGTGAGCTCGCAAACACAAATAGTTTAACCTCAACAATCTCATGTAGGTAATGGCACTAGAGCTTGGAAAACACAAAATAAGGGTTAATGCAGTTTGTCCTGGGCTTTTTAAATCTGAAATAACGGAGGAAATTATGCAAAAAGAATGGCTCAAGAATGTGGCGACCAAAATCGTGCCATTAGGAGACTTTGGCACCACTGATCCGGCTTTGACCTCACTCATTAAGTACTTAATCCTTGGCTCGTCAAACTACGTGACGGGTAACATTTTTATTGTCGATTCAGGACACACTTTACCTGGTGTACCACTTTATTCGTCACTTTAAACTTATCTTTCTAATTTCACTGTCAGTTCTTGTTTTTTTGTTCGCTTCACCTCGTTATATGCAATATATGTGTTAAACGGTTATATTTAATTCGTTTAATTGTATGATTATTATGTTTATAACTTTTTATTTGATTAAATGACGATTAAGTTTTTCTTTTGTTTTAGCGTTCCCGTGAGAGAGGTTTTTTTTTTCTTTTCGGGTTTCTTTTCTTTCCTTTTAATTATTTTAATTTTATGTTACATTTTTATTTAGGGTTTAAGGTTTAGATTTGTTTAAGAACGAGTCGTGTATAAGTTCATTAATTTATTATTTCGTATATCCACGATATTCTCGCTGCAACACGCTTACCGCTTGTATTTTATAATTACCATATTAAATGGTATGGGTCCGACACGTTAAGAGGGTTGGGGTGGAACGTGAGTATGGCTCAATGTTATTACTAAAAATGTTAGTATTCTAAGTATGTTTATTTTATCAAATCACATAGATTATTCATGTAATCAACTCATACTATTAACTAAATAAATATAAATTACTTTTGCATGACTGATAATAACCCGGTCTTTTTTTACTTCAATCAATACTAGCATGGTTTATTTTCACTCAACTCGACTCATATATTACCTTCCTATAAAAATGTCTAGATCTATAACTAACTTTATATGTTAAGTAGTCATGCAGGGGCGGAACTAGAAATTTTTTTGAGGAGGTCCACAATTTTTTTTTACGAAGTCATTATTTTTAGATATTTCAGTTTCATAAGAACATACATAAAGAAATTTGGTCCGGATCGGGTTGATCACATAAGATAAATACGCCACAAAAACAAAAGAAATATCGTTGTTATAATTTAAATAATATAGAAAAAATAAGAATGATGCAAGATTTTAAAAAAATATATCATAGACGAAAATAAGGATGTTCAACAATTTGTTTTGAATGGAGCCGATTAAAAAAAATCTATATTTTTATATATTGTAATCTATATCTATATCTATCTATATTATTATTATATAATAAACACAAGTTTTTAATGTGTAGGTGGCACAATTTAAGGTGTGCCACCTAAGATTAGCTTATGTGTCATTTTTATAGATTTTTGAATTAAAAAAATAAATGGTATTTACAAAAAGGAAAGATCTTATAATTAAAAATCAAAAAATTAAATTATTTCCATACAAAATTATCCATATTTGTTTTACAATACCATAATTTTGATTCATCATATCTTCTTCATTTCTCAATAAAAATTTGATCCGTAAATTGCTTTGGATTCGTGAAAGAAAACCTAACAAAACTAGATTCATATTGCTTAGGTTTCGATCAACGAATGATGGTGAACGAATCAAAAAACAAAGTCGCGACTTTCTAAACTCACCATTGATGAACTTAAACTCCAATTTGATAATTCGTTTAATAGTTAGAAAAAAACTTTCATCTTTTAATTCGTTTAATTTATTTTTATATCACAGCTTTGGGTATTTACCCGGGACACTAACTAGTAGTTTATTATAAAGGGGTTTAGGATGAATGTATTTAAAAAGAATAGGTATAGAATGAAACTAATTCAAAGATAAAAATGAAAGAATAATTAATAGATTTAGAGCTACCCCTCATTTACTCTCCTCACTAAAGTTAAATAAAAATAGAAGTGGAAAAAAGATGGTTACCTAGTAAATTTAATGAAAAAAAAGAAGTGGGGAATTACCCATTAATACAATACAACAGTAAATGAAAAATGGTGGGGAAAATAGTTATACAAGTAAATGAAAAAATGGGTGGGGAAAAGGGAGACAACAAGAGTCGAACTAGAATCTTTTCAGTGTTAGACGGAGAGTATTACCACTAGGCTATGGTTGACGAAGTTGTTTTTGTTTACCAAACTTTTTATTTAATAAATCCTGAACATAAAAAAAATTAATTTAAAAACCGTTCACATAATACCCACTTTATGTACAAAGTTGAGGGGGTCCCCGGGGACCCTCTGGGCCTCTTACAGGTCCGCCACTGTAGTCATGTCCACCCTAACATAAACATCATCTTCTAACCAGGGAAGAGGCTTAAGTCAAAAGTCGGTTAGGGTCAAAAGTCATAGGGTCGAACTATGTAAATGAATTTTTTTCAGACTAAACATGTATAAAAATTTACATTAATGAGCGAAAAAAACGGATGTGGCCCGGGCCCAGTATAGCCCGAGAAACTTCGCCTCTGCTTCTAATAATAGTAAGGGCAATTACATATTTCCCTCTATAAATCTTAAAAATTATATATATACCCAACTTAAAATTTTAATTGCATATATCCCTCCCTTAATTAAAAATATTGCAAATTTACCCATTTTAGTTTCTTTTATTAAAAATAAATTATAGAATTACTATTTTACCCTTGGTTACTCAAATCTTTACCATTTTATTTCAAACCTATAACTTGCAATATACCCATTAAAAACCCTAAACAAAATACAACTAGAAAATCAAATAGAATGCTATATTATATTAGTGATGCAGAGTGTACAAGTGTTTTATGCACCAAGATCTAATATAATATGATATTATATTTGTGAAGCCTTGGTTACAAGTCGTTTATGCGAAGCTTTGTATGCGTATGGGACACACCTTCCCTACCTGCCTTCTACCTGCTCTCATTCAAGTAATCAACAATCCATACCTACCAGTCGTTTCCTCCATCCTAATCACTCACCCACAACCATTGTTCCTCTGCTATGCCTTTATCATATTCATTGTGATGTTCTTCCCGATCTTCATCCATGTTTCCTTTTTCTGTTGGTTGTATTCACTACATAAGTATATCTCGCAAGATCTGTGGCTCCAAATCGCCATTAGGGTTAGGAATCAAGGTTATTCATCGTATGTGGTTTCGTCTAAGGTATTGCTCACTGTTCCTAAATTATCTCTTCTTAAACACTTACGATTGTAATATTTAGGTTTTGCTTTCAATATTTAGGTATTGTGATTCTTAAACGGTTCACAGTTGTGGATTTCAAGTGATCGGTGCTCAAAAAGTCCGATTCTTGCCTCCGTTCTTCATCTACATCGATCCAGGTAAATATCATGTAATCAATCGGCTCAATGTTCATTTCTTAATCATCTATTAATCTGAAATGTTCTTCGAATTTATGTTATACAGGGTAAGTATGCTGAGTTAAATTAGGGCTAGGTCTGGAGTTTCATTTTCATCCTGCTCTTTTAACGAATTTTCTGCTTCGATCTAGGGTTTCGTTTTGGTTTGCTGTTTATGCAGGATATTGCAACAATTCTTTTCAATTCTACCTACGGTTTGTGGCAGCGGGTTTGAGTTCCAGAGAAAAGGCCACGATCAGTTCAAGTTTGTGTGTTTCTTGCTTCTTCTTTTTTTATGTATATTCCGTTGTCAGTTTGCTATTGGTGAACTCTAAGGCCACGATCAGTTCATGTTGTATTTTCCTCTGCGTTTTTTGGTTTCCCCTTGGACATACCTGTTTGTTTGTATGCATGTGCTTTTTGTGTAGCTGTTGGTTTAGCATTTTGCTGAATTGATTTCTGCTTTATGTGATGGTACATGTTGCATTTTTGTGTAGTATTATTGTTGTTCTTATGATTGTCATTTGTCTTTGTGGATGCAGGGGCGTTTGGTTGATTTATTGTTGATGTTTGTAACTTTTTATAATACAGTTTCGTCTTTCAAGTGTTTTTGTTCAATAGTTTCCAACATACGAATGACTAAAAAGTCTCATGTTCGACTTTTTTTAATGCAGGAAACAAATGGGTGATCCGTTCAAAGTTTTTAACATACACGTTATCTCATCGAACGTGTACTATCTTATTGTATTCTTTGTTTCTTTTTAGGAATTTCTGCTGCTGCTTGATTCTGATGTCCTCTTCTGAATCATTGTAAGTTTTCTGTTATTGATTAGCTCTGTTGGTTATTATTGGTACTACATGTTCTTTATTGCATGATTTTTAAAACGATAATAGGTGTTTGTTATTGCAATCTGTTTTGATTTTATCTTATTAGATGATCTTTGATTGCTAATAATTAGTTAGATTTGTCTACTGTTTCCGTACTGTTTTTTTTAGCATTTCAAGTATTGTGGGTTTTTTATTTGAGAAAAGTTAATACTTTCTTGGTTGCCACATTGGGTTTCTGTGATTGAGGTTTGATTTGTTGCAGAAAGATGACAGAGGCTTAGTTTTTTTTAACTGAATTTGAGCTCTGCTAATAACTATTTGTTTTAGCTACAGGTATATTAACAAAATACAAAATAGAACGAGTGTTGCAACTGAGGGGATGCTTGGGCAATCGGATTTGTATTTTGGAGTTAAGTATATGGTTGTAGAGTCATGATAATCAATTTTTAGCATTTGAGTAATTAGAATATTTGAGGGTCAACTAATGAGTTCTTGATTACCAGTTTTATATCAGCCGAAACAAAACCATTCATTACATATTTTGAGGCAAATTCTTGAAGTAAGGTTATTACAAAATTGGTTTTTATTTGTGGTTTCCACCGGTGACTGCAGCGGTCCAAACAAAAAGGCAAGGTGCTTCATTTTCACATACAAAAGCAATTGCAGATCTTACATTTATTTAAATTTATGTTTCTTTTTGTTTGTAGATCTTTAAGTAGTTCGAATCTATGATGATGAAGAAAGAATGAGTTTAATGACTTCAGACCTGTGTAAGCTGAAGACAAATTTTGTGGCTGAGTTCAATGACTTCAGACCTGTGTAAGTTTAGAAATTTCGAGGCTGAGTTCAAATACATGAAAATTCTAAAAGATTCATTGAAATAGTGAATGTAAATTATCATATGATGTGAAGTAGTAGAAAAGTTTATAAAATGATGAATACCGATAATTTAGAGATAAGTTCACAAAAAAGTTGTAGATACCAAGAATACCTCAAACCTGGAGGTGGAAGTGAGCAGCTGTATTTTAGGCTAGGAGAATTAAAAGGTAGAGTGAGTCTCATGACTTTTATCCATACACAAAGTTAGAGTGTATTACTATTACATAAGGGACTAATGTATAGATCTGTATTTTGATGCATCAGGTCCTAAAATTATGATGCTTATAAAGCATAAAGGCCTAAAGATATGATGCTTACAAAACTATTTCTATGCCACACCGCTCTGAATCCTGTGTTTCTTTTCTGATTGTCGAAAGTGTCGGTTCAAGGTATGTCGTTATCGTTTGGTTGCAGGTCTGTGGTTTTGTTTGAATATGCCTCCTACATTTTTTAGAGGTGACTAGCCAAAAAATAACCTACTTGCTAATTACATTATATTTCTCTCATATCTTATTAAGTCTTGGAACGTTATGATATTTACTCATTAAAGAAAAGCTAAATAGAGCTTCTTTCCTTAGGGTAAACATAAGGCAAATAAGCATGTATCGATTCTTTTAATCAGTTGAATAGAATGACAAAATATGACCAAATCTTTTAAATCAATAATACAACTTTAAATTGAACCCATTATGTCAATGACAATATCTTTAAAATCAATAATACAACTTTAAATTGAACCTATGGGGATCTGGGTTTCCATTACATGATTTAGATCTTTGAAATAACCAAGGGGGCTTCATATATGAGCTTCATATTGTTGCCCTTAATACTTTAATTAATTACAAAAATGAGGTTACTTCTTGATTTTAATATTGTTTAACTGCTGTGAATAGGTAATATAAGCAATGTAAATTCAATATTTACAGCCTGATTCTTATGGCCAGTATGCTTACTGTCTCATTTTCTTGATTTTTATAAATTGGCTGACCTTTTCATCTATATATCATTCACTGACTTCAGGCTTTGGGGGTTTGTTGATTTTTAGGCTTTGAGATTTGATCATCGGATTCGGTTTTGGTAAGTATGGGAATCGATGAAGTTTCTTTAAAAAATCTATTTAATTTGAGTTTATGATCCTATGTTTTTATAGTCGTATTTGGAGATAATCTTATTCCATATATGAATTCAACAACTAAATTGATGGGATTTATAATTTTGGTTCTATTGATTCTATTTTTGTTGGTTGAAAGTTCTAGGTCAGATACCATGAGGTTGAGGAACAAAGCATGGTGCATGGTAAGTGTTTTTATCAAATTAGGTTAGTTGCACAAGTGTAATTGTTATTGTCTGATTGTTAAGTTCTAACAAAAGTTGTATGTTTGATTCTTACACGTGAATTGGCTTTCAAAAGTTGTATGTTACAAATTTCTATCAATTTGCTTGATAAATATGTTGTTACAAATTTGATTTTTTAAATTTTTTTTCTGTTGTTGACTTGCGGGTTGTAGATATGCAAACTTGGTGAAGCCTTTGGAACAAAGCTGCTGCTCAGGTATGAGATAATCTGCCTCTTTCCTAAAATCCAATTCCAACGCCTTGGTTTCACTTAATTTCCTGTTTGTGTGTTGTTGCATTGCAGTTAGATATGGTTACACCAACGTGGGACAATCAAACCGTACTCCAACGGCTTGCCAGCCAATTGCATCGGGCGCGGAGCGCCGATCGCA
>JBCNJP010000014.1:29155066-29400104 GCA_039602395.1 Deinandra increscens subsp. villosa | reverse complement strand
TAATAAGAGTTGAATACTTAACTATATGAGAAATGATACCACCCCTTAACGCTAAACTAAAAATCATTTAGTTTCATTTAAATTAGATAATTAACCGTAATAAAACAGGTTTAAAAAACCATATTTCAATGTTAATCTCTCACATCTTATTCCCCATAATACAACCATCTCTAAATTTTAAGAGAAACATAAAAAAACACTTAAAAAGTTACTCCATCTCATTTCTTATTCCCCATAATACAACCATCTCTAAATTTTAAGAGAAACATAAAAAAACACTTAAAAAGTTACTCCATCTCATTTCTTATCCTTATATATTTGGAGAAAACTAAACCCGCTCTCCAAATTTGATGACCATTATTCACCTTTTATTTCTATTAGTTTATATTATTTATAAGTTGATGTAAGTGGAACATGTTTTAATACAATCTTAGTTCTCACAGTGAGAGATCTACACGATAATGATTTATACGGGACACAAATTATTGCGAAGACAAGTATATTCATTTTTTCAATCTTAAAATGTTAAATATATTATAAATATAATTTTAATTGTTTGTCACTCTTAAATTCAAAAATAATATGTTTTATTTTCTATTTATGTGTATCAACATATAACACATGTGTAGGTTTTAAAAAAAAACGTATGGACTTAGTTTTATTTCGAAAACTCGATGTTGTGGTCACCTTATTTCTTGAAAACTTCGAGTATTATGGGGGCGGAATGGAATGGCGTTTTGGTTGGTACTAACACCACATGACTCGTACCGAATCTTATTTGCTATCTATTTCTTTCTATCTTATAATTAGTTTTACTAAACCTAAAAAAGATAGTTGAACTGCTTCAATTCTTTTTTAAACAATCCCAAAATCTTTTAGAAATAAATACATCACAATATATATCTTATAGGATATTAACCGATACCTTATTTTGTTATGAGATACATATTACTTTAAATGGTCAACAAAAGATGGAAATGATAAATGAGTGTATGATTAAAGAAGTCTATATATATATATATATATATATATATATATATATTAATGAGGTATTTATTTGGAGTAATGGTGGTGTGTGGGTGGGGTTGGTTCTTTGGATGCTTCCAGGCTGTCCTTATTAGAGCCCAGGACAACATTTGCTTTTTTTTTTGAACGGCAAATTTGGATCACTGACGGGGATATTACACCATCCACCCGATCATCTCCAATCCCCATCAGGAGGAAACTCACTACTCGTGAGAAAACCCCCTGGCCCAACTTGTAACCCCCATTTTTTATTATTTTTGTTACAAGTGGGACTTGAACCCAAGACCTCCACTTAAGGGGTCATACACCTTTGCCACTAGGCTAACTAGTGGTGTGTCAGGACAACATTTGCTAACCAACAGTTTTAGACTTTGAGCTTTGACCATGTTTTTGCTTTTCACAAACTTATATCCCCTTTAATTGAACTTTTATATTATAATTCTTACATGTGTAGTTTTAGACTTTAAACTTGTGTAAATTTGTATGGTCGTTGTTTATCTATTTTATTTGGAATAAAACGTGTTTTTAAATAAAAGCCCCATAAAGCCCCACAAGGGGCATTATGCGCCATGTGGACGCTGACTGGGCAAGGGGCTTTATGGGGCTTTATGGTGTAGTGGATAAAGCCCCATAAAGCCCCACCATCATTACTTAATATTTATTTATTTATTTTTTTTTAAAAACTACTTTCATAAATATTAAAACTAAAAAAAAAATATTACAACTTAATTAAAATAAAACATACAACTACTTAAAAAAAATTGCAACTAATCATCGGATGGCACGTCGTCGTAGTCTTCTTCATTTTCTTCATCGTCACCCTCATCTTCTTGTTGCACAACCGGTGGGGGTGGGGGCACGTAATTAATTGGCCTAAACGTCCAAGTGTGTTCAACCAAATCGGCTTTTAGAGAGTTATGTATCTCTCTTGAACGCAACATCGCGTAGTTTTGAAGTCTCTTTTCTTGTGTCGCTGGTGGCATCTCTTGGATGTGTTCGGGTCGAAAGTCGGCACATATCGCAAGACCCTTATCCTCTTTGTTCATGTTGTGCAATAGGATAATTGCGCGCATGTAATCCTCCATCTTATCCTTCGTCCACAATCGACAAGGATTTTTAAGAAAGTGCCATTTTTTTTTTAGATTTCCAAAACAACACTCAACGTCCTTCCGAGCCGCTTTTTGAAACGTCTTGAAATATCGTCGCTTTTCATCAATTGGGTCTTTGAAGGTCTTCACAATCATCGAATACTCCGGATATATCCCGTCACCCAAAAGATATCCATGTCGGTAGTAGGTTCCATTCGCGTAAAACCCGACCTTCACCATCTTATCGGATATATAATCCTCGATCACAGAAGAACCTTCCAAGACGTTGATGTCATTAAGGGACCCCGCGACACCACATTTGGCGTACCAAATCCAACGATCGTTTGAGCAAACGGCTTGCAAAATAACCGTTGGACCTTTCTGATCACCCCTCGTGTGATGTCCTCGCCATTCGGTTGGACAATTATCCCAAGTCCAATGCATGCAATCTATACTTCCAATCATGCCGGGTAAACCATGAACTTCTTCGTGGCGATCGTATAGATTTTGCATGTCGTTCCAAGTTGGTTTTCTCAAATACCGCGTCGTGTACAAGTCGGCAAGCCCTTTGCAAAATTCTTCAACGGTATCTCTCGTTGTCTTCTCGGCCATCTTCAAATATTCGTCGTTGATATCCGTAGTGTTGCCGAACGCAAGAATTTTTATCGCCGACGTACACTTTTGAATGGAAGTGAACCCAAGTTTTCCAGTAGCGTCGTACCGTTGTCTAAAATACGGTGAATGCTGCTCCAAATCTTTAGCTATACGCAAAAATAACCGTTTGGTTATCCGAAATCGTGTTTTGAACGTCTCATCAGAGTAGAGCGGTGATGGGCCAAAATAGTCTCTCATCAAATTATCGTTGGCCGCATTACGATCACGTTCAAGATGTCTCCGCTTGATAACCGGGTGTGGTACCGGCATGTCAAAAAGTTGAAGTGCGGCGGAGACAACCTCGTCTTCTTCATCGTCGAATAAACCGAGTCGAGTGGCGGAAGAGGGAGAGCCCATTTTTTTTTTAAAAATGTAGGGGAGTGAATTGAGAGAGATTGAGAGAGATTGAAAGTATGTAGTTTATAAAATGTGGGAAGATATATATATAGTTTGAGAGTTGATTTAAAAAAAATTGAAAATTAAAAAAAAAAATAACCGTTGATATAGCCGTTCAACGGCTATATCTTTGAAAAAAAATCCCCTTCTCCGGCGTTATCTCCCTGACGCCCCCGGCGATTTTGGGCTCCATAACGCCCCATAACGCCGGGGTGTAGTGGTCGGGGCGTTATGGACAGACGTTATGGGGCGTTATGGACCCCAAAAACGCCCCCACTACGTTTACGTTTAGCCTAACCAACAGTTTTAGACTTTGAGCTTTGACCATGTTTTTGCTTTTCACAAACTTATATCCCCTTTAATTGAACTTTTATATTATAATTCTTACATGTGTAGTTTTAGACTTTAAACTTGTGTAAATTTGTATGGTCGTTGTTTATCTATTTTATTTGGAATAAAACGTGTTTTTAAATAAAAGTTTCTAATAAAACTATGCCAGTTATCAACTATTATATAAAACATAGATAATGACTAAAGGATAATCGGTTATAAAACTTACTTAAAAAGGAAAGTTTTAAAATGAAAATTCAAGTGTTTGATTGTTTGTTTTCGGATAGAGAGAGTGATGCTTTATGTTACCGGTAGACCTTTGGTGTGAATTTGTATTTAACTAGTGGACGTAGCTATCAAAGTTAATCAAACTTAGTTTAGGTCTTGTATGTATGTATTCAATTTAATTTTGCTGCACCATTTATGTAAATTCCATGTATTTATATACATCTCATAACCCATGTATTTCAACGTGGAGTTTAAGCGATACATATCTCCCTTTGAGTAGCCAACCCACGTTATGGTAGTGATATGACATGATTAAATACGTAAAGAAAAAACGCATTGAGTAGTTTTCTTTATATGGAGGGTATATGTCAACCACTCATATATAAAAACAATTTTCTTTATATTCATAACCTTCTCTTTGAACACCTCATTTCTTTATATTCATAACTTTCTCTTGAACACCCCATCATTAAATATTTGATTCTTAATTAGTAAAGTAATCTTACAAAGACGATCATGTCATATCACTACCATAACGTGAACCATCAACATTGCTCGGTCCAACACCAGATACAATTTCCGGTGCACCTGTGTTACCCATGCTCGCTGCATCCACACTTTCAGTTCCTTGAAGCTGAAGTGCATATTCCAAGTTCCACAACACATCACCCATGGTCGGTCTATCGATACCATAATCCGCCAAACATTTCTCAGCCGTGTCCCCAAACTTCTTTAAAGACCCCGGTTTTATCTGGTCGGCAATACGGGGGTCCACGATCTTTTTAAGCATCCCTTTCCTCTGCCATTGAACTGCCCATTCGCCTAAGTTGACCTCTTCCCTGCACAGCAACGGGTCAACAGCAGGCCGAGCACAAAGTACTTCAAACAGCACAACCCCAAAAGAATAAACATCCGATTTATCAGTAAGTTGCTGCCTTCGAAAGTACTCCGGGTCTAAATACCCAAAACTACCCTTCACGCCTGTGCTAACATGAGTCTCACTCAAACACGGGCCCGACCTCGAGAGCCCAAAATCCGCCACCTTCGCGAGGTTAGTCTCGTCGAGTAGTATGTTTGTTGACTTCACGTCTCTATGGATTATACCTTGTGCTGAGCCCGTGTGAAGATAATGAAGCCCACGTGCAGCCCCGATGCATATTTCAAGCCTCTGTTTCCATGACAATGGAGGTAGGTTCGACCCGTATAAGTGATTCTTTAATGGTCCCTTTTCCATGTACTCGTATACAAGGATCATTTCAGACTGTTCTTCACAATAACCAACTAAAGAAACAAGATGGCGGTGTTGAATCTTGGACAGAATCGTTATTTCCGAGTGGAACTCCGGGAGCCCTTGTCTCGAACCGGGAACACATCGTTTCACTGCAACTTTCATATTGTCACGAAGAACTGCTTTGTAAACTATACCAAATCCACCCGAACCAATTATCAGACTCTTATCAAAGTTATTCGTTCTGGACTGTAAATCGACAAAAGGGATCTTCAGTTTGTTGACATTATTTGTTCCTTCCGAAAATTTACTATGCGTACTCCCTTGAACACGTAAAGGGGTCCACCCGTTGCTTTCGGCTCGTCTTGCTTTTGCTCTAGTTTTCTTTCTCAGTTTCAAGAAAATCAAGATTGCCAATATGGCACAACAAGAAACAATCAACACTCCCACAATCAAAGAAATCAGAACCCAGATTTTCTTCTTTTTTGGTGATATTTTCTGACCTACAGGGTTCACTATCTTCATAATTTCCACACCGTTTAAAATCGCATTCTTTCTCAAACTAGTACTCAAATCAGACGGGCCAACACTTATCTCCAAAACCCCTGATTTATCAGAATCAACAACGAAATCAGCATAAAAAGGAGATGCTAACACATGAAACGAAACTAGCGAAAGATCAAGATCCTTGTACGCTAGGAGCCCATTGATGTACACATTGAAATACAACTGATTAAGCGAAAGACTAACGATATCACAGAAATGTAACCTAACGAAATGCCGGGAATCACCACGTGAATCGACCGGGAAACCCCATGTTATATTGAACATAGAATTTATAGTTAGGTTTCCTCTGTTCATTTCTTGAGCAGTCATATAAACATTATCCGGTGCAACTTCCTTTGAAGCACCACCGTTTTGATAATTTGGGATTTGTGTGGCGGTAACAGCTTTTGCAGATGATTTAATAGATAAGAAATCTTCATCAGGAACCCAATTCCTCCAAAGGGTGTCATTAAATGATGTTAATTTCGAACCTCCTACATTGATTCTATGAACAGTTTCTAAAATCTGAGATGATAGGTTTTTGAACTCTTGAATTCCCCCAATACTAATTGATTTAGCTCCACCGTCAACAATAAGATCAACCGGAGCAGAGAACACTTCGATGGCGTTAATAAAAGCAAACCCAGTATTTCCCAAAGGATCAAAGGTTATATCGAGATGAATTTTATCTACCATGAGTATAAATTCCTTAACAAGAGTCAATTCAGCACGGAAATTGGTCAAAATCAAAACCCCATTTGCTGAAACACTGAAATTTGAACTGCTCAGATTAAAACTCGGAGAGTTAAACGGAGAAAAATGAAGACGTACCAGATGGGTTCCTGTTTTATTGATCTCAAAACCGTAACTCGACACACTGCTGAAAACCCTGGCAGTAGTGTAAAGCTCAGAATGATTCTGGTTCGGATTCGATAGACTGGTTGATTTGTCGGAAGAGAGAAAACCCAACCCGGGTTTTGTCGAATCGCTCAAGAACTCTCTGCTGGTGACCATGGTGTTCCTGTTTGAACCGCAGTTGATGAGGAAGTTGTCTTGAGGTGTGAACCCCATGGAAAACATAAAGACGAGAGAGAGATACAGAAACAGAAGGTAAGAAATCAGGAAATTTGTAGCCACCATTTCTGTTAGAAAATGTTGTGAGTTTCTCAGAAAAGAAAATGTGGGTTGCAAGAAGAATGTAGGGTGAAATTGAGGTGTGATTATGGAGAATTGAAGAGTATTTGGAAGCAATCAGTGAGTGGGAAAATGAGAGTGGAAGGAAAAGATGCTTAGAAAAGAAAATTTGAAAGCAATCAGTGAGTGGAAGGAAAAGTGGAAGGAAAAGATGCTTACCAATTTTTATGCTTTTTCAAGCTTTTTCTTTTCTTTTTCTTTTAAATTATCAAAAAATAAAATAAATAAGAAGCAAGAATTTGAAAACCCATCTTACTAAATCAAAATAAAAATACAAAATTGAACTTAAATTATATCTTTTTTTTAACCCATAACACAATTATACTCTTAAGTTTATATATTTGTTTATAATAAGAGTTGAATATTTAACTATATGAGAAATGATACCACCCCTTAACGCTAAACTAAAAATCATTTAGTTTCATTTAAACTAGATAATTAACCGTAATAAAACAGGTTTAAAAAACCATATTTGAATGTCAATCTCTCACATCTTATTCCCCATAATACAACCATCTCTAAATTTTAAGAGAAACATAAAAAAACACTTAAAAAGTTACTCCATCTCATTTCTTATCCTTATATATTTGGAGAAAACTAAACCCGCTCTCCAAATTTGATGACCATTATTCACCTTTTATTTCTATTAGTTTATATTATTTATAAGTTGATGTAAGTGGAACATGTTTTAATACAATCTTAGTTCTCACAGTGAGAGATCTACACGATAATGATTTATACGGGACACAAATTATTGCGAAGACAAGTATATTCATTTTTTCAATCTTAAAATGTTAAATATATTATAAATATAATTTTAATTGTTTGTCACTCTTAAATTCAAAAATAATATGTTTTATTTTCTATTTATGTGTATCAACATATAACACATGTGTAGGTTTTAAAAAAAAAACGTATGGACTTAGTTTTATTTCGAAAACTCGATGTTGTGGTCACCTTATTTCTTGAAAACTTCGAGTATTATGGGGGCGGAATAGAATGGCGTTTTGGTTGGTACTAACACCACATGACTCGTACCGAATCTTATTTGCTATCTATTTCTTTCTATCTTATAATTAGTTTTACTAAACCTAAAAAACATAGTTGAACTGCTTCAATTCTTTTTTAAACAATCCCAAAATCCTTTAGAAATAAATACATCACAATATATATCTTATAGGATATTAACCGATACCTTTTTTTGTTATGAGATACATATTACTTTAAATGGTCAACAAAAGATGGAAATGATAAATGAGTGTATGATTAAAGAAGTCTATATATATATATATTAATGAGGTATTTATTTGGAGTAATGGTGGTGTGTGGGTGGGGTTGGTTCTTTGGATGCTTCCAGGTTGTCCTTATTAGAGCCCAGGACAACATTTGCTAACCAACAGTTTTAGACTTTGAGCTTTGACCATGTTTTTGCTTTTCACAAACTTATATCCCCTTTAATTGAACTTTTATATTATAATTTTTACATGTGTAGTTTTAGACTTTAAACTTGTGTAAATTTGTATGGTCGTTGTTTATCTATTTTATTTGGAATAAAACGTGTTTTTAAATAAAAGTTTCTAATAAAACTATGCCAGTTATCAACTATTATATAAAATATAGATAATGACAAAAGGATAATCGGTTATAAAACTTACTTAAAAAGGAAAGTTTTAAAATGAAAATTCAAGTGTTTGATTGTTTGTTTTCGGATAGAGAGAGTGATGTTTATGTTACCGGTAGACCTTTGGTGTGAATTTGTATTTAACTAGTGGACGTAGCTATCAAAGTTAATCAAACTTAGTTTAGGTCTTGTATGTATGTATTCAATTTAATTTTGCTGCACCATTTATGTAAATTCCATGTATTTATATACATCTCATAACCCACCTATTTCAACGTGGAGTTTAAGCGATGCATCTCTCTCTTTGAGTAGCCAACCCATGTTATGGTAGTGATATGACATGATTAAATACGTAGAGAAAAAACGTATAGAGTAGTTTTCTTTATATGGAGGGTATATGTCAACCACTCATATATAAAAACAATTTTCTTTATATTCATAACCTTCTCTTGAACACCTCATTTCTTTATATTCATAACTTTCTCTTGAACACCTCATCATTAAATATATGATTCTTAATTAGTAAAGTAATCTTACAAAGACAATCATGTGCACCTTCAGCTTCAGAATCTCCGTTCCTAAAAATTTCTTGTATACCAAGGCCCATTTGAACATGCATAGGTATCTTGAAAATGGTGTAATGTAGCTTGAGTAATTGTCGAGAAAAGATAAAAGATCACACACATTCACACTACTAGATGAAGACAACTTGATTATGAAAAGTCATTGTTACTGTTAATTAATATGCGGAAATAGAATCCTAAGAACTCAATAAAAAACAATACAAATTTGGGCAAACGATTCACGATCTTATTGATGAACAAAAGAAACAAAATTACAGAACGATTACAATGAAAAAAAGGAATTGAAAACAGAAAGCTAAGAACTAACGCACCTCTAACCATCTATTTAAAATGTTGTTAATCGGTGATTAACGAAACTATTTCAATTCTTGGCATTTCCAGTCCCTTAACCTTTAAGTTTCTGGAATTTATCATATTTTGCCCAAAACTTTATCAAGTGTGAAAACCATCAACATTAGTCGCTCAAATCTGAATTTAGTTAAATGCAATCATACTAATCAAGCTCCACATCATCTTACATCAGAGGTCCATAGACTTTAGTACAATGATGTGCTTGTTGGAAAAAAAAAATAGGGAAAATATGTAATTTTTCCTAAACTTTGGACCTAATTATTTATATGTAGATATAATAATTAGACAGGTTATTTGATATGGTTGAATAGCCTAAGACAAGGGCTTTCCAACGAGATATTAAACGTCCAAAGTGATTAAGAGGTGAATGAGATATCGATGCTCAAAGTATGGTCTACAAACTATATATATATTTGAGCTAGAAACCATTTGTCCCACATTGGAAATGGTTCAAAATGAAGTGTGGTTATAAGCCAAGAAACTTGGATGGTTATCAAATTGTATTGTCATTTTATACTCCAACATCTACGCGCGCGAGGGGGGGTGCAGAAAAATGAGAAACCCGGTTAAAAATCTTGGGCGCGCTCGCGCATCCTGCGGACATGATTGCGACTTGAAAATGGTCGGGTTTGCTCAGACCGGTTTTTGCTCCTCTTGCTAGTTATTTTTTGAAATGATTTGATCTTTGAGAACACTCCATCCTTATTAATACGAAATCAGCTATTTTAGAAACTGATAATCGAGTTTAATGTTGATTGCTGTCTTGGACAGCAATCCATTTCGTGCCTATATAAACCCGTCGATATCAGACAGAAACGATACCGAAAACTTCATTCTCCTCTGCTCTTCTCGACTCTCTCTGCGATCTCAGACAAGTAACGACTCCGGCAATACGTTGCTTTAGCCACCGTATCCTGGGAAACAGACCGAAATCTGTTTTAAGGAAATCGTGTTCAACACAAGCTCTGGCTTCGTTGTTTTATGTTTTCTGCATTTATTTTCGTTATTCTGGTTCTACTCCTTCTGTAGTGTAATAGTATCCTTCTGTAGTGTAATAGTATTGTTCTGATTTAATTTCCAGTAGCGTGACATACAATGCTTTACAAGATCAATACAACCACTTAACAAAAATAAGACTTTACTAAGAAAAAAACACTTGAACCAATCATGATCTCATTTCTTATCACACTTACGCTCATATTTGTTAGGCAGAACCTTTGAACCAGATGATATAATAAATTAGTCATTGTCTAAAGTTTTTAGGGTTATTGTTTAAGAGAGAATGGTTAAGACTAGTGTGGGAAATGCAAGGTATTAAATGATAATATAGATTTTGTTATCAACTAAAATGCTAGTGGTGGGTCTTTTGTTGAGTTGATTGTATTTTAAGTTGCAGAAAAAACACACATCTGATTATACTTTTAAATCTATATTATTCTTCGCTACAAAACTTTAACATATAACCTTACAAAAGAATATTGTTATAATACACGATATACCATTAAATTATAATTTTTTTTCTAAGTTAACGACATATCCAATTATTGAAACACCAAGTTTTAAACCTATATGCACCATGTGGATTAGTAGGTGTCCCAATTTTGATTTTGCGTGTCCTTACATGCATCACATTTGATTTCTTAATAGTAACTAGATAAAATAACATATCATTTAAATTTATAAACTATTGTTCCACATTAAATTTAATAAAATTTTATTAAAAATTTATTAGAGAAACATATCATACTAAAAAAACAAAATTTTTAATTTTATGGTGCAATTTAAGAGAAAATAATAATATGTAAATAAACTATAAATTTTAAAAGATGAAGAATAGCTTTTTAGTTTCTTTCTTAAGGAAGACTTCAGATCCTATAAGGTTATATATATTATAAAGTTGGTACGCACACATATGCGCATCAACATGCAAGAACATGGTTTACAAATGATTCTCCGTTGGAATGAAAGGAAATAAACAACCTTATGTGACACATATTATTCTGTTTTAATTCCCGAATATTGATCAATCATTTGAAATGATTATATCTTACTTATAAACCTAATTAAGCACCAAGATAGTTGACACCTGTCTTAATTTTAGAGGGTCCATATCACCACTGACAAATATCAAACTCACAATCAATTATAAATTTAGTAGATCACCAATTAAGACTAATTACCAATTTTGTCCAAATTAAACTTTTATTTAAATTTTTTTGACAAAACTAATATAGATTTGATAAAGTTACTAGATAATTTGAGTGTTTGTAAGAAAATTAATCGACAATTTATCAAAAATAATAAATTTCTTTAATTTATTAAATTATAATTTACTGTTTTATAAGAATTTTACGTTAATCATAATTTTTAATTCTCTTAAACGTTTTTTTTCTATTTTTCTTTTGTTTAATATTATGAATCTAAATTAAGCCCGTGTAATACACGGGTTACTAACCTAGTACATTAATATATTAGTTTATTCCTTTGTCAAATTAGAGGTTGAAAAACAGGTTTAGTGATAAGGTTTTACATTTCCAAAATGATAATACCCTTTGATATATTACAACTTGAATATCAAACGATGAGAATTAGATAAGACTTTACATTTCCAAATGAAACGATTGAGAATTCAACCTATGTGATTGGCAACAAAATTGTAGACCAACAAAATATCATAAATTTCAAAGTTAGAACAAGAAATCAACCCTAAATCATTGTTCTATAGAGAAGATGAGTCAATGATCTTCTAAGAATCAGAGAGATCTTGAAGATAACAAATTTATAAATTTCTTGACTTGTAAAAAAAATATATAGTTTTTGGAAATATTTAAGTTATCAATAAAACTCTTCTTTATGGTAACAACTCACTTCATATAAATTGGTAAAAGGATGGTAACAACTAGAAAGCAAGGTATGTAAAAGGAAAAACCAATTTATTTAAAAGTTGGTAAAAAAATGAGATTTGGTTACTTTTTTAAATTATTTACCCTTTCTTACAAATTTTAAAACGGTCAATTAAGGATAGTCTACGGAAAACCGGGTTCCGGACTAAACAAATCCGATTACAGAACAAGTCAATAGAAGTCAAATCCGGATCAAACCTTACCGGGTCAGCTCGTATATATCAAGCCCCAATACAACCCTGTTGGCTAGGTTTATAGTCAAATGGGCTTTACAAACAGTGGCCCAGTTTGCTTTTCCGGGTTCAAGCTACTGGACTTCTTTTTTGGGCTGAAAGACTTGTTGAGTTGGGTTGGTAATTGTCTCGTAGAAGTCTAGAACATTGGATTGCTACTAGAGGTGCAAATTCCAATAAGATTTTTAGGTTTCTAACCGCCCCAAACCGTAACCGGTCATAATCGGTTTTACCCCAACCGATTCTAAGTTAGAGACCAGTTTCTATATTTTGTGTACTAACTGGTTTGTATACATTGCTTTTATAGCTGCAATATGACCGTTAGGGAGCCACTGCCAACGGCCTTATAGTTGTTTTTACCTTCTGGGGTGTTTTTTTACACATTTTAACCATAGTTTATGGTATATATAGCACAATGGTGTCGTGTTAGTTTCATCGCCCCACTTCGATACTTCTCAAAAACACTAAGTTCTAATCTTGAAGGTGAAATCGAAATGGAGTTAGCAGTACACGAAGATGAGATAACAAGGGGGGATGCTTCTCCACTTTCCATTGAAGAACAAGCAGACTTACGACGAGCAAAAGATCGAGCTGCGACGACGGTAATGAAATAAAATTGAACCTAAACGTTTAATCGAGTTTCATTTGAAAGTTTCGTTTCTTATCGTTTCAAGAACATCTATCTTTGTAACCGAATTCATAAGACTTCAAACACCAAATTCATAATTTCAAAAGCTAATTAAAATTGAATTTATCTTTGTAGAATATATCTTGAACAACTTGTGTTTGTAATGGTTTAAGTTTTAAATTCAATAAAAAAAATATGTTTTTTAGTTTATATAATGTTTTTTTTTTTTTTAATTAAGCGTACAAACCGGTCCAAATCAGTTTTGGTCCTTAACCGGTTCCGGTTCCTAGCCCCAACCGGGTAGGCTGGTTCTTGTTTTCTCCCTTGGCAACCGGTTACGGTTAGTAACCGGTTACCAATATTAACCACTTTGTGCACCTCTAATTGCTACGGGCAAAACCGATTAAAATGGGACCGATGCATGAGCCCCTATAGACGTCCAGCGATCAATTAGTGTTATCCGTATAAAGAGGTTGGGTCAAACCTACACCTAACAAAACGATCATGTCAGATCATGCAACGGTCAGGACTGGCTGGTTTAAAGAGGGTCATTTTGGTTCGGATCATACCAAAACCAGGCTTAAATGATTCAGTGATATGTTGATGTCCAAAATTCACAAAAAGATTGGCTGTTAACATCAAAAACACTAAAACTTAACCGTTGTGCGAAACAGACTGCAAATAAACAAAAACGTACAAGCTAAGAACCAATTTTTAAACAGTTTTCGAATTTTATTTCTAGGGTCTTGGATCTGCCTTGAAGCCGGGGTTCCAAACATTTAAAAGCTTGATCATTTTTTATAAAGTTACTGCTTAAAAAAACCATATATTGAACCCTCTTTAGAAAAATGATTACTATTGATAATGTTACTCTTTAGAAGGAAAAGCCATATGTTTTGGATGTTTTATGCTAAATTAAACGTTTAATGATATACGTTACAGGGTGTTTTAAATTAACAAAGAGCCGCTATAATGAAAACACTGGATTGAACATCTTTTAACGTCTACATTATCTTAGCTAGGACTCTCGATTTAGCTTCTCTTCATATCTTGAGGTACGTCTTCTCAAGTTAACTTCTCACCATGTTACTCGATATGTAAAACAACCAAACCGATATAACATCATGAAAGGTTTACTTGAGAATAGACTAACTCGTGAAAGTGATTAGAGAGATGCAAGCTTTAATTGTACATAATACTTTATTTGGTTGTACTCACCTCGCATACTTGAATCTCTCAACTCACCCCTCAGGTTTCAAGACTGAAAGCCTTGAAGCGACTCATGCTTTTTGAAATGACGTGTAATATCGATTCTCGAAACCATAGAACTAATGGTCCAGCTACCGAAAACACAAAAATTTAAACACCAAATTCAGAATTTCAAATATTCACCCTACTTGGGTCTTACTCTAATACCAATTAGTTGTGCACTAAGAGCATCAATCCTCTCAAATCAGACCAATAGAAAGTAAGCGGAAATGGTGGGAAACTATCAACTAAGAATTGACTATCAACACTACCCCCAACTTGTTTGATTCAACTATTCAAGTCAGATTACAACTCTCCTAATTATTCTCACTCATTCAGTACTTCTAGATCAGAACAGCTCAAGGACTTCAGGCAGGGTGAGAAACTATGTAAGGTTTACTTGATATGTATAACAGATTAACAAATGAGAGAGACGCGGGTTTTGCATACGTGATGCATGGGTATGGTATCTTGGTTTTTGGGACCTAAATTCTTAGGAGCACATCACAGTGTTAAACTTTTTTTCAAACCAAGGATGTCATCCCTCATGGGAGGAGACCAATGCATAAGCCTAAAACTCAACTAAGAGGTGCTTTACACATACAAATCTACTTGGATAGTATTATTTTAGCTATTATTCTAATGTATAAACTTTAAGCAAAGTGATAATCTACAAGAATTATGTGAAAAAAGCAAAACTTTCAATCCCTAAAGGTTCTAATGCAGATATGAGAACTGCTAGATAAACATTGGACAGACAAAAATCATTGACCAACAAAGAGTAATATAGCATGAGCCAAAACATGAACTAAAAACATATAAAGAAAAGGTTTAGATAAAATATCATAAATCCCATCAAAACAACATAAAACAAAAACCAAAATATGAAAGACAAACATACCTCAGATCTCCAACCAACTGATGAGTTTGTATCATTCTACCTCACTGTGACAATGTCATCGATCTTCAAAATCATTCGAACACACTCCGTAGCCAGAGTGATCGCACTGGTGCTCACTAGCAGTGGTTGCACCACATTTTCCTCCAAAATATTAGTAATTTGCCCCTTCCTCACATTAATTCCAGCATTAATCTCACCCTGTGCATGCCTGTTACGCAGCTCTGTAACTATGGTAATTGGATTCAAACCTGCATTTTCAGCCAAAGTGTAGGGAACAACTTCAAGTGCTTCTGCAAAAGATTTAACACAGTAACCCTCCATCCCATGCAAAACTTTAGACCATGCACCAAGCTGCCTGGAGAGCTCAATCTCGGGTGCACCACCACCAGCAATCAAAAACTTTTTGTTCACTAGACACCTGACCACACATAAAGCATCATGCAGACTCCTTTCTGCTTCATCAAGAACCAGTTGATTTGACCCGCGAACAAGAACAGTAGTTGTTCTACCCATATCCTTGATCCCAGTAATCTTAACAATCTTTCCATCTCCAAGAGAAGCCTCTTCCACCATATCTGCATACCCAAGCTTCTCAGCACGAAAATGCTCGATATTTGCAATCGGCAAGCAATTCAATGTCTTGGTAATAAACTCGATATCATCACGTTCCACATCCTTAATCACCAAAATCTTGGCTTTTGCAAGATAATGCAAAGACAAATCTGTAACCGCATCACGCAAAATACTCTTCTGAATCAACAACACGTTGCAACCAGTGGATTTAATCTTCTTAATCATGCTCAAAATGTAATTCCTCTCTTCCTTTAAGATCCGATCCATTTGTGTATAATCCGATACTACAATCGACTGTTCGATATCGGTTTTAGGAGGCGATATCTGAAACTGAATAACAGCAATCTTGGCATTCTCAACACGAGTAGGGCCACCCGCAGCGTGGCTAACCTTCTTATCAAATACTAGACCTTTAACAAGCTCAGTATCATCAACAGTACCTCCAAGTTTCTTCACAATTTTCACATCTCTAAGATCTACTAAATCAGGCTTTGCAGGATCCACAACAGATAAAACCGAATCTACAGCTAATGGAGCTAAAAGCGAAGAGTACTGTGAAACAACCTTGCTGTTAAGCGAAGTGGAAGCTGATTTAACGAGCGATTCGCGATCGGAAAGCTCAACAGGAACCGCCATAGCAGTTAAAACCTCAACCGCTTTCAACGAAGCTTTGTAGATCGAATCAGATACAACAGTTGGATGAATACCGGAACGAAGCAGCGTTTGACATTGTTTCAAAAGCGCGCCGGCGATTACAACGACGGTAGTGGTTCCGTCACCGGCGACAACGTCTTGTGATTTCGAGAGCTCGACGAGCATCTTAGCAGCGGGCTGAATCACATCCATTTTGTTGAGAATAGTGGCGCCGTCGTTGGTGATGATGACTTCGCCGGAGGCTGTAGAGATCATCTTGTCCATTCCTTTTGGGCCGAGACTGGTACGCACGGCGTCTGCGACGGCGCGTGCGGCTTTGATGTTGGCCATGCGAATGTCGTCCTTGCGTTTGTTGTCGACGTAGCTTTCCGTCTTGCCGGAACGCGGTGCTGGAACTGCCATTGCTGTCGAAAGATGAGATTACGATCGGTTGGGAGTTCTGAAAGCCCCAATTTGTTTGCGGATTTGAGTGGAAATGAAACCCTAGAATGTGCTCAAACCCTAGAAGCAACTAGTGACGCTCTAAATCTAAATAGAAGATTACAATATTTAGTTAATTTTTTTAATAATTTTATTTTTAAATTATCTTACATTTTTATTTTGAATTTTATTAATTCAAGTTATTACTATTTGGCCGATATTAATCCAAATTAAGAAATTGACATACATTAATCCAAATTATCATGGTGTTGGAATTTATTGGACCGCCGTAAGTTTTTGTTTAACTCCGTTAATATTTTGCTGATGTGCCAGTCTATTTTGCTGACGTAGCATCACCAAAATCTAACGGAGTTAACAAAAAACTAACGGAGAACCAGCAAAATTCAACACCATGATAATTGTGATTAATGTAGCCAATTTATTAATTATGATTAATATCGGCCAACTAGTAATAATTTGGATTAATAAAATCTAATTTTCCATAATTTAAATTATCTATTTTATTATAATTACATCATTTATCATAGTATGTCGCTATTTAGTATTTACAAGTCACAACTCTAACTCACAAGCATCATAGTATGTTTGCGATCTAATTAGTTATTTGTCTACTCACGAATGACGAATCATGCTTGATCACTCGTAAGGTAATAAGTTGAAATCGAGTTTAGGAGTTGAGTGGACTCAAGTCGACTTGTTTACTCCCAATATTAATCTAATTGTTATATATCCTTTGACGGTAACACACGCAATAGTAAAATAGTATTTTGGTAAACTGACAACTTTTCGTATCTTTATGATTCATATCAAAGTTTCGAGCGTTTTCCTTTGATCACGTTGTAGGTAGGAAATAAAAAATTGTTGTTTGCTTTCTTTTATATATGTTGCTTTTATATATGTTCTTTTTCACGTTATGGAAATCTTCAGATCCATAAAAAGTACTTTTTATTATCAAACTTATGAACTCACCAACTTTATGTTGACTCACTGTTCATGTGCCTTTATCTTTAGAGGCTCAAGCAGAGGCACGTTTACTTATGTTTTCTCATATGAATCTCTTGTCTCCAACTATTGGAGATCCCATTTCTGCACCAACTTAATATATGCTTAGTGGACTCTATGTCTTAACGAGTGAAAATCGTCAGGGTATTTGTGTAAATAGGTATAGTCCATGTAATCGTATAAACTATCAAAATGAAGATAATAACTATAAGTATACAAAAAAAAGAACCCTTTTTTTTTGTAATGCCTATGATGCAATTGGAGCTTATCGGCAAAAACGAGTCAATTTAGGTAGTCCGCATGATATTATTAAGTAACTAGATGCATTGGGTTTACTTTTTAGAGCATATCATGGAGTCACATGGTCATTTAAAAAACCGTTTTTAAAGGATTTTTCCTGCATAACCTATGTATGTTTGGGTCATGATTGTAAAATATTTAGTACTAGTAATTTGTGAACTCTAAACAACAATTGTAATTTCATTTAGTATTTTCTAAGACAATCTCATTGACGTTTGATTTAAATTCATATAGGTATCGTTCAATGTAATCGATGATTGTGATCCATGATCGTCGCATATCGTGATAATCCGCCATGGAGGGGTGTGATAATATATGTGCCATCCCATACAAGGACGACCACACACTATTTTATCATGTTTGTATGTCATATATTCTAGCAAGTGTGCTAAGTGGGCCACGATCATGCCGAGACGCTAATACACGAGACTTTACTTGCTTGAAGTTTAGATATTAACACATAGATTAAATGTTATGTTTTCGACTCACTAACCACGACTCATCAACACCTTTAGTTGTTGGCGTTTTAACTCGTATGTAGGTAACTGAAGGCAAGTTAGTTGTTATCAGGGTTGGGGGACAGAAAGTCTAAGTCTGTACATTTGGAAAACTAAGCTTCAAGTGGAGATCTAGTCTTCGCTTGCCTAATGTGGTTTAAGCTTTTGGGGTAAATCATTTGTAAATATAAAGTTTTAAATTTTAAGCGTTTCATTGTGTTATATATTTGCTTCAATAGTGTTTGGTATGCAACAAGTCACATTCCTAGGTGCGCGGGGTCTGACACCAAACCAACATCTTACCTATCTTTCACTTCATTTGTCACATCAGTTTTTTCTATCTTTTTTCTTTTCATCATCTAAAACAGTTGTGTAATCCCCAACTCTTGTAACTCCACTAATTTAAACATTGGGTTATACATTACGCATAAAATATTATACATTGGTGAATTTGGTAGGCTTTCCTTCCTGAACGATTGAAGCATAAAAGGTTGAGACTTGAGAGAGGAGATAGTACAATGATATTCTCGATGACCCCCTCATTCTTAAAAAAAGAAAGGAAAAGAAAAAAGAGTGCCCGACGGTACAAACGGACATAGAAAAAGGCCTATAATAGCTTGAGTTGGGCTTTCCTGTTGTGCATGTTAAATTAATTTTCCCAATCAATGATTAATGTGGGTTGAGGAGATCCTTCGGTCCTTCAAGCCACGGTGTTGATAAATGGCTCTCCAACAAGTGAGTTCACATGTTTCAAGGGTCTTAGACAAGGTTAACCCTTGTCTTCGTTCTTGTTTAATTTGGCTATGTAAGCCCTCTTGGTGGTTATAAAGAAGGCGGTTGGGCTAGAATTTTCCATTAGTTACAATTACTAAGTGTTGAGCCTACCACATTTTGTGCGCGGATGACGACCTAGTCGTTGGGAAGTGGTCATCCTCAAACGTGTAGAACTTGGCGAGAATAATGAGGTGCTTTAGTCTTGTGACGGATTAAAACTACACTTAAAAATCACACTTATATGGAATTAGGGTCTCAAAACAAGAAGTCGACCATATGTCTAAGAGTTATGGGTGCCAAAGTGGTATGATCCCATTCATATTCCTTGGGGTTTCGATCGGGATAACATAAATCTAGAAAGGAATTGTAGACCGGTTTATTAGGTGTTGGATAAACGTCTCTCCTTATGGACAACTTGTTGGGATTTACAGTGGGATCCGGGTAACCGATTTTAATTTTATTAAAACCGATTTTTATAATAAAATTAATTCCAAATTAATTTAGCAGCGGAAACGAATTAAAACGCGGACGCAACTGTAACAGGATCAATCACCGGCACGACAAACACAGAAAAAATATTTATTTAAATAAATAAATAATACATAAAATTAAATATCTAATAAATTAGATATACCTTAGCGGGTTCCGAACAACCGTTCGAGACACCCGAGTTCAATGGACTCGCGCTAGGGTGAACTGAAACTTCTGACTCGAATCTACGGGTCAGATCTGCGACTGAAACTCCGGCGGTCATCGGAGGCGGCGGAGGTAGTGGCGGCGGTGGTGGTAACTTCACCATCGGTGGCGGCGACAAAATTCTTTCCGACGGGATCGCCACGGGGACCGATCCTACGATTATCTCGTCACCGGAAACCGGCGGCGACGAGGTGGCGGTGACCGGAGGATAAAGCGGTGCGGGCCAAGAGGACGGTACGGGTCGAGGTGGTCTCGGTTGCGCCGGCAACGCGAGAACCACCGGGCGGCGATCGACCGGCGGTGCGCCGGCGGACGCGGCGGCGGCGGCTGCGGCCTTGGCTGCGGCGGCGGCTGCGGCTTCGGCTGTGGCGGCGGCTGCGGCTTCGGCTCGGCTCGCTGCCTCGGCTCGGGCGGTGGCTGCTTCCTGATCGAGTCGCTGGATGATGCTTGCGAATCGTTGATCCATCGGAATTGCAGTGGTGGTGTCACCGGAGATTGAGGGCGGCGACGGCTTAGGGTTTTTCTTCTCTGGTCTGTTTCGCAGAGAGAGAGATGGGAGGAGGAGATCAGGGTTTCGAAAAACTTATGACTTGTTCTCTACTCCTCCCCACCCTATAGGAGAATTTCGCAGACCATGGGCCCACCATGGTCTTCTGCGAATTCTCCATGGCCCACCAATGGGTCAGACTGTTAACCCATTAACAGTTTAACTCATCCATCCATTTAATCGCGAACCGAATAAATATGTCATCGTAATAAATAAATAAATCAGTATTTATTTATTCGCCAATCAGTTCAATTAACTAATTAAAACAGTAATTAGTTTATTATCCATTGCCCCGGGTGTAACTCTTACGGGTCAATATCGGTCGGGTTCGTTAATTCGTCGGGTCAGGACACCATATATCCAACAGTCTCCCACTTGGACTGAACGCGACAGTTTAACGAGCGCAGCCAGAGGCACTCTAGCTATGCATGGCTACACCAACTAATATCGACTCTTTAAGTCGGTTGCCAAAGTATATCTGATTGACTATCAAGCAGACTCACGACTTGTGCATTCATTGTCATATGTTCCTTTCTGTATAAGACATTGATGAATCATGGGACATGGACTCCCACGTTATATTCATCGATTTTCATTCCCGATACAATTCGAAGTGATCCAACAAACACACAGTAAGTTTGGGTGAGGCCTCACACTTATCACTTGGAATCAACGAGGGCGCCTTTATGTCTAACTGTTGCCAAAGCAAGAGTACAGAATCCCTTGTTGAGGCATACAGCTCCCACTAAACCTCAGAGCCATTCCCAAAAGTAGCCGTTATGGCTGGCAGTTACGCGACAACGTTAGGCTACAATCAAAGAATGTTCTTTAGTAGAGAGGAGTTCGAATATGCGTCTCAGGTCTAAGGATACATTAGAGCATGCATTTAATCAAGCAGGCAAGTTTCCATGTTTGCGCTGCATGATGCGAGTTACGTCCAACGTCATTCACCAATGAGGTCTGTGAGTTTGAACGTTAAACAACTTTAAAGTTCAACTAGTCACAATAGTCTTACTTTAGTATAGCTCCCACTTACTAATCGACTACGGACATTTAGGACAAAAACTTATTGTCCATGGATTAAACGTACAAATATTGAACACAGTTATGTAATTCATTATTGCATAAAACAGATGGAATAAGAATAATACAGATAACTGTTGGTGTTCATACATCCAAATACTGAATCAAAACATGTCTTTAGCTAATCTAAGCCCTATCGCTTCTCTGTGGCGTATATGAGTCTCCTGAGTCATAGGCTTAGTAAAGGGATCAGCTAAGTTTTGATCTGTGTGTACTTTGCTTATCTTGATTTCATTTCTGTCGACTACTTCTCTTATGTAGTGGAATTTCCTCAGTACGTGCTTGGCCATCTTATGGGACCGTTGCTCTTTGGCTTGAGCTATAGCGCCTGTGTTATCGCACAGCATCTCGATGGGTTGCCTAATACTTGGCATAGCATCGAGATCGGATATGAACTTCTTCATCCACACGGCTTCTTTAGCAGCTTCTGAGGCGGCTATGTATTCGGATTCAGTAGTAGAATCAGCTACTACTGGCTGTTTTGAGCTTCTCCAAGAAACAGCCCCTCCGTTAAGAGTGAATACGAATCCTGACTGTGAGCGAGAGTCATCTCGGTCAGTCTGAAAACTGGCGTCAGTGTAACATCTTACAGTGAGCTCCTCGTCAACACCCCCGAATACGAGAAACATGTCAGTGGTGTTTCTCAAGTATTTCAATATGTTCTTTACAGCCGTCCAGTGAGCTAGCCCTGGCGTCTGTTGGTACCGACTTGTCACGCTCAATGCATACGAGACATCCGGTCGTGTGCAGAGCATGGCGTACATGATAGATCCAATAGCAGAGGCAAATGGGATCGATGCCATTTGGCTTATCTCGCGCTCCGTTTTAGGTGCTTGAGATTTGTCCAATATTGTTCCCTTAGTCATGGGAACTGCTCCTTTCTTGGAGTTACTCATATTGAACCGAGCTATGATCTTATCTATGTATGTGCTTTGACTGAGTCCCAAAAGGCGCTTAGATCGATCTCTGTGAATCTTGATTCCCAGAATATAAGCGGCTTCTCCAAGGTCTTTCATAGCGAAACAAGATGAAAGCCATTTCTTAACTTCGTTAAGCATGGGTATGTTGTTTCCTATGATCAGTATATCGTCCACGTACAGTACGAGGAACGATACAGCGCTCCCACTTGCCTTTCTGTAGACACAAGGCTCATCTTTGTTTTGTTCAAAGCCAAACTCTTTGACTTTCTGATCAAAACGAAGATTCCAGCTTCGAGATGCTTGCTTGAGTCCATAAATGGACTTGCTAAGCTTGCAAACCTTGTTTGGATTCTCTGGATCGACAAAACCATCAGGCTGAACCATATAGACATCTTCTTCGAGTTGTCCGTTCAGGAAGGCGGTTTTCACGTCCATTTGCCATATCTCATAGTCATGGTATGCGGCTATGGCAAGGAGAATCCTGATCGACTTGATCATGACAACGGGCGAAAAGGTCTCATCATAATCAATCCCTTGAGTTTGAGTGAAACCTTTCGCTACAAGCCGTGCCTTGTAGGTTTGCACATTTCCATGCATGTCAGTTTTTCTTTTAAAGATCCACTTGCTCCCTACTGCCCGTGTACCGGGGGGTAGCTCAATCAAGTCCCAGACGTGATTGTCATGCATAGATTGCATCTCAGCGTTCATGGCTTCAAGCCATTTATCAGATTCCGGATCTGATATAGCAGCTTTGTAATTAATAGGTTCATCGTTAGAATCGGCTATTAATAGAACATCGAAGGCCTCATGATATCCAAGGTATCTATCAGGCTCATGTCGTATTCTTTCGCTCCTACGAACGCTTGTGCTTGTGTTTGGGTCTGATGGTGCGACAACAACTTGTCGGTCAGACACAGCGACCGCTTCAGGGTTAGGTGAATCTTGAATTTCTTCAAGATCCACTGGATCACTATTTGTTCCTCGAGTAAGAAATTCTTTCTCAAGGAATTTACCTTTCCTCTTGATGGAAACAGTGTTTGCATCGGGATGGTAGAAGTAATAACCGTTATTACCATAGTATCCAACGAAAGTTACCTTTTCGCCTCGAGGATCGAGCTTATTATCAGAATCACTGCTGACATAAGCATCACATCCCCATACCCTGAGGTATGAAAGTTTGGGAAGAGAACCATGCCATATCTCATATGGGGTCTTCCCTACTTTCTTGGTCGGTGCCAGATTTATTAGGCGAGCGGCGGTTAAGATGGCATATCCCCAAAAGGAATGCGGCAAGGTTGTCCTGCACATCATCGATCGAACCATGTTAAGCAGAGTTCGATTCCTCCTCTCACTAACGCCATTTAACTGGGGTGTGCCAGGTGGAGTAGGTTGTGAAACGATTCCACATTCCTTCAGATGATTTAGGAATTCAGCGCTTAGGTATTCACCGCCTCTATCTGATCGAAGTATTTTAATAGTTCGAGTTAGCTGATTTTGTACTTCGTTTTGAAACTCTTTGAACTTTTCAAAAGTTTCATGTTTGTGTTTCATCAGATAGACATAGGCATATCTGCTGTAGTCATCGATGAAAGTCACGAAGTACCGTTCACGATTTCTCGTCTCGGTTCGAAAGGGTCCACACACATCAGTGTGAATAACGCCTAACAATCCTTGGGCCCGTTCACCTGTGTGGGTGAAGGGTGACTTGGTTAATTTACCAGATAAGCACGACTCGCATTCATCAAAGGAATCTGCATCTTGGGATTCGAGAATGCCAGCAGTTTGCAACTTCTTGATGCGGGCCTTGCTTATGTGACCAAGTCTATGGTGCCATAACGAGGATTCGTTACTATCAGCTTTGTTTCTTTTAGAAACATGATAGAGCTGGTCGTTTGTTTGAACATCTATCTCATATATTCCATGTTGAGGTTTAGCCTCGAAATAAAAGATATCATTAAGGTAAGCAGAAATCATATTTCCATTAAATTTATACCGAAATCCTTGTTCAAACAATGAAGAGACAGAAATAATGTTTCTGGATAAACCAGGTGCATATAAACAGTTAATCAAATTAACTACAAGGCCTGAAGAACATGAAAAAGAAAATGTTCCAGTAGCAAGTACTGGGACCTTCTTCCCGTCACCAACGATGAGGTCCATGCGGCCTCGTTCTGTCTTCTTCCACTTCTCAGGTTCCTGCAAAACATTAACAATGTGGTAACCACATCCAGTATCAAATACCCATGAATTGGAGGAAACAGTGAAAAGTTCAATAACATTTATTGAAATACCTGATGAGCAACCCTTATTAGAGTTCTTGGTCATCTTCAGCTTTGCAAGATAAACAGGACAGTTGCGACGCCAGTGTCCCATTTTGTTGCACTCATAGCACAGGCGCTCCTCAGGAGGCTGAACCTGTGGTTTCTTGCCTTTGCCCTCTTTAACCTTCTTGGCTTTGGAGATCTTTGTATTCGTAACTTTGAGCACGTCCGGCGTGGTCCTGATCTTCACGTTGGGTATCAACGGAATAACCTCCTCGATCGACTGAGCCGAACAATTAATCGCAAGAATACGATAATGTTCTGGCAAGGATCTGAGTGCTACATCAAGAGCCATCCCGTCAGAGATGGAGTAGCCAAGGTCGATCAGTCTGTCACGATACGCTTTCATCAGCATGACATGATCGTATGGAGAGGAGTCGTTAGCCATAGAGCAGTTCACAAATTGTGAAAGTGCATCAGCTCGCTCAGTCCTCTGACTCAATTCAAATAAATCCTTGAGTTTACGAATGATGTCATAAGCAGACATCCCCATGAAATTGTACCGATAATCCTGAGTCATGCTAGACAACATCAGGTCAGTGACGTCCTTATCATCGTCAGTGTGCTTTTGGAGCTCAGACCGCGAGTTCTCATTTAGCAAGTAAGATGGAATACTCGCGATCGGTCGGTCAATGACATAGAGTTTCCCGAAGAGCCTTAAAAGGTTCCTCAGGGTTGTCTGCCATGCGAGAAAGCCAGACTCAGTGAAGGGGTCGAGTTGTACCATTGAACTTAATGGTGGTGAGTTTTCTTTAGCCTTCTGAAAATAAGCAAAGTAAATTTAATCAGTATTTTCGATGTTTATTTTTCTTTAAAATAAGTTGGTAAGGTTTATTTTAAGAAAATGAGAATTCGTTTAGACGAGATCACTTGAGACCGCCAAATGAGCCTCAGGAGCAAAACCGTGTAAACAAACTGACAACGATTGTCAATTGTCAGACTCAAGTCACAACTCTCGGTATGAGGCCGCTATATACATACAATTGTATTTTGCGATACGTTTAGCCTCATCCGTGCCCACTTTAGCAGTACACATCCGTGGCGCGGTGTTGAAATACTCCAACACCACGAACATATACGTTTAAAGCGATAGTAATCCTAAATGGTCGATGTGATGACACGGTGTTGAAATACTCCAATGTCATTCACCTTAGAAGGTACCCTCGGCACCAAGTGCGGTGTTGAAATACTCCAACACTGATGCTCCGGTAAATACATTCCAAGTTCAACTTGAGATAGGATGGCACGAACTACCAGTTTTAAAGAATTACCATAATAGGGATATTAATTACTTTTAATATTTAATCATCGTCAGACACGAACGATAAAACCCTGTCTCCACTCGGGACCAGTAAATTAATTTAACCTAATTAAATTACTAAGTTGTCGCGAATGGCATATTGTGTGTTAAACGGCATAAGGTCTTGATCTCGCTCGAGCCATACAAGCGAGATCACATGGGACAATTTAAAATAAATTAAATTATAAAATGGTGAACGATCGAGATGGCCACTCTGTGCGATCTGGAATCCTGTTCAGCTCCCACTTGCTTTGACATCCCTCTTGCGTGTGTCCAGTCTTCGACTTTTGGTTACATACAAATTTACAATTACTAAAACTACTTCTAGTAACCTAGCTCTAAATTTGTACAACTTTGAAACCCAAAAACCGGGTCCAATAAACCAAAATCAAAAACAACCAATTGGGCCAACAACTTGGGCCAAACAGAGAAAAACAAATCACGCCATGACATTCATACATGATCACAAAATTAGAGGGGTCGGCCGTAACACACAATATAATATATGGAATTAAAGTAATAAATTAAATTAATTCTAATTCGCAATTTGGATTTAAGTCGAAATTGCGAACTATCGGTCACGAAAAGACCGAATCTGGTTTGCGCGCGGTGATAATGGCTCTGATACCACTGTTGGGATTTACAGTGGGATCCGGGTAACCGATTTTAATTTTATTAAAACCGATTTTTATAATAAAATTAATTCCAAATTAATTTAGCAGCGGAAACGAATTAAAACGCGGACGCAACTGTAACAGGATCAATCACCGGCACGACAAACACAGAAAAAATATTTATTTAAATAAATAAATAAATACATAAAATTAAATATCTAATAAATTAGATATACCTTAGCGGGTTCCGAACAACCGTTCGAGACACCCGAGTTCAATGGACTCGCGCTAGGGTGAACTGAAACTTCTGACTCGAATCTACGGGTCAGATCTGCGACTGAAACTCCGGCGGTCATCGGAGGCGGCGGAGGTAGTGGCGGCGGTGGTGGTAACTTCACCATCGGTGGCGGCGACAAAATTCTTTCCGACGGGATCGCCACGGGGACCGATCCTACGATTATCTCGTCACCGGAAACCGGCGGCGACGAGGTGGCGGTGACCGGAGGATAAAGCGGTGCGGGCCAAGAGGACGGTACGGGTCGAGGTGGTCTCGGTTGCGCCGGCAACGCGAGAACCACCGGGCGGCGATCGACCGGCGGTGCGCCGGCGGCGGCGGCGGCGGCTGCGGCCTTGGCTGCGGCGGCGGCTGCGGCTTCGGCTGTGGCGGCGGCTGCGGCTTCGGCTCGGCTCGCTGCCTCGGCTCGGGCGGTGGCTGCTTCCTGATCGAGTCGCTGGATGATGCTTGCGAATCGTTGATCCATCGGAATTGCAGTGGTGGTGTCACCGGAGATTGAGGGCGGCGACGGCTTAGGGTTTTTCTTCTCTGGTCTGTTTCGCAGAGAGAGAGATGGGAGGAGGAGATCAGGGTTTCGAAAAACTTATGACTTGTTCTCTACTCCTCCCCACCCTATAGGAGAATTTCGCAGACCATGGGCCCACCATGGTCTTCTGCGAATTCTCCATGGCCCACCAATGGGTCAGACTGTTAACCCATTAACAGTTTAACTCATCCATCCATTTAATCGCGAACCGAATAAATATGTCATCGTAATAAATAAATAAATCAGTATTTATTTATTCGCCAATCAGTTCAATTAACTAATTAAAACAGTAATTAGTTTATTATCCATTGCCCCGGGTGTAACTCTTACGGGTCAATATCGGTCGGGTTCGTTAATTCGTCGGGTCAGGACACCATATATCCAACACAACTAAAACTCTCTATGTGGAGGGAGACTTACGCTCATCAAATCGATGTTATCTAGCATTGCGTTATACTACTTTTCTTTATTCCGTGCTCTTGAGAAGGTATTGGAAAGACTAGAAGAAAAGCTGAAGACAATTCTAGTGGGGTGGTGACGACGAGAAAATTAAGATTCACTGGGTGACGTCAATCCTTCCAAAGAACAAATTAGGGCTCGGAATCGGGTCGTTAAAGACCGTAAACGCCGGTCTTTTGGCTAGTTGGTGGTGATGGTTCAATAGAGAGGGGCCAATTATTGAAGGAAGTCATTATTTGTATTTAACATAAGTCGAGAATGGAAAGGGGATGCCGATCAATCATCGTCTTAATGGAGTTTGGAAAGGCATTACACATTGTACATGTGGGTGATGCGTGCTTATTTTGTATAGTTCACGTGTGAGCCTTTACAAATTTTTTTATATCGTTTTTAATTTTTAAAATCATTTTTATATTGTTTCATTAGTTTTAGTTTTAGCTTCACACCGTTGTTTTACGTATCTAATTTTTGGTAATGTTATATTTAATCAGACTTCTAGTTTTAATGTTGTTGCATAATCTTTTTGCTTTCCTGTTTTTTTACACTGTTATCTAATAATATAACTGCTTTATGTACTTGTGTTATTCGGTGACAATTTGTGTGTGCCGGGTAGTAAAGTCTAGTTTAATAATAAACATAAATAAATTATATATTTTTAAAAAAACAATTCTTGTAACTGAAAAATGACAAGCAAGCAAGAGTGGGTCTTTTACTATTTTTGTAGTTTGCTCTCAAAACCAACGAAGATGAGAAAATAATGGTGAATGTTCAAACTCAGCGGGCAATTCAAGGGCGAATGTTGTGATCATCGTCTCATACACTTCCTTCAATTTCTCCCTCAATCGAACCAATTTCCCCATTCTCCATCAACATAACGATTTTCTGTAAGTTCTCACATTTTCGATCACTTGTTCCTAATTTCTTAGGTTTTTTCATCAACGATTCAACGTTTCGTCGATCCAAACTGCATTTAGATCTTACTAAATCCTATACATTTCTCACCTTTTTTTTGTTGATTTCGGATTCACTCGTATACTCGCTTTCAGCTCAATTTTCCGTAGTGTTATTGACAATCGAATTTGCTGATATAAGTGTTGCTAATTATCGTACATTATGTAACCTCTGATTAGAAAAATCGACACAATCTTACGAACGCCTTATGTTAGGTGTCAATATGTGCTTAATTTCGTAAATTGTTTCTTATTTGATGAAATTTCAATAATAAGTGGCAAATTGTTGATTCAGTTTGAGTTGATTGCCTTGAAAACCATTTTAAACATTGGAATTGTGAAGCTATGACAGTTGTTGAATGCAAAGTTTTATCTGTACAATGCCACAAAATGATTTTGAAGCACTAACAGGTAGAGAGTAGTGATTGCATGCTTAAATCTTGTAGACAATAAATGATAATTGCTTAGTTATGTTCTTCCCTAGGTTTCAGATAATACACAATATAGTTGAAAATTATGTAGTATAGATCCAACTACCATCATACTTTATAACTTTTTTAGTCCTTACGCAAAGATAATCTTAAAAAGTACATCACTTTCGTCTAATATCATCCATAACGGTTGATGATGATTGACATTTTCTTTGACAAATTGGTCTTTTATCTCGTCATCCCGTACAAAATCAACCTATTTATGTTAGTTATTTTGATTAAAACTGGGAAAGATGATGTGATTTATTTGATTGTCAGATTAGAGGTATGTAATTGTTGAATTATTTTGTTTTATTGTATAATTGATAAAAGCATGGAAGTACAGCTACTTCTTTTTTCGATCGATAAAATAATGATAATTTCTTTTGCAAGAACTAGTTTTGTTTAGCTGTTCTATGACTATTGTTTCAACTCATCTTGTTATCAGTGGGTTCATATTTACGCAGGCTTTGAGTGTAATGATGAATGTTCCAAAGAAATCAAGAAATGTCACAGAAAATGGGGACACATTTGAAGACTCCATACTCATGACTTTGATAGGCAATGGTGAGGATTTAGGTCCAATGGTAAGGCATTCATTTGAAATGGGAAAACCTGAAAATCTCCTTCACCAACTAAAAAATGTTGTTAAAAAGAAAGAAGTTGAAATTGAAGACCTTTGCAAACTCCACTATGAAGAATTCATTGTTGCAGTTGATGAACTTCGGGGTGTCCTGGTTGATGCAGAAGAGTTGAAAAATGAACTTGCAAGTGATAATCTTAGGCTACAAGAAATCGGTAGTGCATTACTTATAAAACTTGAAGATTTACTTGAATCTTATTCTATCAAGAAAAACGTTACAGATGCGGTTAAGATGTCTAAGATCTGTGTTGAAGTGTTGGATCTTTGTATAAAGTGTAACAAACATGTGGCGGATGATGAGTTTTACCCTGCTATGAAGGCTATTGATCAGATAGAGAAGATTTACATGAAAAATATTCCAGTCAAGACTCTTAGAAATGCAATAGAGAAGCGGGTTCCTGTTATCAAAAATCATATTGAAAAAAAAGTATGTGGTGAAATTAATGAATGGTTGGTTCATATAAGAAGCACCTCAAAAGATATTGGACAAAAAGCAATTGGATTCGCTTCTTTTGCTCGCCAGAAAAACGAAGATATGCTTTCACGCCAGAAAAAGGCTGAAGAAGAAAGTTCATTAGGGCTTGGTGATTTTACTTATTCGTTAGATGTTGAAGAACTTGATGAAAATTCGGTTTTAAAGATTGATTTAATGCCTCTTTATCGTGCATATTATATCCATATATGTCTCGGGATAGGCAATCAGTTTCGTGAATATTATTACAAAAACCGAATGCTGCAGCTGAGTTCGGATTTACAGGTGTCATCGGTTCAACATTTTCTTGGATCACATCAGACTTATTTGGCTCAAATTGTTGGTTTCTTTATTGTTGAGGATCGGGTTCTTAGGACAGGTGGTGATTTATTATTGGCTAATCAAGTCGAAGCAATGTGGGAAACAGCCTTAAATAAGTTAACTTTGACTTTGGAAAACCAATTCTCTCAAATGGATACGGCAAGTCATCTTCTTCTTGTAAAAGACTATGTAACGCTTCTTGGCTCAACTTTAAGACAATACGGGTATGATGTGGGCCCGATTCTTGAAGCTTTGACTAACAGTCGGGATAAATATCATGAGCTTCTTTTGGCAGAGTGTAGACTTCAAATCAAAGATGCTATAATTAATGATGATTGTAAGCAAATGGTTTTGAAGGAGTCAGAATATCAGTCAAATGTCTTATGTTTTCATCTTCAAACATCGGATATTATGCCTGCTTTCCCGTATGTTGCTCCTTTTTCATCAATGGTTCCTGATAGTTGTCGGATAGTTAGGTCGTTTATTAAGGATTCGGTTAATTACTTGTCTTATGGTGGTCAAAGCAACTTCTTTGACTTTGCAAGAAAGTATCTTGACAAGTTGTTAATCGATGTATTAAATGGAGTTTTACTCTCTACAATTAAAAATGCTAGCACCGATGTATCTCAAGCAATACAGATTGCTGCAAATATATCTTTTCTTGAACGTGCGTGTGATTATTTTCTTCAAACTGCAGCCAAACTATGTGGTATTCCCGCTCGTATAATCGCGAGGCCTCAAACTACTTTAATGGCGAAGGTGATTTTAAAGACTTCACGTGATGAATCTTATATTGCGCTTTTGGATCGTGTCAACAATAAGTTGACCAAGTATCTTTCACTTACAGAGAACATCAACTGGATTATTAATGATGTGGCACAACACAAAAGTGAGTACATGAACGAGGTTGTTATTTATCTTGATACTATTTTATCAACCGCTCAACAAATTTTACCTATAGATATCATGTATAAAATCGGTAATGGGGCCCTGGAGCATGTTAATAATTCTTTCATAGATACTCTTCTTAGTGATAGTTTGAAACGGTTTACTGCAAGTGCAGTAATGGGCATCAACAATGATCTAAAGAATTTAGAACAATTTGCCGATGAGAAATTTCATGGTACTGGATTAAGTGAAATTTATAAAGAAGGTAGTTTCAAAGGGTGTTTGCTTGAACTGAGACAATTGGTAAATCTTCTGTTGAGCAGTCAGCCTGAGAATTTCATGAATCCTGTTATTCGGATGAAGAATTACAACACTTTGGATTACAAGAAAATTGGAATTATTTGTGAGAAATATAAAGATTCACCAGATGGATTGTTTGGGAGCCTTTCTAACAGAGGTGGTCGACAGAGTAACCGTGCAAAGTCGATGGATGTTCTGAAGAGAAGATTGAAGGAGTTTAACTGAGAAAAAAGAAAAGTGGCAAGCAAAATTTAACTGAGAACCGATCAAAAGTTTTGTTGGGAGTAGAATAAGTCAAAATTTCTTTATTTGTTAACTTTTGTTAAAGTTAATTTAATTACCTAATTATCTAGTTCTTAAGTTTCTAATGTAACAATTTTATATCTATGTTTTCTTATTCAAATAATAATAATGAAGGCTGTAACAAAACCGTGGTAAGTTGTATACAAGTATATTGGTTTATAATGGTGCACAAACACTTGCGGACGTGTAAATCTGGTATGTTACTTTTTCGCTTATATCTGTTACTATATAATTTGAAAATGGTTTTCTGGAATGAATCAGTTGATCTGATTTTGTGCAGGTAAATTCAAGATTGTTGATCTTTTGCTGTTCTTGTGATTCAGAGATTTACATAATGCTGATTGAAGATTAAAGGTATTACTTTCTCTGATCTAGAATTCTAGATAGATTCATTTCATTTCTTGAGACTTTGTTTATTGGATGCAAAAGTTTTTCTTTTTGCAAAATCTTGCAACTTCAATTATTTTCTTCATAGGATTAGTTTTATATATATATTATATCTATACAATTAGGTAAGTCGTGTACAAGTCATTTAAGCTTAATTTGTGTACAAGTTTTTGATGCACTTTCGAGAAACTAACATTGGCTTAGTCGTCCCTGTAACAATAGCCTTAACTAAACCAAATTAATCATTTGTGGTGTAAAGTAGATTAAGTGTAGTAAACCATAATGTCTGATCTCTAATCACATTTTTGGTGATTGTTGTCATCAATTTATGGTGCTTGGTAATATAAAAGGTTTTCTTTTTATCGTAATAAAGTATAAAGGAGAGTTACATATGGTAATATAAAATGTTTTCTTTAGTCATGGGCAACTATACGTTATTTTGTTAAGGGCAACATCTCCAAGAGCTCTAAAGGTTCTCATTAAACCATATGAAGACCTTAATGATAGTACATCACTCAATATTGTGTACTCGGAGCTTTTAAAGGAGGTTGATGCCCTTGAGGTTATACTACACATTATACACATGAACTCCTATCCAAATAGATCCTTACTTATAGCTTCTCCATTATTAAACTTGATAAAACAACCACTAGTTATTATTTATTAATAGATCTTAATTCACTTACTTTAGGTATCAACAAATGGAGATTGAGAAAGTTAAGTCACTTCAACTAGACGGCGCAAGAACTGCCATTGAAGTCCTCATTGTTTGAAAATGGAGACCTAAATTCAAACCGAAGGATTTGTGCTATTTGCTGGTAGATGCACAGAGGTAAGTCATTATCACTATATATTATCCTTATTCATATGCTAAATTTATGTTCAAACCCAATTTCAATTTCTGGGTTTGAACAGTTTGACTTCCAATGAAAGTCAACTGTCTCAGATATTTGACTTTTTAAAAGCAGTAAACAAATTCACTCCACCAGTAACAACAGAAAAATTATCCAAATCACAAAATTATAACTTCTATGCATAAAGGTTTTAACTATCAATTTATATAAAATTTCCTAAATTAATGACAATCTAAAAATGTATAAAAGAAACAGGTGTTCCTCTAACTTTTAACAAAATGCAGCAGCTAACCTTTACTTACCTCAGTCAACTATAATGTGGCAATAAGTTAGTTCTTTTTGAACATTTATAACTATAAGCCTCTGTTTCTATATCCTTTTATCAATAACTGAGAATTCTCTTTCTATAAGCTATCATGCTACTCAATTCCAACATATTGAAAAGTTATATTTGGTCATAATTCACCTCTATTGATAAATGTAGATTTCAACTCATACACAGGAACATTTCACCCTATGCTGGATTTGAGTATGATGTTTTAGTTACTAAAAAATGATATCGCCGTGACACTTGACGGACTAACCACCTAGTTCTTATAAAAGTTCGAATTTTCACTCTTTATCTCTCTCTCGCTCACACACACATATATAGCAGAGGGTTATTCACTGTAAAACCTACATTAAGTAGACTGTAGACCACTATTAAAACTTTATAAACCGTTGTACCTATTGCTTTAACTGTGATAGACATAGGTCTACATTGTCTGAAACACTAAACTATCATAACTTAGTTCTTATATTAAGCAACTTATGGTATATGTAGTCAAAGGCACTCACCCAGGCGCACCCCCACGCAGCAATAACGTCTCTCGTCCATCAAGACGCTCAGTGTAAATTCCGACCAATTTTTGCAAAAAAACGGGTTTGAACCAATGTGAAACAGCTCAAACTCGTCGGAAACATTTAAAAATGGCCAAGAACTGGCCGAAAACAGTTTAAAAAAAGGGCCTGGAGTACGAGTGCATCTTGCTCGCCTCGAACCCTCGCTTTTTAAGCACCTTGCACCTAGGTGACATGCTGACCATTTATGCCTTTGACTACCTTGCTTCCAATGGGAGAGACAAAGAGAGGCGGTCACATCTTGCATTAAAGAATAAAGATGCATTTTTTTTTGCCCCATTTAATATTTAGCTAAATTTTAGTTGACCCATTTGTTAAAAGTTATAAAGTCCTGTTAATTCAAACTTGTGTCAAATTGTTATTGAGTTGGGTTTGTTCTAATCCAAGTTTATGTTTGTTTCATGTTAAATGAGCTTGGGCTTTTGGATTGCTTATTGGACTTAATGAAGCAAAGCAAGATGGGCTTGGAGCGGCTGGGGAGTGTTGCTGTTTTATCTCCCGGGTCATGGATCAAGACCCGTTTACATGCGGTTGCTTTGGATTATATAGGGGCCTTCAAGAGTTTCCTTGATTCATTGAATTTTTTACTTTTCCTATATACGCAAAAGTTAGGGTTTCTTCCGTAAGAGAGCTCTGAGGGTGGTTTGTATTCATCTATCATGATCATAACAATGATGATCATTATCTATTAGTCTTTTGCCTTGTTTTTCTCATTCAGATTCGTTCGACTTGTATATGAGATCGTATATGATCTTCTATTGTTTCGATTATCTTGTATCTGTTCTTTGAGTACTTCGTGATTTTTGGGTTTAATCTCACATTCAATATGATTTCTTGACATGGTATCAGAGCCCTTAGGGTTCTGATTGATTGTTCTTCGATTCTGGTGTTTCCGCAACGTTCTTGACCTTAGAGGCTAGGCTAGCGTCTTCAGATCATAAACCCTCTATTTATTTTTGAACAGGTTAACCCCTTAATTGTCTCATCTTCTTCACAAATACCGTGACCTGTCTCATTCTAATCAGCACACTGAGCAAGTTAGCAAGTTATGAGCGGTGGAGAGCCATGAGAGCGGAGGCGAAGGTCGCCGGAATTGGCGTCATGAATGGTACCTATACGATTGTGGTTGAGACGTTCACCTGCGAGAGTAGAAGCTATGACCTCGCCGAAGAAGTGATGCATTGCGAAGTCACAGCTTCTTTCCAGGAGCTCGTCAACACTTACGAGGTTCTCTCCGACGTTTGAGAGCGGACGTAATATGACTCTCATCACTCTCAAATCTTCCTGTCAGGTACAAACCCTAACAATTCATCATCCGCCTCCGCCGTCTTTCCCGATCTTTCCACTTTCTTCTCGTGGTCCTATGCTTCCAACTGTCGCAAATGGAGGAAATCAAACAGAAATTTACGATTACGGTGGTTTATGTATCAAGTCTTATGGGACTGGCAATCATGATTACAGTGTGGCGGCTGATTATCTGGATGGTTTCATCTGTTTTTTGATCCGAGTTTCGTTCCTGGCTCTATCTTGAAGTCCTAATCATTTAATTTGAAGCTAACTATTCGATCTGGTGCCGGCTGAAATCAGAGCCCGATGCTTGGAAGTTGGAGCACCCTAACTTGTGCAATTTGGTGAGGTACTTCTTTTCATGTTTTAATTTTTTGTGTAAATCCGTTAGTACTCTTCATGAATGGTATTCGAGTTATGTGCCTATTCGAGTTATGTGCCTGGCGTTGTTGTCTTGTTTTTTTTACGCTTGTGTGCATTTTACTTATCATCTCGCAACTGGTATATAGCTGATAAAATGACAACCTATCAATGCTAATTGTTATCTGAATTAAACATAAGCTATATGCCTGTACTTGTTGATCTTTTTTGTTTGCACTGTCTATTTGTCTAACCATTTCATGTATCAAGGAAGTGAGGAACTGTTATTTTAATTCAGATACATCACATAATATGGCACATGTTATTGCTAATTGCTTGTTTTTTGGTTTTCAACTAGCATTAAGGGTTTTTTTTTTGTATTCTATGTTTTTCTTTGTGGTTTCTTCATTTTATGAGTTCAAGCTAATTTTGTAAATTGTCATAAGGGTTGTGACTTATAAGAATGATTTGTGCTTCTGTCTTTGCATGGTTATTTGATGCAGGTGATTAAAAGTTTTCTTTTATTATTCTCAAATCCTTGTCTTGAATCATGTGATTCTTGTTTTGAACAATGATAAAAATATCTTTCGAGTATGTTTATGTCCTCTTGGTTTTTTTTGGGAATTGTTTTCTAAAATGTTTGGACTCTAGCATGGGTGTGTTCATGGTGTCATGTGTGCCCATTTGTTCTTTTGTCTACGATCTTGTTGTTAGGTTAGTTGAACCATGTGGTTCATGTATTTTAACCTGTTGTATTGTCAAGATTAGTCTTTTATATTTCTTACAGCCTTGTGTGTTCCTCTCATGTGAGAGATGTTTTCTGGTTTGCATATCGAGTGATTATGTGTTAAATCAGTATTTTTTGTCTCGATGTATCATGTTTTCTGGTTGTTGAACTGTGTGGTTCATGTTGTTACCAGTTGTATTTTTTCAAGATTGTTCTTGGTTTTGCCAGTCTTGTTGTTCTCTTCTGTTGTAGAAACATGTCTTTTTATACAACTAGAAGTTGTTCCGACTGCAATGTGTTGTCTGATATAGAATCCTGTGATTCTTGTGTTATCAGGTTAGTTTTGTGTCTTATGATGCAGTCTTTTTAGTTTGTGTTCTTGTAAAGTCATAAAAGTTTTTGAGTAAATCAAATTAGTCTTTAAATTCTTTACAAAGGTTTTAACATGAACCCTTTTTTCAGATGTAATTCTGGAGTTCTTAAAGTCGTGTGACTTTGTTTTGTCAGATGTGTTTCTGATATATTTTGAAGAATCTTGTGATTCAATTTTTTTGAGAGTTCAATATTTTGTAAAGTTGTAAAATGTTTTTTTGATAAAAATCAAATGAGTAATCATGTATTTACAACTTGTTAGTATATTGATCCATTTTCTTCAGAGGTGTTTCCTGAAGTTTAAAAGTTTTGTGACTTTTATTGGTCCATTTTCTTCAGACGTGTTTCCTGAAGTTTAAAAGTCTTGTGACTTTTTTGTCGTTACTTGAATCGTGTGATTGAAGTTTCATTGTTTTCTGTCAGTGTTCTGGTGTCATATTGGGTTTTGTGATCTGTGTTCATCAGGTTTTTTCTGACAGTTTTGAATCTTATGATTCTCTCTTTTATCAGATGTGTCAATTTGATTCGGTTGGAATATGTTTTATGTTCTGGTTTGTCTCTTGTCTATCGGCATTGTTAGGGCCTTTTATTCTCGCATCTGTTGTAGCTAAGTTGTATAATTTGGTGTACCCGATGTGTTTTTCTTGGCCGATAGTCGTCTACTTTGTCTTAAGTGACTGGGTTTTGTTGTGTTGATGTGATCAATATTTTGAATCTGCTGGTGTGATTCATATTTGTTTAATCTGTGCACGTTAGTTGTCTTTCAGACTTGTCCTTATTATGTTTGTGTGCGCATCGATTGGTTTGTACACTGTATTTTTTTGTGTGATGTTCGTATGGTTTATTCTTGGAACACTTTATTAAAAAGTCACGTGACAGTGTGTTTCGTTATATATGTATCTGCTAGTTATACTTTCATATAATTCTGTGAAAATTGAAGTGTGTAGTATAACTGTGGTCGTTTGTGGTGTTATTCGGGTTTACTCTTTGTCAGCATGAATCTAAAGTCATTATTGGTTAAGAGTTTACTTGTATGTCTATACTGAGATCATATTATTAATTCTCTGCTACCTTTGTCTTATATGTTTTAAAGTGAAGTGATGAAGTAGAAGTCTGTCACTTATCTCAAAGCTTTATAAAAAACCTTGAGTAGGTGCCATTTTCTTAATTAATATCCCTCAGAAATCAGGTGGTTTTTTTGTAAATCAACATGGATGTATTGTAGATGTTTTTTCGTGAGAAGAAAAAATATAATTCTGTTCTATGCTTCACCAGTTCACCATTCTGTGAGACATGCTTTTTCACTTGTTTCTTAAACCATTTAACCAAACCTGGATATTGTTAGGAAAAATGGAAAAATAAAACATTAAAGTGTTGTGGTTTCTATCCATTTTTCTTGTGGTTCAAAGTCTTATTTTTCGTTGTAATTCCAAGGTTACATTCACTTGAATTTTTCCTCTTTTATAATGTCTTATGGAAGTATTTTTATCTGCAAAAGTTTTATTTTTTGGTTTAGAGTTTTTTTATCGCTGTGATAGAAAATCAAAAATTCTACATAATTTTTTATTACGCAACCAGTTTTCTATATTTTTACTCTACTAAAACATAATAATAAAAAAAATGGTTTGCTTCTGGTTAAGACATTGTATTTGTAAGAGGATTCTAATAAAACTTCTTATAGTTAAGTGGTTTGAAACAAGTTTTTTAAAGTGGGGCATTTTGAAGGGTGTTTTTTTTCAATATTGAATAAAGTTTTTTTAAAAAAAAAAAAAAAAAAAAACCATCTGTCATAGAATTTCTTAACACCTCAAAGTTATACAATGTTTGCTTTTGAACTTTAAGAACTTCTAATTTTTGGCTTGATAATATCAAAGTCATGTAAGAATGTCTATGTCTGTGTTCAGGTTTATAAGATTATGAATTTGTTGCTTGGTTCATTTACTTGACAGTGTTGGTTTTTCTTTTGCTTTAATTCTCAGATTTTATGTGTAATATGTTTACACATCAGAGTGTGTAACATATTTGGATTTGCATTGTAAAGCTGGTCAATGTGGTTACTAGCTTTGGAAAAATTAAGTTTTTGATAGATTTGCCGTTTGAATTAAGGGGGGGTGTTAAAAGTTATAAAGTCCTGTTAATTCAAACTTGTGTCAAATTGTTATTGAGTTGGGTTTGTTCTAATCCAAGTTTATGTTTGTTTCATGTTAAATGAGCTTAGCTTGGGCTTTTGGATTGCTTATTGGACTTAATGAAGCAAAGCAAGATGGGCTTGGAGCGGCTGGGGAGTGTTGCTGTTTAATCTCCCGGGTCATGGATCAAGACCCGTTTACATGCGGTTGCTTTGGATTATATAGGGGCCTTCAAGAGTTTCCTTGATTCATTGAATTTTTTACTTTTCCTATATACGCAAAAGTTAGGGTTTCTTCCGTAAGAGAGCTCTGAGGGTGGTTTGTATTCATCTATCATGATCATAACAATGATGATCATTATCTATTAGTCTTTTGCCTTGTTTTTCTCATTCAGATTCGTTCGACTTGTATATGAGATCGTATATGATCTTCTATTGTTTCGATTATCTTGTATCTGTTCTTTGAGTACTTCGTGATTTTTGGGTTTAATCTCACATTCAATATGATTTCTTGACACCATTTGAGATATAAAGAGATTCATAAGTAAATAAGTTAAAATTATCATCTTAATATGGTCTATACTACAAGACCTTGTCGGTTTTCATGGTTAGGTTGATGTTTCCATGATCACCCTGTGTTCGCAGGTATATATGGAGAATAGGAGAATATCTTTTTCTTGTTCAGAGTTATTTCAACTGTTTAACTAGAACTCCAGGTATTAATGTCTTTAAACTACAAGTACTAGTTATAATTAGATCTTGATTCTACGTAAAACAAAAAAAAAAAATTCTTCAAGATGAACAACTTAAGACACTAATCATACTTCATAACTTATCAATGATATTCCAAAAAAATCCACCACCGATGTCTAGCAAGTAACTTATAACTAGCCATCGATCGCCACAAATGTTACAAGAAACTAAGACCACAACCTAACAACCAAACCAACACTACATAATCATGTAAAAATACATTTAAAATCATCCTAGTTCCATGTTGACTACTCCCTCCACTGTTTGCCGGCTTGCCACATGGTTTGTAATCCGAAGAAAATAGACCGACTTTATTTCACCAAGTATTAGTTTTACTTGAATTCTTTTATTGTTGAAAACCACATAGTTTCTTGCCTTTGTATCTTCAAATAAATACTCTTCATTTTTTTTTAAATATAATTTATCTTGATATGGATGCGTGTAACTAATGATAACATGTTTAATTTTTCAATCATATTAGGAAGTGTTTCCTCATTAATTTGTTTGACGTAATATAAAGTATAGAATGTTAAACCAATATCGTTGTAAAAGATGAGTATCTAACTCACTCTATCCATGTATTATGTATATAGAACTTGTATATATCCATTTTAAACATAAAAACAACCACTAGCTTATCCTAGTGGCAAAGGTGTATGACCCTCTTTTTTGGGGGTTGGGTTCAAGTTTCATTGGAGATATGGAGTGAAATATAAAATTTGCAGTTCAAAAAAAAATATAATAATAAAAATAAAATTTTAACATAAAAAGAAGCCAATAGATACATCACCTAAAGCTAAAAATGATACAAGGTTTGACATCTTTATCATATTGTTTACTTATATTATAGTGGGTTGATGAAGGGCCAAGATGGTTACAAATATATATTATGAATCAAGCCTATAAATTGCAACAACATTTTGATAAAATATTTGTTGATGAGAGTTATACACTTGGTAAAATAATTGTTGATGAGAAGTTATATACTTGGTAAAATGATAAGCTTATATGACGTTAGATACATATATAAATACAGTGGGAGGTTCATTGTAGACATCTAGACCTTTTTTTTAACATTGGATCTCTTAATCTAATGACTGTGATTAATTTTTTTATTATTTTTTTTATCTTTTTCTTTCTTTAGAAAATTTCGCATGCTAAATAAGGGGTCTACAAGTCTGCACTTTTCAGGGGTCTACAATGAACCACACACACTATATATATATATATATATATATATATATATATATATATATATATATATATATATGCATATATAAATAAATACATACATATATATGGAAATAATCAAATGATAACTCCTATTTTTTGTGATAATCCGTGACATCTGACTCAAATAAACTCCGATTAAACTAAATCACACGATGTTAGAATTGGCCCGTCAAACTGTAAACCCTAATGCTTATTAATTTAGAGTTTAGCTTTAGAATTTGAGTTTACGTTTTCGGTTTTAATGTTGTTGAAATGGGTTCAATTAGATACGAAAATGAAATTCTCATGATCTTTATTTCGTGGTCTATCCATGGTGTGTTAAATCTATAATGGAGTCCATCATGCAATGCATCTTTAATATGAGCAATTTGTGTGTGGGTGGGTGGAAAGTTAAGCTAATGGAGAAGGTAGAAGACTACAAAGGCAACATTTTGGTCCACAAATAAGATTTAACGTGGAATATATATGTGGAGACTAGAAGGCGTGTTACGTTAATGTCTAATGCTTATTAATTAATTTGTGACCATAAAACAGAAGTCCAGTAGTCCACAATATATACATTGATACATAATATTCTCTCACTAATATTGTTGTCTTTATTTTTTTTAATCGTTCATCTAATACGATTATATCTTATTATAGACCATAGTAAATGAAAAACACAGCCTATATGGATTTACAAAAAAATATGTTTAGTAATTTAGTAATATGATAAAATAAAAATATATATGGCAGCTTTTCCAAAAAGAGATTTAATATAAATAAAAAATAAATATATGAAACAACTAATTCTATAGTGACGTGTGCAAAAGGAAAAAAAAGAAGAAAAATCCAAAAATCAAATACCTATCAATTATATGATGTCATTTAGGTTATATGATAAATGATTGAAGTCGTGTTACTTTATTCGAAAGTTTATTACATTGTAATAACATTTAATGTAAAGTTAATTACATTTTTATATTCTATTGGTCTTCACTATTCAGCCTTTTCTTCAACTTTTACTTTATATGTTACTTGGCCAAATGAAACGAGTGTTTTTGGGCTAATTTTCTTTTACATAATGTTGCTTTATTAATAGAAGATTTGTTAACATCAGTGAACTATATAGCACAATGATCTAAAAAAAGATATAATGATTTAAGATCAAGACATAGTAATCTAAAATAGAAAACACAGGGACAAAAATATTTGCCCTTTTAAAAATAATTAAAAAAACTATATATGTCCTCTAATAGGTTTTCATATGCTGCCAACAATCAAACATAAAATGAAATTTTACCTGGACTACAAAATTATATGAAAGAAAATGTGGCGAGCTAAATGGGCCTGCCATGTGGGCTGGAAGCCTGGAAGGAAGGCAGCAGCCTCCTAGGTTGCTTGAAAGAAGATTTAGATGGCTGTATGTATTCGAGAAGAAGCAAAACGACCAGGTTTTTAATGAATAATTCCATAGTAACAATATGTGTGTTGTTTATTATAATGATTTACTAATTTATTTGTGATCATACATGAGTGGAGGGTTAGTGTAGGATTTACGTTTCCTCTGTTTTAATTGTTATGCCATTAGGTGTAAGTTCAATCATTTGGTTTGATGATTACTTAATCGTTAATGGGCACCTTAAGTTATGTAGTACTCAACTTATGTTTTTGTAACGGTTATATAAATATATATCTAGTAAAGTTTGCGACTCTACGTTGTTCATTGCCAACTTATGGGTGTGATCATATTTTTCTTTATTTTAATTCTCGTTACATTTAATTTCTAAAAACCAAATCAAGATTTCGTTTTAGGTAATTTAGATAACTTAGTTAAATAATCAGACGAAACGTGTAACATCGACCACATATAGCTCGTGGATACGATACTTAACTTACCTTAACTATCTAGGTTAATTAGGTTTTTTATGACCCCAACGACATGCCATCAACTACAGTTTTCCTTAGTTACGTACGTTTCCGTATTAATTTTCCTAAATATACAGACGCGAGGGCCCGCATTTTGAGAAATGGACGATGAACGCGTTGATTTTCCTAGATAGCAATATGAATTTTGTTTAGCACCAATCGAAATTCTCGCCCAGTCCATTCGCTATGACGCAAGACACCTGTAAAAGTATTAGTTTAAATAATAGACAACTCTAAGATCGTCACCCATAGACATGAGAAGTTGATAGAGGCGATAAAGTTTGCTTTAAAAAACACATACATCTTGGTTAAGTTGCGTAATCGATTAAGAGATAAATATTTTAACACGAGAACCATAAGTTAGCATAAGTTAGCATACCGTCCGAAAAAAGTATAATTGAATCTTTTGATCGTTTTGATATAAAAAGATCGAGTGATCTCCTCTATATGTAGCCATCACTCTTTTGTTTTCTTCTACCACCTTTTCTTCTTTTGTTTTCTTTTAATGACTTATCATAAAATGACTAGGAAGTGGTTAGCCTTTTGGTGATCATACATGACAACAAAACAATGGTTAATTAATCGCACCATCCTCTTCTAAAACAAACATAATTTTGAACGATATGTTAAACATAATTTTGAACGATATGTTAGGGCTTAGTGATATTGTCTCTTAATATACTCATCTTCAATTCCAGAGAAAAGTCAATTATTTCCGAGAAAACCCTTTTCTACAGTCCATAGAGTATTTTTCATCACACCCGAAGAATTTAGAATCTCAAACCCCTCCCCCAAATATCATTGAGCAATAAGCTCTTTGTCTAAAACAATCGTAATTACCTGGTAACATAGCCAGTTAGCCACATTGGGATTATGAAAGGTAAGATAATATACAAACACTTTTTTTAACGACAATTTTTTTGTCCATCACAGGGTTTGAGCCCTTACCATTTGAAAACATAAAACCTTATCGAACACCATGATACCACTAGGCCAAAGACCCTTAATTTGGTTCAATGTGACAACAAAACGAGGGTTAATGTTGATTTAAACGGTTATATTCTTTGAAGGATTAAAAGTGTTAATTAAACTAAAGTTAGAGGGTTATTTTTATACTTCACGACTTTGCGTTATGCATTAGTTATCTACTATATAATAAAAAAAAAATTCAATCCCACATGCCATCCCTTAAATCATTATAACAAAACTTTTTTCTGTTCCTTTCTCCTATTTAACACCAAGCATCTCTCCTTTTCAATAATACTAATAATTTTAAATAACTAAATTATATAATTAAATATAAAAATATAAATCTTCTTGTTCTAATAGTTTTTTAAAACTTAATAAATAATAATAAGATTTTAATTATACCTTATCTTAAAATATAATTTTTAAATTTTCATTATTTATTATTTATATTCTTAAATATTTGTTGTTTCTTATTTCATGGTTGTATAGTTAATTTTTTTATTATATCTTATACGTTTACGCTTAAATCTATACTTAAAAAGTATAATAAAATAATTATATACGAAATTATTAAATTATATCAAATTTAAGACATTCCATATTCCGATGTAATACACGGTTGATATACTAGCTACTATATAGCCGTTAAAAAAAGGTTACTATAGATACAATACAAAGATAAGTGTGAAGGAATAGTAAGTTCTCTTTCTTTTTTTTACTATTAAACAACTTTTTTTTAAACTTATTTTAAACAGTTTATTTATTTATTTATATTTTTATCTGAGCACAATGAATTTAACATAAAAATTGACGATGTAAAAGATAAAGTTGTGTACAATAACTTTTACGTCTTACGCTTAATACTTTTAGTATTTAATTTCTAACTATAACGTGTGCATGTAGTCTTTTGTATTTTCCTTTTTTTTATGTAGTGTTATAGCAATGCAACTGTTTTTTATGACCTGCATCTATCTTTGATTTTTTTCTTTTGTATTATTTCGAAGCGCAACGAATTTAGCAGATAATGTCACACCCCTCTATCATGGCATATGAACGATTGCATATCAACACCGTGGAAGCAAATATACAAAACTCATAAACCCAAACTTCACTTAAAATTTTAACTTTAAATTTCAAATCTTAAATAAGGGTAATGGTTTATACAATACGGTCCCATTTCTTAAATTTTAACTAGCCTAACTACCGGTGAGCTAGCTAACACGTGTCTTCTCTTATCTAGACTTCATTATTCCTCATCTGCTTAAGCCCTGGCTGCTACCTACAAATTAGTTTTTTGCAACACGAGCTAAATCCGTCAACAACTAATGTTGTTGGCGAGTCGTGGCCGTTCACTATAAAATCATAAGTTTTATGCGTGTGTGTTAGTATCTACAGTTCATGCAAGTCAAGTGTCGTTCTTTGGTGTCACGCTATGATCGTGACACTCTCGATACGTTTTGTAGCATATATATCATACAAAACATGTAAATAACTGCGACATCATTTACGTATGAGACGCTCCTGTTTTAGCCAGATCTGATCTAAACATATATATGCCCCAAGCCCGCCCAAACTTGACGGATCTTAATAACTTGTAGATCGACACACCCTTAAGTGTGCCATACAACCAGAACATGCAATCTAACACACCATTACAAACATATCATTAGAACATTTAAAGCTCGATCGTAGCCCATAAAACATATAAAAAGAGGAGGGCAACAAACTCATCTTAATAAGCAAGTAAGATATAAAATAAGCGGAAATTGTCTAGATAGAAATCCAAGTTGCTTATTTATCACAAACATGTACCTAAACACATAAGGTATCCAAAATCACATAACTAACTACCAAGCCTATAAATAAATACATATATACTGACAGTAATGCAATGCCACGTATAATCGCATGGCTGACGCGAATGTAAATCCAGTATTAGATTAAACATCGTAGTTTAGTCACCTGTGATAATTAAACAATCATGTCAATCGTGTTGATTAATAGTTAAACCATGTGTTATCGAATCTGTTTTATAACATATTCCATTTATAAATAGTATATTTGATTTACATTTATGTTCTAAATTTCATAAGTTTAGTGTGGAACGTTTTCAGTTAATTCAGGTTTACTGAGTATCTCTAATTTTTGTCATAGGTTTTATTTTATTTCTGATTTTTACGTACAATTTGATCTTTTATTTTATATTTTTATGGTTTGTATTCAATCCATTTATTATTTTTGATTCCATATTGTCTTTTAACTATTGTTACTCTCATTCTTTATGTATTAATCATGTTTCATGACGGTCTTTTATACTAACAGTGTTATCATCGTTAAGTCATGGTCAATTGTCATTTTTTACAATTCGTTTAACATAAACATCTAAAAAGAAAATCTCAATAGTTGACATAAACTTGTCATCATTTCTTCTTCGAGGAGATGTGATGTCAAACACCAATTCTAAAACCTGACAACTTGGATTCTATCTCACTCGGTTTCATGTTGCGAGCTCACTGCGATTCTCGATCTATGTCAATTGATTCAGATTGTCAAATTCGCAGAACGTGTTACCTAACATGTCATTTGTCATTGCAATGTAATGACTCACATTCGATACATCCTCGTATTCGTGAATCCATGCTACAATCATAGTATCCAAAATCAACAGTAACTATACTCTTCGCCGAGCTCTTAAATGCGGTAAATTACATTTCGTACAAACTAATTCAATTTTAATGTCATTTATTCAGCACTTTTGCTATCTCCATTTGCTATTAGTATATCATAGTAGTCAAAGTGAAACCTGCAACATCTACGTCGTAACTGTGTTCATGCTCGATAGTTCAAAACGACACCAAATCTAGTATTAAATTAAGAGTAGGCTTGTGACGATTTTCGTCCCTAGTTAATTTGGTTAAACAATCAGGTTTCGTCAATCTTTTAATGAATATTGTAACACCTTAGTGTTATATACATTTGTATCATTTACATACCAGATGATAACATTTATGAGATTAAACTGTCATTTATTTAAGTCGAATGAGCCCCTCACGTGCAGGGGGTTTTTCATCCATTCAGGTTTGATAATGAGTAAAATCTAATTTTTGTCCATAAGGTTTTATAAAAAATCAGGTTTTGTACGTCAATTTGATTTTTTTTATTTTATTTTTCCCATTATAATTTTTGCCATTATTTTTGCTGTTATTAGCATTTGCGGAACTAGTTTTGATGTTTTGAGTCAAATTTCCAATCATATCTTCGGCGTCAAACGTCAATGAACGAAAACACCTCACATGAGTGGCAGAGCAGATGAGTTTAATTTAAAAACAACCTTATTTAGGTGCTATAAGTTTTAGAGACAGAAGTGTTAAAAAAAAAAACAAGTTTAGTGAGGATTTTACATTATTTTTACTTAATAACTTAAGTGTTACGTATAACTTAACCATTTTTAATTCTAGGTGTCCCTGTTCAGATAATTTTTTTTTTAAATTATTAACCGGCCATTTTGTTTAATCTTATCTTTGTTAATTATTTTATTAAATATGTCTTCCATAGTATTCTTGATATACTTGTTTTAAATTGATCAAATTACATGGGCCGCCACTTGTTCTTGTTATGACTAGCATTGATTTAAACAGATATTAACTATTTTTTTCTTCTTTTCAGTTGATTAACTTATTATTTTTATTATTTGTTCATGCATCCTTTTGGCTTCAATAATGATTTATATAAATAAAAACAAAAATAGAATCAAATTGTAATAAACATTAAACATTGATTGGGCCTTTTGACTTTGCTTTCCTACAAAAGTAACAACATTTTGTTCATTTTATTAGTTTCTTGATCAAGATGTAAAGCAAAAAAGCTACAAAGTTTGTAATTGCATTGCATGATTGAACCTAAAGATGCATATGGTGTGAAGGATTGAATCTTTTGGTCAAATTTCAATGAATCTTTGACCACCATATTGCAAAAATACAAAAACCTAGTGAAATGGTGTTGTTGTAAAGAACCCTTTTCATGTGCTAAAAACAAATAATACCAAAGTCTATGTTTGATTAGGTGTCTTGCTTTCTTGCAACTATGTTATTTATGAATAGATCAATCAGTGACGCAAATCTAAAGCAATTAATAGAGTGTGGGACTCGTAGATGCGTGAACCGCGTGTTGAGACAATTGCTTTTATCTGTTTGGATGATTTTGAGAAAAAAAAAACGTTATTTAACGTATTAAATTTGATCACTTACATGCTTAATCTAATTAACTTAATCTCCATGATAATGATAAAATGAAGCGAGTTTTTGATCTGAACCACCTGTTGTGCGTTGAGGCAATTGCTTTTATCTGTTTAGATAATTTGGAGAAATTAAAAAAAAAGGTTTAGTCATTCACCTAATGTATCGCGTTTGATCACTTTCAGGTCGATCGGCTTAATCTAATTAACCTAATCTCTATGATACTGTTTAAATGACCGGTGACATGTCACATGAAGCGGAGTTTTTGGTCTCAATGTCTCATTGATGATTTTTTTGTCTCTCTAAAATTAGAACCGCATGGTAGAATAAGGAATACTAAGTTAAACTAAAAGAGATTAATTCTTGGAAAAACACTAAAATAACAAAGTTTATACAAAAATGATCACATTAGCCTGACCAAAATGACCAATGTCTCATTGACCAAATAGAGTGGCAACACCTCATCTGTTCCGGCTAAGACATGGCAAAAAGTAGCCACACAAATGTTGTCACGTCGCCAATCTAGCAAAGACGACAAAGAAGAAGGTCTAGGTGTCATTTCATGGTCCCACAAATTAATCATTGATTATTTATTGGTCTCACTCTTTAGCCACTAATTTGACGACACATGTACTTGACGCCTAACTTAGCCGGCAAAAAAGGTACTTGGCGGCTAAATTAACCGGCAAAAAAGGTACTTGGTGGCTAAATTAGCCGGCAAAAAAGGTACTCGACGACAAAATTAGCCGGAAAATAAGGTACTTGACGACTAAATTACACTACAAGAAACACAGGCTATAGGGCGACAACTTTAGTGACGACTAAAAGCATTAAGGCGACGCCTTTAGCGGCGACTCGTTGCCGCTATTGCCCACAATCCGTATTCAGTCAACATAATCAAATCTCACTGTTCATTTGCTTCATAGATCCAAGTGACAGGGTTTGTTGGTACCAGAAGTCATTAGCGGTGACACTAAGGCGAGCAATAGCGGCGACACGTCGCCGCTATAGGCAATATTTGCGACATTCTAGAGCGCACTATTGACCTCCTTTTTTGTAGTGAATTAGCCGGCAAGTACACATGGAAATTATTGATTTGTTACGTGGTGAGACAAAGGAATTTTCAAATATTGGATGGATTGTCATGTCATAGCCTTCTTGGCCATTGTTGTTAGCCGGCTATCTTACATGGTGGCATGTTAGTGGCTGGTTTGAAACACATGACATCTATTTTTAGCCGTCACCGGTGATGACGTGTTGGATTATCATTGGTTGTTTTGAGAAAGCTAAAATATTGTAGTCATTTTGGTATAAACTTAGTCATTCCTTTAATTTTCTTCCCACCAAGTGTTGGTAATATATATAAAAGTAACAATTATATATACACAAAGTTCATGCAAAGTTCAAAACGATAATATGGTATTCGATATATTGATCCTATATATGACTTCTTGATCGATTGATCAATCCTCGATCGAGCGATAAAGCTAGTGGTCCAAAATATTTGAATTAAGACTTTCGGATACTTTGTTGGAAAAATGGTCATGGGAACCTGGTAAATATAAAATGAAGAAAGAACATATTTTTACGTACTGATGGACTTTTAAAATTAATTAAGAATGGAAAAATATTATTTTTTGGACGGATTTAAAAAGAAAATGTGTAGATACACACAACTTATTTTCCCACTTGATCGATCATGCTCTCCAGTACTGTTCCCTTTAATTTGCATTCATATTGCAGGTGAGGTATGTGGATAACATAATTACACAAACACTAGCTAGCTAGGTTTCCCATAGCCATGGAGGTCATCAAAATATCCCAACAGCTTACGTGATCAATGGAGATTTATTGCAAATGATTTCTGGCATGAAATTTTGGAGCAGACAGTAGCTTGTGGGTGGCTACAAAGCTTGCATAAGTTGTCTGGTGACATGATATATAGTATGATCGATCATAAGATGTTACAAATTACTGGTGGATGATTAGATATCCATATGTGTGCATACTCCACTTGGTCATGTTTCTTTCACAAGTTGCTAGTTGCCAGCTACATTAATATTCTTCCATAATTGATGATGAATTTAGGGTTTTCAAGAGAACAATTAGGGTTTCATGAAATAAGTTTTGTCATCATTTAGTAGGAAAAAAACAATTTCTGATGCACATTTCATGTTACTACAAAAAAATAAAGCCTTTTGCGATGATATATGTGCGCATACGGATTAAGAATAAAACCATAGCCGTTGGATCCATCTAAAAATCAACCGTAAGAAATACTATGTGCGCATATGGATTATGGATTTATGGAGCAATAGCGACGACTGTCGCCGCTAAAGGTTGATGTCGTCGTTAATTCCGCTGCCGCTAATACTCACATTTCTTGTAGTGCATTTTAGGCAAAAATCCGTAGGAAACTCGAATTTCCTATGCATTTAATTTTCTGTTGATTTAATCCATGATAACGGTCAACATAGATCGAACACAATTAAATCAAAGTAATTAAAAAACAAACATCAAAACAGTAAAACTTATTTGATGTTGATCGAGATTTTAGAAGATGACAAGATGAATCCAAATATAAATGATTGATGATCGGTTTCCGTTATGATGCTTGCTGGATGATCGATAGAATGGATGATCAGACCGAGTTAGCGCAACCGCGCGTTCTGTGTAATAGGGTGGAGAAAACCCAAGCCCATTAGAAAAAAGTGAGCTCATTTATAATTATTGTTTTTTTTGAACAACAATTCATTGAAAACAAGCCAAATCCACAGCAAGGTGCTATGGCCGGCCAACAAGAAACATTACATGGAGAAGGAAATTCAGTTATTCTAGTTTACATATCTAGCCTTACATCGATTCGAAAACCACACAAGCCTCCAAGATTTAATCTCATAAAACACCCAGGTGTATCGAAGGGGACTTTTTGTTGAAAATCATATTGTTCTTTCCATCCTTATGCACCGGCACCCCGTAAGGAAAACCGTGTTGATAACTCTAGATTTTTAATCAGGATAATGATCATGAGCTTCCTTGTGAATGTTTGCCAAGTCATTGATTGAGAACAGGAGGACCTGGTGTATACGGCACCATTAGGAGGAGAGTTAGGGTTAAGTCCGGATTCATCAATTAACCCTAATGCCGTCTTGAATACATGTCATAATACCATTGGCTGACGGGGTGGGATAATAGCATGTCTAATGATTGGGATGTGGGACCAAGGATTGATGACACGTCAGCTTATTGGGTTGACGAATTAGCTAGCCGGATTGACGAAATGTCATTGTGTTTGTGGCTGGTTCAAGTAAGATTTATTGTCTGACGGTCTGAGGTGTCACCAAACTATTGGTTGAGTCATTTGAACAAGAAAAATTTAAGAGTGTCATTTAAGCAAAATCTTAGTCTAACTTTAACTTTAATCTTTTTTTTGGAAATATCTTATTTTGGGTGGTTGTTGATTTACCAACTTCATATTGATGCGATTAATAATTTTTATGAGTGTGAACGTGATTGTAAACGAAATCAAATAATAGCTTTCTTTTGTTGTGTCTTTCTCTACCAGAAATATGCCCACTTACCATGTATGATTCTTATGAAGTGGATTCCATTGCTTTAGTAAGCTGCATTTTCCATTATTATTGGCACGTTAGTTAATATTAATAATGAATGATATAATTAATATATCTATAATCTATAAACACTAGAATCACAAAATAGGCCGACCATGGGAAAAGAACAAAAGCTAGGAGGCATGCATGTCTTTTCTGTTCTCAAAGAGGATATGAGGAATGATAAGTATTGAAACACTACTTTTGATTCAACTCGCAAGATGATCTTGTCGTATTAGCATTGTTAATACTACGATGACATAGAATGTATACCGATGGATCAAAATGAACAATGAAGATCATCAAGAATAAGGTTAAGCTCACAAATCGCACACATGTATTTTTTAATTTTTGAGTAAACTTCGTTTTTGATCCTTGACGTTTGCTACTTTTATCCCTTTTATTCTAAAGTTTTAAAAATATGATTTTAGTGACTCGCATTTCATTTTTGTATTATTTTTTGTTCAAAATCTAAAATCCGTTTAAAAGAATCATTAGTTAACCTCACCTAAGGGGTATTTTAGTCATTTACCTTAACTCTTGGTCCAAGTATAATTGGATCTTCGTTTTATTTTGGACTAAAATGCCACTCTGGTGGGGTTAACTATCTGTTATTTTAAACGGATTTTAGATTTTCGACCAAAATTGATACAAAAATGAAATATGAGGCACTAAAATCATATTTTTAAAAACTTTGGACTAAAAGGGATAAAAGGAGCATACGTCAAGGGCAAAAACGAAGTTTACTCTTAATTTTTCTTTAAAAAAAAAACTAACTTCTCAATTGACATAGCACATAACATGATTAGCCAGCCATCACTAATCGATTTATAGCTTAACAATATCCAGTGATGTAAATTGATCTAGAAATAGAACTATAGTATTTCATAGCTCTAAAAATATAAGGACTCTTAAAAGAGACATGACATCTGCATTAGGTTCGTTATAAACGTACATATGTGATCTAAAATGAAATTTGAAACTATATATTATAATTATAATTTTTTAACGCGGCCCATTTTAACCGGGCCATCCCATATATCCGTGTACCGAAAATTCATGTTCGTCTATGTGATTAACTATAGATACTAAATTTGGAAGAAAAGAAAATACACTAATAAACTTGAATAAGAAACAAAATATTTCGGCTTTATTTACTTTTTATTTTATGATTTTCAAATTGTTAACGTCTTCTTTTTGGTTTATTTTTTGGACAACTGAGTTCTCAAAATCATATAAAAGTGTTTTTCTAGAAATTTCTTTTTCATGTCATAGCTTTGTGTTGTGTTTAAGCCTTGTACTCCACAACTACTCAACTCTACTTTCCAATTAAAGTTATGTATATTGCTTAATCATTGGTACGTTTTATATCTATTTAAATCACACAATCAACTTGTTGATTACATCATACTTAATTTATTTTCATATATATATATTTTTTTAATTTGAAAAACTTAATTATCATGAGTACTTTAGTAGCTATCGTGTTTGTAGTACATGTAAAATCATGGTTATCACTAATAAAACATACCAAGAGGCCGGTTGTGAGTACAAAACAGTGCTACTATAGCGAATATTGTTTTTTTTTATATAAAAAAATATAGTTATCAATGATGCATAAGCTTGTCATGGATGGTTTTCATTGGTTTATTCAGTTCGTAAAAAACCTGTCGATTAGTGCATAGTTTAACATGCAAGATCGCTCACCAGCCGGTCTAATTTAGTTTTCAAATAAGTGCAATATACAAATCAAGTACTTAGTTTTTCAAATCGAAAGTACTTTTTTCAAATCGAAATCACAACCATCTGTAGTTACTTTAAAACGAGCCGGTACTTTTCATTTCTTTTCTCTTTATCTCGCATGCGAAAAGGGCATGAATGCTCACGGAACCTAAATACATTGCCCAAAAAAGACTCTTTAGGGTCGACTTTATTCAACGACGTGTTTTTTCTACAGAAAACGACCCAAAAAATAGTTGAATTTTGCTACCATCAAGTTTAAGCAACATGTTCGATTTTCTTTTAAAAAAGTTTTAAGGTTTTCTTTTTGTTTAAAACTATATTTCTATTATTGACATATTTTCCTCTTATTTTCTTTTACAATGGTGGTCTTTTAAATATACAATTCATAGTTTATCATGTGTAGAGGGTTGTTGGGAGGACAAGAGATGGAACATAGTCCACAAGTTTCATTTCAATACATTCAAAAACTGCTCAGGAACGACGTCGTTATGGCCAGAAAGAGGTGATGTTAGCTGGGCCCGACGAACACGTTTGGTGGGCCCGGCCACTGAAAATAAAGAAGATGGGCCCACGTACATCATAATTCCATTAACTCATATTCAGCTTGCCCACTAACAGCTTTCACTAACCCAAATTGAGGCCACGTAGAATCCATATAATGAAAATGGTTATGTACTCTTAACCCTTTATAATCAAGAATACAAAATAAAAAACATGGTTATCATGATATATATACATATACTTCAATATTATCTCAAATAAATTGAAATTCCTATTAAATTTAAAATGCTAATTTATGTTTATAAATAGGGATAAAATCATCAATAGGGAAACACAAGGCACATGACTTCAACATGTGTGGACATGATAGATGTTTATATAACAGTTACTATTTGTAAACATCTTTTTAAGCTTATTTAAATAAAACAGTTATAAAACTAGTTATAATTTAGTGAATTTTTATCTTCACAATTACATATACGTCACTTCGATCTTTTTAAACTTGAAAAAGATACTCATTAATATTAACTACGACTTATATATATTTTATTTAAGCCACTTAATTTTAAAACGTTTTAACAATAATAATATTTACACAACAAATTAAATTTAGTGGTTTTCAAAATAGAAAAAAAGGAATTTCAGGGACCCGAAAAAGATTTGTTACTATTAGATTAAATATCATTTATATATTAATATTGCTAAAATTGTGTTAATTAAAGAGTATCCATACATAAAAAATTCATTGGCATGGAACATAATTGTTGTTACTTTTGTGCTATACACTAAGGAAAAAAATAATGGAATAAAGAAATGGATATCTACTCTGCATGATGCATACATGCAAAAGCTATAACACAAGAATATTCATATGGATTACACATACACCCAACACCCTATAAATATACCCATATCTCCATCCATTTTGCTTAGGACAAACACAACCATCTTCAAGTGTTTTCCTCTTCTTTGCTAAGTGCACGTTTTAGCTACAAAATCCCACTCATCTTTGTTCAATTCAATCAAGAAACAAAGATCAATGGAAGGGAAGTTAGGATGTTTTGGCAGGTTTTTCCTGACCTCGAAGCCGTATATCGCAATGATATGCTTACAGTTTGGATATGCAGGGATGAATATTATTACTAAAGTGTCATTGAACCGTGGCATGAGCCACTACGTCCTCGTTGTTTATCGTCATGCCTTTGCTACAGCCGCTATCGCCCCTTTTGCCATATACCTAGAGAGGTATGTATTAATCATATTTTGAAATTGTGTTCTTCTTTTTTCAAAATAAAAGTTGGACCCCTTAGTATTTGAATTTTGTGATTACAGAAACATTAGGCCGAAAATCACATTTTCGCTATTTATACAAATGTTTGTGTTGGGACTTCTTGGGCCGGTGATTGATCAGAACTTCTACTATGCTGGATTGAAGCTAACATCTCCCACGTTTTCATGTGCTATGAGCAACATGCTTCCAGCAATGACCTTCGTCATGGCCGTCCTTTGCAGGTATATATCTTTTAGATGTCACTAACTAATGCATGAATCACAAAGGGTTTTAATTTGCTCTAATGAGTTATATTCTAATCTGATAAATTAAATGTTTTGATATGAAAAGGATGGAGATATTGGACATCAAGAAGGTCAGATGCCAAGCCAAGGTACTTGGGACCGTATTGACAGTAGCAGGAGCCATGTTGATGACACTTTACAAGGGCAATGTGGTTGAGTTGATCTGGACCAAACATGTGCACCCTCACTATGCCGAGCCAACTTCTGCGGCATCCGGATCCTCCGATAAAGATTGGGTTTTTGGGTCCATTCTTCTTATTATTGCCACCTTTGCATGGGCTTCTTTTTTCATCCTACAGGTTCATATTACATCCAATATATTTTATGCAATAACAATTACCAAGTTGGTGAACTTTTATATAGAATAGAAGCTGTACTTTCATCATCCAACATGTTTGTATTAATTAGGGTTGGATTGGTTTTGCAGAATGTGACAATGAGGAAATACACAGCACCTCTTTCTCTCACATGTTTGGTGTGTTTTATTGGCACCATCCAGTCAATTGCTGTTACTTTGGTGATGGATCACAAGCCTGGTGTTTGGAGTATTGGCTGGGATATGAACCTTCTTGCTGCTGCCTATGCTGTATGCATAATATTTCTCTCTCTATAATTCTGATCATTTTCTTTCTCACTCTTCTGACTTGTTGTTGGCTGATTGTTCAATAGGGGATTGTGTCATCAAGCATAGCATACTATGTTCAAGGTCTAGTGATGGAAAAGAGAGGGCCAGTTTTTGTAACTGCTTTTAGTCCACTAATGATGATCATTGTTGCTATCATGGGTTCTTTTATTTTAGCTGAAAAGATCTACATGGGAGGGTAATTATGTCTTTTCACTAGCTACTACATTATAATATAACTATAGAAGCTAATTTAAGTGTATCATTTTTCATTTTTTTAACAAGTTGAATCCATTTACAGTGTAATGGGCGCGATACTCATAGTGATCGGTTTGTACTCGGTTCTATGGGGGAAGTACAAGGAGTACAAGGAGAAAGCGTTAGAGGAAGAGATCCTCGATCCTGTAAAAGCAACTTCTGGAAACAACAATAACGATAACATGAACATGAACATGATGATAATTGATAGCGTTGAAGCCAACGATCTTGAGATGCAAAAGAACGAGATGTTAAGATCATCAGTCCCAACGATCGCGATCAGTGCACCGATGCCAACGCCACCAATGATAGCGGTGGAGACACCAAAAGTATAACTAAGATTTGAAGTAATTGAGGAAGTGTGGAAGAGAATGAAAGAATAGGAAAAAATAATAATAATGAAGGGTTGGATATGTACAACTACAATAGATTAGGGGGATAAGAGGAAAAAAGCAATGGCTTTTATGTAATTTTGGATTTTCTTAATTAATGTTTATGTTTTGTTTTTCAATCTCACTTTTCTTCCGATGAAGATTCAATGCAATGAAGATAGACCTTTGTTCAAGAAAATCTATTTTTTTTTTTTGCTTACGTCTGATTCGGATTCGGATCCCACTAATTTAGTGCCAGTGTTTGATGCATGTAAATCCATGTTTTCCAAAATGGACCCAACTTATTATAATAAGAACAACTTTTTAGCTAGTTAATTTAAGTTTATATTATTTTAAACTTCTAAATGGGTTGATGTCATAAATGATGGTATAGGCCGGATCGATGATCGAGAGAGAACTTCAGAGGTTTGTTTACAAATCTAAAATTGCATTAGATTTAAAATGATATTTTTATTGGGTATTCAAAGGTGATGAATGGGTGTCCCCATTGACATTAATTGTTTCGGTGTGTAATTTTGATTTATCATTTCATTTCATGTCTTCATAGCAGTTACTATAAGAAATTGAGAGTGTTTATCTACATATAATTTACCTACACATGTTAATGTGTGGGTAAAATACCTAGCTAGACAAGTGTTTGTGTGGTTAATGGTTGATCATATTTTTATATAATAACTTATGTTTTAGAAATAGGTTCTAGCAACATTTGGTGTTGACTAGACCGACCCCCCCCCCCCCCTCTCCCCCCACCTCCAAATTGACGATCAACTAAAATGAGGGATATATTAACGACGGCGGCGAGATCAATTAAAAAGGAGGGACGTCCGTCATATCCCTCATTGCCACATGGGATATTTCTTGTAGTGTGTGTGGGTATAATCTGAAATTACACAAAAACTACGTGGTTGTAGAAATGAAAGCTAAATCACGAACATGAATTTACACAAACAATATTTTCTAAATATAAAAGCATGGAAACGCAGCCCAGCTCAATTTTTAATGAAATTTCATTGTAAACAAGTTAACACAAACCGCATTGCAAAATAAAAAACCTTAAAAACTCATGAGAAAAAAAAAGTAAAAACACATAATGTTTGACCCGCAGGCTTTTGAAAAACGTGACCCGACTCTATTTTGAAGGTAAACAATCGTATTTAATAACATTTACGATATAATTGAGCGCACCTTAATTTTTAATAAGATATATATCAAATCATAGATATAAATAAACATTTCGTATATATATTCCAAAACATGGTATTTTAAAAAATATAAAAGAAAAACAAAATATGTATAGATTTTATAAAAATTATATAATAAAAATATAAAATTAAAAAACTTGAATAATACAAACAACTTGAATATAATATAGACAATGAAAAACAGAAGTTTAGTTACCGAAAAACGTAATAAACTTAAACTCTACTATTCATAACAACTACCCTATATCAAAATGTGATTTCTTTTTGTAATATTCAAACTACAACAAATCGCGGATTAACGCACGCCTAAGTCCTAACCATTTTTAGTTCTCAACATTAACAATTGGTATTTGTGATAATTTTGTTAGATCATACCCCAATCACACACACAAAACACATGAAAAGAATATTTTTTTCTACTTTTATTTTTGCTACTCTTGCACTAAAGAAAAAAGATCTGCTTACCCACTAAGTAACTACAAACATGTGTAGAAAATAAACTTGGTAAAGACTTAGACCCGACCTGGCTTTAACCCGATTAAGATTAAATATAAAAATATTATATTCATAATATGCATATGTGTATACGTAAAGGAAAATTATACATATATAATATTTATATAAAAAAAATTCTAACACGTTAACAACAAGTATATATGGCACATTAATTTAGTGCAAAACTAATATATATTATGTAAATAAAAGATGCTCTTGTTTTCGACTAAAATTTTATAAAAAATTACAAAAACAAAAACTAAATGACAATAGGTCATAATCTCACTATATATAAGGGTGTGTAAAATCAATTTTAACCGGAGATTCATGATAACCATAATAATCACTTGTATGTATTGCATACTTGATTCAAATAAAAGGTGTTAGTGAATAATGTATCATAATAATATAATAATAAACGGTAAGTCATAAGTATAAGTGTTTATATGGTTCTTTCACATTTTTACTATATATGTTCAATTCTTTTTTCTTTTTTTTACCAATCAAAGTGCACTTATTTATAAAGCAAAGTTTGGCGAATTGAAGGTGGAAGAATGCAAATAGCTAGATTGGTGCAAGTCATATTCGAACTTGATAATTTATGTGTAAAACCTCCACAAACAAAAGTGACTTTTGGTATGTGGTTAATCTGCAAGGATGTCACTAAATAACTTTAACACATAATTAATGTGCGATATCGATTCTCCACGTAATTTCCTATATAATTAAATAAACCACAAAACTATATTCGATTAGTTTCCACGTTTAAGACAAAAGTACATATGCTATTTTGCGTATATGAGATGCCTTGGAACAGTGAGCTTGAAAATATCAAGTGGGGTCGTGATCTAATTTTTTTTTCCTAACGTCAATTTTTGGGTAAATGGGGGGTCGAAACCGGAGCATATCGAAATTTTCTACACGAAATTTATATACCCCCTACATCGCAAAAAAAAAATTCGGGGGGTTGGACCCCCCCACCCCCCGCCGCCCCTTAAATGTTGCGCCACTGCCTTGGAATATGAGGTTAGATTGTTTTTTTAACGTTAAAATCGTTATATATGTACGTAAATAGAGGCGGGACTATAATTTTTTTTAAAGAGGAGCATAATTTTTTTTTGTAAGGGTTGAGGGGTAACGCCCCGAGAGAGTGGGGGTCCAAAGGTAGAACCCATCTTAAAAGGTATTTAGGTTAGGTGATAAGAAAATTTTTATTTTTATCAAATTGCTATATTAAAAACATATAAGAAATTAATTTCGGTGAAAATTTAATTATGATTTTCTTAAGAACCTTGACAATCTCCAAAAACAAATTCCTCATATTATAGTATTATAATGTTAGCTCTATCTTAAGGGTATTTAGGTTAGGTAATGAACTAATTGTTTTATAAGAGGTAGCACGGGCTTACTGGGTTTTTAAGGGGTAAAATACGTATATAATTTTTTTTTTAATTTTTTCCACTTCGCGTACGAGTTTAAGGGGTAGCACGGGCTACCTCTAACACTTAACCAGTTTCCCCTGTATATAATTTATAGGATTTGAACCCATATTTTTTTTAATTAGGAAGCAACCATTTTCTCGTCAAGCTATTTCGTAGAGGACATGATAGATTGGTCTCTATAAACACACTTGCTTGCTAACAACATTCAAAACACGTTCTGTATAATTATGTGAGTGTAGTCCTAAAAATTTAAGGTTTGGATGTAAATGGTTGTAAGTAGAGAAGGTGGAAAATATATTAAAAATCTGTATATTTGACAAAAAAAAAACAGTTAATTCTTTAAATTTGAGGTTTAGTTGTGAGTGAAAAAGAGAGAAATGGTATAAACATGTATTATTTAATTATGACTGTGAGTGAAAGAGAGAAAAATAATAATTAAATGTATAAATTATAAGGATAAGAATAAGAATGAGTTGTGGATGCTCTAAGATGCATAATAGTAAGTTTTCGTATTTTGAAAACGATGTATTACATACATCACTTTAAGCAAATTTTATCAACATAACATGTTTTTATTGTTCAAATATTCATCATTAATTAGATTACGCGTAACGAACTTTATGTATTACGTTGCAGAAAAACATCTATTTATATTTATCGTTGTGATGGCTGATGAATTATTGACAACATTGATAAACGATACATCAATGCAAATTAAATGATCTTTCCATGTTCCTAACACTACTAGAAAAAAAAGTCACTTTGTGATACCAAAATCGGTAGCAAATGTGTCGTGATACATGATACATGATTTCAGAAAATAGTATGTCATGAAACTGCTTGTCGTAAAGAACTTTGCTAGAAAATTGTGTCAAAACCTGTGACAATTTCTAGTCTTTTATTTGTCAATACAAAGACTGTTTGCTACTCATTTGCTATGCGTTGTAAAACAATGATTAATAAAGTTTATTAAAAATACTCTACACATCGCAATCTCTTGTATTTTTTTTACGGTTTGTTTTCCATATTTTCATGTATATTTGGATTTATAAAAAAACAAAAACAACAAATTATTATTTCCCGTCATATTTACTACGCATTTATGACAGAATCATGTATTTATTTGTTTTGTTTTATTTTTTTTCTCGCAAAAAAGTACCACAAAATTTAGGTTCTCTATAGTGTTGTCATTCGCAACATTTTTTTTTTTTTGCGTAGCATACATAGTTCTTAAACTAAATTTCATTAAAATATAAGCAGCGGAATCTTTCAAACTATTCAAAAACAAAAAATTGTTTAAAATATATAAATTTCAACTTTCAAACGTAAGATATCTTTAACAAGAATGTCAGCTTATAATATGGGTAGTCATTAGCATACAGTTGAAAGATCATTTTATCAGGAAGCAATACCTGTAATTAATTAGACATGCCTGCTAAAAGTGAGCTAACATTGAGTGAGTTCTAAGTTTAATACGTAAAAGCATTACATAAAAAACATGCTATAACTTCATTAATCATGCCATAACTTAATGATAGACAAAATATAACTTGATTCTAGATATGAAGAAAAAAAATATCAAACATAATGTTGGTGAGCTCATGAGTTTAATACACATGTAATAAAGTTTAGTTATAAACTGTTTGACACAATTGTGATGAAATTAATTCGAGTCCACAACCTAACCAGAACTCGAAACACTATCGAAGTCTATACACGTATTTACTCTCGTGTATACTCTTTCTTGTAATACTAGATCCAAATGAACATGGCTATATGCTGTAATGATTGCCATAATCTTAGCGGTTGTTTCCTCAGTATAGGCCACTATATGTGAGGGATTCACCAAGTAGTACTACCCATATAACCATATATAAGCCTCAATATGAGTTAATAGTTTTTTAAGTATTAGTGGGAGGGTAAACAAAAATAATAGGTAAACATGTCTCAATTAACAATTCATCACAAGTTTAATAAAAATAGTTATTGCATACCTTCATATCCCAAAACGTTAAATAAAAAGGGTTCACGTCCCGTCAGTGATCTAAAATTGTTGTTCAAAAATAATTGGTGACAATAGTTGTCGAACCCAATATTTTATCATTAATAGGTAAAAGTCAATAGATATCTGCTTCTAGGTGTCGTAAGGGTTCATATGTGGTGATAGTCTCTAAGTTCGCTTAGTATCAATGATCCCTAGTCCAATTGGCTAGGGGAAGGTACCCAAACATATTATAAATGAGAGGTTTTGGGTTAAAGTCTCACTTGTAACAAAAAAAAAAATAAAAAAAATAGAGCTTACAGGTTGGGCCAGGGGGTTTCTCACCTATGGTGAGTTTCCTCCTGGTGAGGATTGGAGATGATCGGGTGGATGAGTAATACCCCCGTTAGTGATCCAAATTTATCGTTAAATTTTTTTTCGCTTAGTATTATTAAGGCATTATCAAAAAGTTTCCATAAATAGCAATTACTATAAAAATCATGTTAGTTGTCTAATAATGCTTGTTTACCGTTACACAAGAATCTTTTCATGTCCTTAGACTGCCTCCAACGCTCTATGTGTCACCTTGTTTGTTGCTTGCGTGGCGCCGCACGCTAGACGTGCAACGTTGAGCTATGTCGTTTTTGTCGTTTGTTTGTAGGCTTGCACGTTGGGACGGATACCAGATTTCACTTTTTTTCTTGTTTCCAACTGCTAGTTTAAACAATTATATATATATATATATATATATATATATATATATATATATTGTTTTATTTTTTAAAAATTAGTCACATAAAGCGGGTAGTTTTTTTTTGTCTTTTTCCTAACCGCTATATTTTTCTCATCTAACTCTATATATCCATGCACACATATTCCATTTTCACACCAACTCTCTCATTCTACACAATCTTCTTTCTCACTCGAGTATTTACAAAATGAACTTCGGTCATGGAAATCTGAGCTTAAAGAAATTGAAAATGTTAAGTGAACAATTCAAAAATATTGTCCTAGATGCGGGAGGAGAAAATAAATCAATCGCCAAATTTTCGAATGAAATTGTGAAGAAGCAAAAGCGGCATAATCTTCACAACAAAAGACGTAACGCAAAGAGATAGATAGATGCCGTGTTGCTGGAGACTTACAATTATGGAATGATTACTTTGTGCCCACACTGGTGTATGATAAGAGTTTCTTTCGGTGTCGGTCCCGGATGTCCATCCAACTGTTTAATCGCATTCTTGAAGCTATTTCTAAACCAGGTAAGCCTGAACATTATAAGTATTTTATGCAGATATGTTATGCTATAGATAGAAATGGTCTATCACCTAGACAAAAATACACAAGTGACATTCGTCAGTTGGCATATGGCACTTTAGATGACAAAGTTGATGAATACATACACATTGGTGAGAGTACTGCACTTGAATGTCTACATCTGCATGTCGGTTGTAGAAATATTCCAACCTGAATATCTAAGAAGGCCAACCCAATATAACATTGAACGTTTATTAGCAAGGCATTTAGGGGTGTACGGGTTTTCCGGAATGATTGGAAGTGATGATTGTATGCATTGGAGTTGAAAGAATCGTCTAATTGCATGGAAAGCTAGGTCAATACACATGGGGTGATCACGGGCATCTAACCATTATGCTTGTGGCAATTACATCACAAGACCTATGGATTCGGCATGCATTCTTTGGGGTGACAGGGTCAAACAATGATAACAATGTGCTCAATCAATCACTACTATTTAATCAAATCTTAGAGCGGAATGCACCAGGAATGATACGAGGTCCAGCAAGAACTTCAACCCTAAGGGTAGTAGGTGATATGGTGCTAGCTTGTATTATTTTACATAGTATGATTGTAGAGGATCAATGTCAGGAGGTAACAAACTGGTCATCTGAAGAGCATGAACCCTATCCACCAAGTTATAATAACGGGGCAACAACATAATTTCAGGCTTGAATGGAGAGATTCAGAAGCTTGCGTAGCAAAGACGATCACCAAACGCTACAAAAAGATTTAGTCGAGCATCTCTAGACGAATAGGGAACAACAATATTTATTTTAGTTTAGTTAAGTTTAATTATGTATTTTGTTGTATTTTCCGGCACTTTTAGTTAGGTATAATTATGTATTAAATGATCTAGTCATGTATTTGTTGTTTTAGTTTGATTAATCAATTATGTATTTGTTTTTTCAATTTTTTTAAAGTAGCCATTTGTGGTTCAAACTATTTGTGAGAATGATTTAGAAGGATGGGTAAAGTGCTATATGCCAACTTAGATTTAAGGTGCAATTTCTTTTTAAAAATAATAATGTATACCACACATATGATGTTTTTTTGTGTGCTGTACATGTGTATCATTTCAAAAAATACGAAAAAAGTAACATGAAATATAAGATATATGGTGCGACTTAGAAAACAAATACTAACGCATACTAAAAGTATGAGTTTATTTTGTGCTGCACATGTGCATGCATCACACAAAAAGAAAACGTTAATTTTTTTCTCATAATTAAATATAACATAATTTTAAGACTTTTGGTGAAAAATTTTTAAAAAATATTAACGTATAAATTTTTTATAGAAGTTTAATATGTGTTTTCGTGTTTTCGCAATATATATATATGTGTTTTCGCATGATCCTAACCCTATATATATATATATATATATATATATATATATATATATATTAAAAACAATAAAAATACATTAGAAAAATTAATAAACATTACAACTAAAAGATCTTAAGAAATTAAAAAACTCTCAGAAAATATAGAATATATTAAAGATCAGAATAATCAAATAATAAAAGAAATTAAAGAAATAAAGAAAAATATTTTAAATAAAAAAGATATTCTACAATTAAGTCACCAATTAGAGAATTGTAAACCAGAACAAACAAAAAATTTAATATCAAAAGTAGAAAACCAGGTTATAAATCTAGATAAATTATTAAACACAGTTAAAACCATTGTTGAAGGATAAAAACTGGAAAACTCAAAGGAATATAAAGAGGCAATAGAAAAAGTTAAAAAATACAAACCAGAAGACAACAAGGAAGAAGTCACAGGTTACACTTCATATTCAGGAACTAGTAAAAGTGATAAACAATATCCACTTTTATTCAATTTCATTATAAGTCTATTACTACAAATAATAGAAAAATTAAACAAAATATTAAATATATTAGAAAAAGATAAAATAGAAGCTAGTGTTACAGACGATATAGATAAAATAACAGAAGCTATAAATAAACTAAATATAGAAGATATAAAAATTGATAGAAAGCCTAAGCCATACACACATTGGGCACCAAGAAAATGAATGATCGAGATAATCGAAACTTTCTAGGAAGAAGTAGAACAATACAGGAAGCTAGAAACTCAACTAGTAATATACAAGATACTATATCATCTGACTCATTCCTAAACAGACACTACTAGAAACAGGGCCTTTCTTGACGCGCGAACGATGACGCACGGTTATTAATGACGCGCAAAAACACATGTCATAAAAAAACTGTCAAGAATTAGAAAATCCTAAGGCTAGATGACGCGCATTTTCGAGCGTCATAAAATTCCTGTCATAATTAAAAAAAAAAAACACGGAGTACACTAAAAAAATGCGCGTCATCTCAAAAGTGTCGTTTTATGTTTTTTTCCCTCTAATATTTTCCCCCGAATTTCATTCCCGCTAAGTGTTTTTCTTTCCCTAAAATTTCATTACCTCCCAAAAACTTTCATTACAGCTGAATAACGCAGAGTAGGACTTTGATGGACCACCAGGCCACTGAAGGCATTGGGTTGAGAAATTACCAGTCACAAAGTGGCAGAGGGGCAGAAAACACCACCAAGAACCACTGAAGGCAGCAACAACTACAACTCCCAGGAAGTTAGTCCTTTTTGTGCTACAAATCTTAAATATAAGTGTCTTTGTTAAAATTTGAGTTTTACAATGGGTGCAGGTTCGAGTCAATTTTGTTTAGTTAGTTATTTAGTCCATAGTTTATTTTTTTTTTATGTAAACTCATGTTACTTTGTAATGTTTGCTATATATATGAAATGCATTATTTTGCTATATAAGTGTATTGTATTTTGTATTGAGGTTAATTGCCATTTAATGTGAAAATTAGTGATTCCACAAGCAATAATATTTTTATTGATTTTTTCTTAAAACCATGACACGCAAAAATGCGCGTCATAAGCAGATTTATGACGGGGGCTTCCTTGACACGCATTTTATGACACGCGTTGCGCGTCATAAAATGCGCGTCATCGTTCGCGCGTCATAAACGGGATGACGCGCATTTTGCGCGTCAAGAGGATTCTTGACCCTGCCTTCCTTGACGCTTTTTTGCGCGTCATCTGGGCCCTTTCTTGACGCGCAAAAAGCGTCAAGAAAGGCCATTTTTGTAGTAGTGAGATTTATAAGGAGAGGTTCAGGGTCTAGTAGTTCACAACAGATAGTACAGTTAGAAGAAGAAATAGATCTAAATAGAAATATAGACCTATACAACCAACACCAACTAGATATCCTAAACCCAAGGATTCTATACCAAACAGGTATGTTAAATGTAAATACAACATTAATAAGAAGCAGTAGAGAAGAAAGCCTAAGGGTGGTAGATAGAATGGTAACCATAGACTTATTCTCACCTGAAACAATAGAAAGAATTAAACAGTCAAGAAAGAACTTTGTACATACAGGATTAATAGTAATAGGAATAAAAGCTTTAGGAAGAAAAAATTTAGGAACAAAATTACTAGCATTATTACTAGATAAAAGCTGGAAATGTGAGCTAAAAAGGCAATAATATCAGGAATGGAAGTTGACCTTAGCCAAAATACAGCACTATTTTATTGTACACCAGGTCTCTTAAAAGATATTAGAGATTTACAGAAAATAAAAATAGCATTACAAACAAAAGGTTATGAAAATTATGAAGGTAATAACATAGTTATCAGTATAGGAGTACTAGGAAAAGCAAGTAACAGATCAGGAATGAAATATAAAGTAAACATAGAAGGAATAGTTAACACCATAGCATCAAAATCAATACAAATGATAGATCCAGTGAAAATAGATCCAGAAGAATTAGCAGGATTAGAATGGCAAATAGATGATTTTAAAGAAGAAGAAAATGTAAGGTTAGTACCAAAAAGAAGTTATATATATGAAGGAACTAATGGAAAACAAAGCCTAAGATTTACAGATTTTAAAAAGGAAGAAAAAGAAAGTGAAGACAGTGAAGAAACAGAGTATAACTTTATGAATATTATAGAAGAATATAATGAACCAATTTATGATACAGAAAATGATGAAATTAATACAGAATTCTATAAATTTGAACAAGAAGAAACTGATTATAGTTTACTAGAATATTTAGAAGAAGAAGAAACCATTACAGGATTCAAAATAGAAGAAACTAATAAAACCATTGAACAAATAATAAATAGAAAATTTACAGAAATAAATATACAAGAAGAAGTTGATGATATGATTATAGAATGTATGTTAAATCTAGGAATGACATATGAAGAAAGTTATAATAAGTTACAAGAATATTTTAACCTACCATTAGTAAACAACATTTTACAAGGAAAGACAATGATTTCAGACTTTTATAAACAAGAACAATCCTTTATGGATCAAGATATGAAAAGTCAGTATAAAAGAGGCAGAGTGGATTGGAGTGAAGCAGGAACCTCAACTGCAAATGTCATGGGTAGAGAACCATGGACAAAACCAACAGTAACTTATCAACAAGAATCAAATATAATTGGACATGGGAATAGATTACCTATTGGATACATATACAGTAGCAATATGTTGTTATTAGAACAACAAAAACCACAATTATGGTATGATGAAATTTTAACATGGGAACAAACAGTGGTAAGAATGTGGGAAACAAATAAAAAAGAAAGCATGGATATGTTTTCATACTTAGAAACCACATTAGGACCAACAGCTCTAGGAATCTGGCAAAGTAAAAAAGCTCAAGATCCAACAGAAATGAACAGAATCAAAGCATTAGGAGACAACCCTTATAATTTCACATCACAGATTAGAACGCTCATTTTAGGGGTAGACCCAGCAAAAAATAATAGCTTAATTCAAGATACTGCAATTAGAAATTTAGAACAATTAAGCATTGCAGATATGAAATATATAAATGAGTTTACCTTAGATTTCACAAGGTTATTATCACAAACAGGTTTAGCCATGGATGATGACTTGTGTAACAAATACTTTATAAAATTACCAGGTGATTTAGGAAAAAATATACATGAACTATGGAAAGAAACATACAGTGATAAAAAGAATCTAGGAATAGGACCTAGAATAACTTTCACATTTGGAATACTAGAAGAAAGATGTAAGGAGGTTGCTTTACAAGAACAATTAAAAAGAAATGCATATGCGTTTTGTAAAACAGCAATATATACACCACAGGCATATGGTTATTATGATAAAAAGAAAAAGCTTAGAAGAAGTACTACATACAAAAAGGAATATAAACCATATTATAAAAATAAGCCTTACTATAAAAATAAATACGTTAAAAAACCTCAAACAAGACAATGTAAATGTTATATTTGCGGAGATGAAAGACATTTAGCTAATAAATGCCCAGACAAAAATAAAAATACTGAAAGAAGTAATCTAGTAGAACAACTAAATGACTATGAAATAGAGGCTGTAGATACGGATCATACAGACAACGAATCAATTTATAGCATATACAGCGAAGATGAACAGTCAGTTACAAAAGTAACATATACATATATGAATACAGAAGAAGAATGTAGTCATAAGTGGATATCTAACAGAGGAAATAATTATATAAAATGTTATAATTGTGGATATTATCCAAGTATAGAAAAAAGATCTCAATGTAATATTTGTTTTAAAGAAATATGTTATATATGTCTAAAAAAGATGTACAATGAAGAAATAGACACACCAGAAACAAGTAGTGATTTAGGATCAAATAGTCAAGAACAATCAATAAAGAAGCTTGAAATGATAACAGAATTACATAGTCTAAAAATAAATAGTATAGAAAACAAAATAAAAGAAATTGAAGAATTGATCCAAAAGAAAAAAGAACATGTTGAGTATAGTAAGATGTCAACAGAAACACAAGAGCAAACATACATACAAACACAAGGATGTGTAAATATGATAAATATACAATGTAGACTATGGCTAGATAACAATAAAGTATTAGATTTACCAGCCCTAGTAGACACAGGAGCAACAAAAAGTTTAATATCTTACAGCTTAGCACCACAACAGTATCATAAAAAATTTGCTTATAATCTAGTTACAAGAACTGCAGAAGATAGATTAATTTCAATAACACATTACTTAGAACCAGTGGGAATTCAATTCTTAGATTTTGCTGGAAATTACAGTGTAAAGTATGACATACCACAAGTAAATATAAACCCACAACATATAAAGTCAAAAGATTTTGTACTTGGTTTAAACTTTTTATTTGGATTAAATGGAGCAGTTACATTAACAAGAAATTTTATAACACTTAGTAAACATGTTTATAACTTTCCAACACTACGGTACAATAGTACATCTGCATTTGCTCAGAAACGTGGAGAGAAAGGAAACCTAGACTTTTTAAAAAATAAAAAGGAACAACACATAGAAAATGAAACTATTAAGTTACTTACAGAATTCATGAGTCACGAATTAGAAAAGGGAAAAGATGTTACAAAAAGTATAAATCATCCTACAATTTTACATCTAGAAAAAATAGGTCTCATAGGAGAAGACATTAAAAACTCAAAGATAAAATATACATGTAAATTCAAAATAAAAAATCCAGACATCACTATTAGAACAGCAAACATAGAATATAGCCCCCTAGATAAAGATGAATTCAAAAAACAAATACCAGAAATGTTAGATCAAGGACTGATTAGAAAATCAGAAAGCCCACATAGGACAGCAGCATTCATAGTAAAAAATCATAGTGAAATAAAAAGAGGAAAAGCAAGGATAGTCTATAATTATAAAAGGTTAAATGATAACACAGAAGATGATGGATATAACATTCCAAATAAAGACAGCTTATTAAACTTAATACAAAGAAAAAAGGTTTTTTCAAAATTCGACTTAAAATCAGGATACAACCAGTTACAACTAGAAGAAAACTTTAAACCATGGACAGCCTTCACATGTTCAGAAGGACAATTTGAATGGAATGTTCTTAGCTTTGGATTAAAAAATGCTCCTTCAATATTTCAAAGGTTTATGGACAGCATATTCTTACAATATAATTTCTGTTTAGTTTATATTGATGATATTTTAGTTGCAAGTGAAACAGTACAGGAACACGAGAAGCATCTACAAAAGGTTTTTGAAGAAATAAAAAAGAATGGTATAGTAGTTTCAAAAAGAAAAATGGAATTATTCAAACGAAAAATATCATTTCTTGGGTTAGAAATAGGAGATGGAAAGATAGAACTACAACAACATATCTCTATAAAAATTCTAGATTTTCCAGAAAAAATACAAAACTTAAAACAAATACAAGCTTTTTTAGGATTAGTTAATTACGCCAGAAAATTTATACCAAACTTATCAAAACTAGTAGGACCATTATATAGTAAAACGACAAAAAATGGACAAAGAAATTTTAATCAAGAGGATATAAAGTTAATAAGAGAAATAAAAATTGCGGTTAAAAAGATTAAACCATTAGAATTACCATTAGTAACAGATTATATCATTATAGAAGTTGATGGATGTAAAGAAGGATGGGGAGCTGTTCTTCTTTCTAAACCTAATAAATATAGTCCAAAAGAGAATGAAAAGATATGTTCATATACAAGTGGAAATTTTAAAACAGGAACAAATTGGACAAGCTTAGATTTTGAAATACAAGCATTACTTAGTGCTTTAGAAAAATTTAAAATTTTCTTACATAAAGACTTTACAGTAAGAACTGATTGTGAAGCAATAGTAAAATTTATAAAAAATGATCAAAGCAAAAAGATGAACAGGACAAGATGGGTTAATTTACAGAATGTTATACAAGGGAGTGGATACACTATAAATTTTGAACATATAAAAGGAAAAAATAATGGAATAGCAGATATGTTATCTAGAAACATTAACAAATTATTGTTTGCAGATGGACAGAAAAAGTAAAGGAAAAGATAAACTTATACAGCCTATAAAGCTCAAAAGATACTCTTCACCAATGAGCATCTCCTCAGAAGATGAAGATAACAACACAGAAAAGCTCTTAAACCAGTCTATGCAAGCAGATAAGATATACAGTCAAAGACAAGCTGCTTCTTCATATGATTGCTTAGAAAACATTACACAAGTTTTCCTTCCTACAACACCAGTTCACAATTCCACAAAACAGGTTTACAGTCCTACAAGTGTTGTTTATAATCCTACAGAGATATATAAACAGTCTCCAACAAGACGTTTACCACCATCCATAAAACCAAAAAATTTACAGTTTAAACAAGTGGATACAAGCCCAACAAATCAAGTTATTACCTTTGGTAATTATTCATTACCAAAATGCAATGATCATAATACAAAGTTTAGGCCTATAATAGGTTTAAGCTTGACAGAAAAACAACAATGTCTATTAGACAACCTATGGCATATTCAAACCATGCCACAGGCATCTTCGTTCAAAGTACAAGTTCTCAATGCTCTTAGCATCTATTTTCAAGAACAAACTGTTAAAATCCCAGAAAAACAAAAACCAAAGTTTACACACTATATAATTTTTCGAGGAAATAAACTTGGAATTTTTAACAAATGGGAAACAGTGGCAAAATATATAAATTGCTATGGACCTATATACAAAGGTTACTACAGTTTTGCTGAAGCGTTAAAAGCAGCAAGAGATCACTTTGGTGTAGACAGCTTCTTCATCGAAGCTGAAGAGGTCCCAACATTTTCAGAAATTGCAAAAATAAATCCTGAACAACTCATAAAAACTCAAGAAGATGTTATTGCAAAGTTACAAGAACAGCTGATACAACAAGAAAAGAGTACATCTATACATGTTCAGCTTGAAAACAACGTACTAAAACATAAAATAACTATTCTAGAAGCAAAAAATACACAGCTTTTAAAACAGCTAGAAAGGAAAGAAGTATTTATAAACAGAGATTTTAATTCTTTTAAAGCTCGAATCCTTGATACACCATGGAAAGAATGCTTTAAAAAAGTTACACAACACTTCCCAGAGTTTGAACAGATAGTCTCACAGAAGATTTGTACAGAATTTCCTATTGTGTTGTATGAGCTACAACAAAAGTTGGTAAAGATAGCCTTCAATGAAGAATCTTATAAAGGAATCAAAGTTGTTGAAAGAATTGATGATGAAGGAGAAGGAACTGGTCTTCTGCTTTTACAAATAAGCCTGCATATAACAGATATGCCAGATGAAGAAATTATTCAGTTTTACCACAATGGTATGATTGATTATTTCGATTTCCGTTTAACAGCTAAAACAGAAAAACTCCTAGATCAGTTTGGAGAAAAATTTACTTTAACAGCAGGAAACATTGCTACACACACGTTTCCTCCAACAGTAGGCTGCAAGATGTTTTCTTCCTTGCCTAATGCAAATGATCACACATACAGACCAGCTAGAAAAAGAATATTTATTAGCCACAAAACAACAGTTCAAAGTTATTTAGAAAGTTTGGCTATTAAAACAAATGTAGATTTCTCAACTCTTTGTTGGCTAGAGAGTATGGGTGATTATGACAGTCTTAAAGACAGAAAATCAATCTTGAAGTTCAAAGAAGACCCGACCAAAGCATTTATTACAAAGAATCAGAAAACTCCGGTCTTACCTGACGAACTCAATTGGAAAGACTTCAAGTTACTCGCAGAAGGACATTATACACAAGTATGGACACATAAAAATTGGAACATGCTCTTACCTTTCATTGGGGAAGGAGATAACTTAGAGCTAAAACACATTCACAATGATGATGACATAGAAGACTGTGACACAGACCCAGGTTCAGCACCTTCAATCGACAGCACACATAGAGACTTCTAAAGATGACGTCATCTATGACATACTCAACCAATAAACAGACAAGATGGACAGGCAATATGGCAAATCAAATTATGACTCTTATCTAGACAGCATCTATCTACTTTAAGTCATTTTTAAGCATCTTCTTTTTAGTTTTGTTTGTTTCTTTCTTTAATCCCCTACCGTAGATTTAATTTGTCAAGATCATTGTATAGCATAGTTGTTTGCCTATAAAAGGCATTTCTTTCTTCAGTTGTAAGCACCAAGCAATTTTACCAGAAATAGCAATACTATCAAGCTTTTATGGCACACTAAATTTCCTTTCTGTACTCCTTAGCAAAGGCTCCTAGTCTCTGAGTTCTTCCCAAGTTCTTCATACCATATTCCCCACCAAAAAAAAAAAAAAAAAAAAAGTCTTTTTTACCTTCTTCTACCTTCTCTGTGTCAAAGTTCATCCGCTGTGCATACACTCATCATTCGTCCTCCTCTTACCTCTGTAAGTTTTTCTCTTATATATTTAAATTTTTACTTTTTACTTATATTTACCGTAAATTTTTACTTTTTACCGTACCTCTGTACCTATATATATATATATATATATATATATATATATATATATATGGAATGGGCACAAATATTAACCAACTCTTAGTGTAATAACCAATTAACTAAATCCTATGACTTTTGATTTTGATCCAATGGTTACAAATAAAAGAAAGTTTAAGTGGCTGTAATTGCTCCAAGGTCAATAAAGTAATTTGGCATCACATATACTTTATCACAATCCATACCAACCTATCTTCCTTCCCCATTTCTCTTTTCTTATCTTTTCTTACGATTTCACAAACCCCCCATTTCCCTGCCCTGTTTTCTTTTCTCTTCCATAAATCGATCATCATAAGCTCAGTTAAAAACTTGTATATGGAGGTTGCATTTGCAGCGACAACACCGGCATTCAGAGGAGGCCGTAGGCCGTACCACCGCAACTACACCTGAGCTCTTCACAAATCCGACGAAAATCACTGCTCGCAGCACGCTCTTCCTCCTAAAGTCTCATATCCGATCAGAAGATCCTGGAGCGAAGGCTGTTTGGTGGTGATGACGGCCGCCGCCTCCGCGTCGTCTCCTAGTTCTTCTCCATGTTATCCGTCTTCTCCGGCGCCGACAGCTTACGTCACCTTGAGATTGCCGCCGCACACTCCAAATCATCAGTTACATCATTAGGAGCGTGCTTGAGGTTTGCAGATCTATTAGTTTTCTTCATGTTTTTAGGGTTGGATTGATAGGATATTTGGGGGAATATCAAGTCCCTTTTTTTGTTTAAATTCATTTGAATCTCTTTTTTTTGTCTGCAGTCGTCGGAGAAACAACATTTATATGGGATTTTTTATCGTAGATCATGGACCACGACAGTGATTGGTGGGTGGTCGTAGAAATGGCCTTAATCCATTATTTAATCAGCTTTGTCAAATACTACCTTGGAATTCTCTCATGGTTCGTAGCATCTCGACTTTTTCTAGCATCTTCGATGACCCCAGATCCGAATCTTGTTTCAGATCTATGTTTCTTATAACTGTTATTCAAGGGTGTATTTCTACTTCTCCTCGTCCTTTTTTTTCTAGAATATATTGTTTTAGGTATTAATAGTTTCAATATCAGGATTTCCCCAATTCTATTGATTCTTTGTGTTACTAGTTTTCAATTGCAGATTATCCTAAAATTCTGTTGCTTTTAGGTATTAATCATTTGTAATATATGTATATTTAGTGTACTTTGTGTATATTTAATTGTACATTTTTTATTTTTTTGTTAAATCTGTGTAGCACCGGTATTACTGATCATCACACCATTATTATTTGTGTTTTTGTTGAACCTTGATGCTCTTGCAGATTGTAATCTGTGTATATGTAGTTGTATATTTAGTTTTTTTTTGTTCTATCTTGATAACATCAGTGTTTTATATGCATATTGAAGTATTTGTAGGTTCTATATGTTGTAATACATGCATATGCAGTTGTATCTAAGTAGAAACATCGATGCTACTGATTATAAATGTATGTATGGATGTTAATAGTTATGACCCTGATGTTAGTATTTCTAACACTGGTGCTACATCGCACGTCTGAGAAAACGATAATAAAAAACGTCGAGACTATACTTGAATTAAAGATAAAAATGCAACGAGTTTAACAGTGTAATTTTTATAAAAATCCGACAAACTATAAAAAAGTTATAAGGTTCTTAAAATGAAGGGGGTTTTTTTATGATTATGTTATTTGACAAAAATACCCTTTTGAATTAAAATAAAAGATTGGGACAAGTGTCACCATTTTATACAATCTAAATTTTTGTAACCACTAGATGTTGGTTATTTAGTTATTACCCTAAGCAATGGTTAATAATTATCCCCCACCCTATATATATATATATATATATATATATATATATATATATATATATAGGATGGAGATCAATGGAAAACCAATTAGTTTTTGGAAAACCTGGAAAACTACTTTCCACCAATCACATAATTCCATTTATTTATTTTTAAATTTTAATGAAAGGGTAACAATGTAAATGTACCATATCTATTTTAGTAAAATATTTTTAAGATTAATGTTAATAACTAATTTGAAATTTCCAGGGATTTCTCATTATCCTAATTTAATAACATACGCCTCTAAACCCTAATCCCACTTCATATCACGTTTCATACGATCATAATCATCACCCTATTTTCAGAGATTTCTCATTCAACATTTATCACGATCATCAATCTACATGACCATGCAAGATCAAGATAATCACGATAATCATCACCATCAATCAATTGAAGGTGTCGAATCACCCAACACAAGCATCCAAGACAAGTATAATCATGATGATGCCAATGCGAACGTAAATAGTATTGATCCTTGTTCTTCGAATGGGATTGATAATGGAGATACCACTCGACTTCTTTCAACGCCTGTAAGAAACAACAATTTAGATCTGTTGGAATCTGCGGATAGCACCTTGCTTCTTCAACAAGAAGGTTTGAATATCAATTACGTAATTGTTACAATGGTGTAACAATTCATGCATAATCATTTGACAGTCTCTAATAATATAAAATATAATGTTACACCGTTCTAACAATTCATTATTTTTAATATATAGTAAAAAAAATTAAAATATACTTTTTTCATTATTTAATGTCAACTCCGTAATACAACTGGTACATCAATGTAACAATTTACAGCTACACAGAAAGATATAAAACTGTTACATCATTGTAACATTACACAGTAACACATAATTTTTCATTTTTTATGAATTATATGATAATAGTGGTAGTTTACAAAAATAGTACACTGTTGTTAAATTACTTTTCTGTATTATATGTTAAGTAATTGTTTTATTTGTTTAACGTCAACTCCGTAATACAACTGGTACATCAATGTAACAATATACAGCTACACAGAAAGATATAAAACTGTTACATCATTGTAACATTATACAGTAACACAGAATTTTCATTTTACTTAATTATATGATAATAGTGGTAGTTTACAAAAATATTACACTGTTTGTTAAATTACTTTTTCTGTATTATATGATAAGTAATTATTTTATCTTTTCGTGTACACACATTTATTATAGTTTAACATTCATCTTTTTGTATTTTATTATATTAGAACCCAATTGTAGTAACTTCTACGATTCGCCGAATGGGACTCGGTACTGGATCCCTAGTGTGCCATCCGATTACAAGCCAAAGTTGAATAGCAGATTTGACACTTGGGAAAATGCTTATGCCTTCTATGAATCGTATGCCGAGATTGCTGGTTTCTCAACAAAGCTTGGCCAAAGTAAAAAAAATAAGAAAACGGGGATACTTACAATGAGATACCTTATGTGTTCAAGAGGCAATAAATCCGCTCCAACCGAGATAGACTCAGTTGACTTGACTGAGATATCTCCGTCTCGCAAAACCAGTTTCAAAAGGACTGATTGTAAAGCTATCATGAAGATAAGAATTGTAAAGCATACAACTCAATGGGAGGTATTTGAGTTTAACGAGGTACACAACCATGGACTACTTAATCAGGACAATTTAGATTTCCTGAGGAAACGTCGAAAGCTCACCTTTTATGACCAAGAATTTATTAATAAATGTCGTTTGGCAAAGATCGGTCCATCAAAAGCTCATAATCTTCAGGTTGCATTGAAAGGCGGACATCATAACGTTCGTGGCACCAAAAATGATTATAAAAACTGGGTAAGAGATAACAACGGGTTTATTGGAAAAAGGGATGCTCAAATGTTTGTCGACAAAATGTTATTGAGATCTAAGAACCTCGAAGACTATACTTTTAAGTACTTGGCTCGTGACAAGAAAATTAAATGTCTCTTTTGGGCCGACAACGTTTCCAAGTGTAATTATAAGGTTTTTGGTGATGTAATTGCTTTCGATGCAACCTACGATACAAACTTGTAAGCATTTTAAATCCTAATTTGTTATTTAGAATTTATTTTATCTCTCTCATTATTTTAACAAGACCATCCTTTTTTTGTAGGTACAAAATGATTTTTGTTCCTTTTACCGGTGTAGATCATCACAAAAGATGTGTGACATTCGGCGCAGGATTACTGTCATCTGAAACCATTGAGTGCTACACATGGTTACTTGAAAAGTTTTTGGAAGCTCATGGTGGTAAACAACCAATGGTGATATTAACAGATCAAGATCCTGCAATGAAAAAAGCTGTTAAAAATGTTTTTGACAACACGACTCATCGTCTTTGCACATGGCACATAACTCAGAAACTTCCATTGAAGGTTAGTAGATGAATAAACAACTTTTCAATGCCTGAATAACTGATATTTTTAATTACAACCTTGTCACAAATTAACCTATAGAACATAAACGGTCATTTATTTAACATATCTGTAAATCCATTACACCATTGTAACATTTTACAGTAATACGTACTGTAAGAGGTTGAAAACTTACATCGTTTTCTTACTGAATTTTTCAGGTATGTGGTGATGTATTAAGCAATACAAAACTCCGTAAGGAGTTTAATAAACTTGTTTGGAACGTGTATATAAAGCCTGAAACCTTTGAAGAGAGATGGAAGCTGCTAATGGAGAGGTATAAGTTACAGGATCACGAGTGGCTTGGCAAAATGTATGCAAAACGACGTAAATGGGTCCCTTCATATTTTCGTGACATACCAATGTGTTGTCTAATGAAGACTACATCAAGATGTGAGAGCTCGAATCATCTCTTCAAGGTGAACTCCAGTCCAACCAACAATCTTGTTCAATTCTTACTTTGCTTTGATACCACTCTTGATGGACAAAGATATCAACAACGGTCACTTGAAGTTCGTACTGCAACAACTGTGCCTAAATTCGAATGCGAGTCCATTATTGAACGTCATGCTGCTACTATATACACCAGAGATGTTTTTAAAGACGTTCAAAATGAGATTAAGAGGTCTGAAAAAACTTGCTACATAGCAGAGCGTAGTAAGCCTGTTGACGGTATTTCCAGCTATCAAATTTCCCATCAAGATGTTAGATTTGATATCGTCAATGAATTCACTGTAAGTTTTTGAACTTTCAGAGCATATTTTATCTATACAGTAATCTGTACATTACACTAATGTAACCTTTTTACACAGTAATCTGTACATTACACTAATGTAACCTTTTTACACAGGTTTACTTTAACATGAATGACGGAACTGTTAATTGTTCTTGCATGGGATTTAAACGTATCGGCTACCTTTGCCGTCATGCTTTCTGTGTATTTCGGCACCATAAAGTGTATGAGATTCCAGATCGGTACATCACCCAACGTTGGACAAGGAACGTGTTACCTAGTTCTGTATTTAGTATGGGAAATCGCTATGGAATTGACCAAACTAAGAGCGGTATACTAAGACATCGCGTGGTCGACAACATCCAACAGTGCGTTGATCATTTACGTTTTGATGAAGCTAGGTTAATGTTACTTGATGAGCAGGTTCAAAGAATTAAAGATGAAATATTCAAAGAAGTACCTATTGAACCATCTAGGAACAACAAATGTGCTGTAATACAAGAGTTGAACACAATCAACGACCCACAAGAAGTTGAACTTGAACCCCCCCCCCTGGCATAAGGAACAAAGGTTCCGGCACAGCAAAGCGGCTAAGAGGACCAGGTGAGAAAGCCATGGATGTAATTAACAAGCCGTTAAGGAACTGTAATTATTGCAAGCAAAAGGTAAGAGACCATGATACTCAAAATTGCCCAAAGAAGAAGGCTGACCTAGAGGAACTCAAAAGGCTTAAAGAACTTCAGCGCAGACAAGCTAGTGTCAAGAAAAATGATATCGCCCGTGATGAGACACCCGTAGATTCAAGCGACGATACCTCGGATGAAGACTATACTGGTTGATTTTTGTTTTCAATGTTTTTTATTTATCTTAACTACAAGAATTTGGGTTATTTTTTTTTCTTTTTATTATTTCGTATACAATCAAATTATTTTTGATAACATTCAGGTTGTTTTATTATCTATACATAGTTTATACATTTATTTTCATAAAGTAATATGTTACATAACCGTAATACAAACCTTTTTTTTAATCAACAACACCAGTATTATTACGTTTGTTGTTATGGTTGAATACAGTTACAGTACTGTATCATATCATTTTATTTGCAATGATAAGCGGAAATATGTTACAGTTATATAAAGTCACAGTGTTACATTGTTATACTATAATATAATTGTTTATACATTTTCATATGTTGCATTACTGTAACACAAATCCTTTTTGTCGATTTTCATAAGCTTAGTACGATCACAGTATTGTATCACTGATCAGTGTAAAAACGTTGGAGTAAGGTAAAATATCAATGTTACATTGTTCTCTCCTTGATGAAAACTTTAATAATTATAGTTACAACACTGTAACACACAAATAGAATTGCTTCAAACAATGTTAAAATGATTCAAATACTATATTCCAAACTAATAACAGTAGGTATTTTAGAAACAAAACTGGAAAAAATGTTACACTAATGTAGCAGAACAATACAACATTGCCCTATCCAGGTTGGGAAGTAAACTGTCACAGTAACACCAATGTAACACACTAATAGAATTGCATCAAAACAGTGTCAATATATGCTACAGTTTTGTAATCCAATGCACATATATTATGGTTCTATGAGACAAAGCTGTATTTAACTGCATTCATTAATAAAAAGAGAGGTCGTTCAAATCTGTTCAAACAGTAATATAAGAAAAAAAAAAAAAACATCTTAGCATCATCATGCACAAATAAAGTTATGTTGAAAACATCAGAAAATCCTGTTAAGCTCTTCACGTTTTAATCATCTTGTAGTAATCTTCTGCCTCCCATTCCACCTTACGACGAAAGCTGTTATCCTCACTTGTCAAAATCTTACAAGCGTACTTCCTTCTTAAATCGTTTATCTTCTTCTTGACGTCTTCTTTTTTCGTAGGGAATCCACAACTAAACATATTCCCTTTACTTCCACAAAACATCTCCATGTGTCTCATTAAGAAGACACCACAATCTTTGTAGTTATCTGTAGTTGTCCAACCAATCTCAAGTTTCTCGGGCCAAACCTTGTTAAGCTCATTGCATTTTGCATGTCCAACCTTCATGAGATAATTCATGAACACATGTTTCTGCACAAAACATTTATAAATATGAGATACTAATTTTACTATAAAAATCATAACTAAAAACTATTGCGTATGTAGTTGTTTTGGGACTTTTACCAATTTGCATACTGTGCTTTTGTTGGCATACAAAGCATCATTCTTCAAGCTCACATTGCTCTTATCCCAATTATCAATTACAAGTATTCTCGGGATCTTCAATTCAAAGCACACCAAATAGTAATGTAAATCCTCTAGTACCGGGAACATAACAACATCTACATCTTTAAGGTTGTACAACGAGTTGTCTCCATGGGCAGCTTTGTCCAAATATTGTAGTAACATTTTGTTCATTTCAAAATCACTCTCAGTTGTGCTACCCACGATGTAATCAGTCTAATTTTAACAAACAATTAAGAAAAAAAAATTATTAGAAAGGAAATAGAAATTAATATCCTACTAATATACTTTACCAACTAGGATTTTTACACTGTTAATTTCCTAGTTGTATGTAAGAAGAAATATATTAACCACTTGTATTCAGTTACATCAATATAGCTCAAATCAGTTACAATAATGTAACGGACTGACAATTAAACAAACTACAGTAATTTATATCAATTCAGTTACAGTATGGTAACTGGCTGATAATTAAACATAATAGTTGATTTGCATCAAAACAGGGTTACTCTATTTGCATTCTGTACTGGAAACAAAGCATTAAACAGTATCATTTATGTTACAGTGGTGTATCTGATTCAGCACTAAACAATACCGGTAACAGTACCACAATATAATTTTTGTCTTAAAAATAAACAGGATCAAATTGTTACAGTAGTGTAATATGATGGATCAGATATCATGGTACTGTAATTCAAAGAAAACATATTGTAAACAGCACCTATATAGCTAGATAAAATAGTATGTCGACACTTACAAACAGAGTGCCGAATACCAGTCTCATTGGAGAGCTAGGATGTCTCTTCTTCTCTTCAAAATTCAGCACAGATGCCCAAGCATCTATAACATCGTTTTCCACCCACTCATTTGTTCTCAATGTTAAAAAGCTCTTTAGCTTTATACCTCCCAAGTGATCATTTGAAAATATGGAATCACTACAATAATTAAAAGAATTTGGATAATTAATTATATAGTATCATGGTGAATTTCTTTTACATGAACAATCAAAAATGAAACTTAACTTGAAAGTGCGGGGAGGTGCATTGTCTTCTGGAATATAATTTGGATCAGATTTCAACCTCTTAAGCTCCCTGTTTTGTAACAATTTGGATAATTATCAATTAGATTCTAAAAAGGTTATGTTCATTGTCACATAATAATATTTATTTACTAAGGTGTCGCGTGACTTACACTTCATCAACTGAGCCAGCAAACATGTAATCCCACACCTTCTTCTCAGCCTTAGTCACACATTTCTTCATGTCCACCTTCCTGTCTATATATGGTGAGCATAAGATGCTAGGAAGTTTTTTCAATCTTTTCGCCCTCCTCCCGACCTTTTCTGATCCTAGCTTGCTTGCCGTTTTTTCCTTTTTTGGTGGTGTCTCAAAATCTTGGGTGAAACCCATAGAGTAACTTGGATCACCCAATGATTTCTATTTCGACTCCAACTTCAACTTGCTTATCTTCGATTTTACTTCCTCACTGATAATGCTCTTCACCGACGCATAAGACCTCTCTACCTCTTCTGACAGTACAATAGCCGATTGTGTAAATGGCCCCGGTGTATCCGTAGGATGCACCGTTCGAAGAGGAGTAACTAACAGGGAGCCACTCTGGTGATCATCCTACAATTTGTTACAGTAATGTAACATTTTTGAAAATTATCTAATGTAAAATAGATATTATTTGTTACATTATAAAAAGAGCTTACTACCTGCACGTTTAGGCTGACACTTGGTGTCTTCATTGCAAACTCACAGGCAACATCATTATTAAGCATGTCTACCTACATAATAACATATATAAACATATTATGATTTAGTATTTTTTTTTTGTTACAACACATATAACTAATAATAGTAACAAGAAATATGTTCTTACCATAGATTCTTTAATCAATTTAGGTAGATCAGCCACCACACGGCCTTCTTCAAATAAACTAGGAACCGCTTCCTTTGTTTTAACTTCAATAACAGGAATCAATTCCTGTACTATTTTTTCAATCGACTCACTATCAATTGTATCATCAATTTGGGCACCATTGCCATCACCATCGTTTCCATCCTGATTGTCACCATCTACCTCATCACCATCCTGTTCAATACTTTCATTGCTTTCGTCACTGCCGCCTTGATCATCTACACCACCTTCAACATCTATTCCGTCAACTTCATCATCATCATTTTCTCCATTTTTTTCGATATCACCTTCTTCGTCATCACTTTCTTCGTCACCCCCACTATCATCTCCATTACTCCCTTCATCATCATCTTCTCCATCCTTATCATCATCTTCTTCCTCCTCATCATCGTCTTCTTCATCATCGTCATCACCTTCATCGGTGTCATCTTCTACTTCCTCACCATCAACGATGTCCAAGTTCACACAATCTTTAAAAATTCTTTTATATTCAGCTACGTATGATCTAACACCCTTGTTGTTCTGGAACTTACGAACCGCTAGGGGTGGGCATTCTCGGTTTCCCGACCCGATTCAAGGATACCCCGACCCGACCCGAGACCGATATTTGCCTTAAACAATGACCGAAGACCGACTCGAATGGTAATATCGGTACTCGGTTTTGGGATTTTGCGGTCAGCTCGGTTCAATCGGGATTCCCGAAACCTACAATGATTTTGACTATTTTGTGTTTGTACCTTTATAAATTGATTGCTTTCATAAAATTTTGACTAGGATTGCTTGGTTTTGTTCTACAAACTCAAAGCTAGTGTTAATCACTAGATTCGATCATTTTCTTTTTTGAAATTAACTCACTGTTCTTCATTTTCTTTTTGATGTTCATCCATGACAGATTATTTTAAGAATGATATTACATGTAAGCTTTGATTGTATTTCAATCGTTGGTCAAATGCGAGTGTACTACAACATTTAATTTGGAGTTTGGTTCAAAATTGAGATCACAAAGGAGTTCACAGATCGTCTTCTTCGTTGATATTCCCCTGTTCTTCATCGTTTTTTGTCAAGCTATACATTTTCATCATTTAGAATTCTCAAAATCTTGGATTCATATCGTTTTTATCTCAAAATCTTCGGTTTACTATTCCGATGGCACTGTTATGATCAATTTCATGTTTCAATTGCATTTCGGTTGAATCAAAAAATTCTGAGAATGTGTTAATGTTGCCACAGGGTTCATCGATTACGATTTTCAAATCATCACCAAACCACGTCGATATGGATCTTGTTTGAATCAGTGTTCGATTTCGAGTGTAATCATGTGTTTAATTTTGTGTTTCATGAGGTTATGATGGATCTGTGGTGATTCAAAGCTTGAAATTAATATAAATTTCGGTCAGTCGGTCCATCTCAGGATTTATCGGTCGGTACCCGAGACCGAGACCGAACCCGATTTTCCTTGAAAACAGAACCCGACTACTAAACCGTGTATGGAATCTCGGGTCGGTATTCAGGATTTTTTGGTTCGGGTCATCGGGAATTATCGGGAACCCGAATTTATGATCACCCCTACGAACCGCATTTCTTAGTGCCTTTTCCAAATTTTCTTTGTCCTTCTTTACAAACCCAAGCATACTCTCAATCAAATACAGATGCCCCTGTTGTTACATTAATGAAATGATTAGTATATCATGGTTTTAAACAAAATAAACAATTATAAATGTAACAAAGACTTACCTTCAAACTACCATCGTCAAAATATTCAGACAAATCTTTTTCTATATTAGCTTGTTTCTCTTTAACTATCTTGACTTCATGACTGTCATCCCCATAGTTAGTTAGATCCACAACCATATCTTTAATATCCAACTTTCCGAACCCTCCGTTGTTAATCTCAGTCTCCTCCCTCTCTTTAAGCTTATTACTCGTCCAGAACTCGAGGGCATTCCCCTTTGCTTCATATTTTAGTCCATCACAAATTGTGGAATCGACATACAGCAGCTACGAAAAATAAAATAAATAAAATTTAAAGTAGGAACAAACAAATTAAAAAGAATTTGTTCAAAATGTGATACTAATCAACAATAAGCCTTAGCCTATTACATGTTTACAAAAGCAGTATAAAACTTTGTTGGACTCATTATTCATTTTCAATCAATTAATGTAGTGAAAATGATGACTGATCGGTTTTAAAAAGTTACAGTAATGCAATGACCATCCTATCATAATGATTTATATATACAGTAGTGTAACATACAGCATGATTTGAAATAAATACATAATATTATGGTGTCTAATAGAGGGTTACAATACACCTAAAGTGGCGTAATCCTAAGGAAAATATTAAATGTTACAAGTATGAACAATAACAGAAAACCAAACATACCGTGAGAATAGTGAGCGGACCTATAAATGGACTATCTTTGTCGTCCCTCACCCATCCTTCTTTACAACACTTAATACTGCTCAGTATGTAGTCGCACCAATCGTAGTCCTTCACCTCTCGCTCATCATCCCAAAATGCTAGTAGTGACGGCTTGCAACTACCGTTCTTCCACGCCTTAATCATGGTTGTTATGAACAGTAGAAGGAAGTCAAGCACAAAAAAATTAGTCGCTTCCCCATACTTGTTAGCCTCAATAAATGATACAACCTTAGAAGGCGGGAATGCGCCCGGTGGGTATCTTTTTTTCCATGCTTTAAAGACTTCTGATTTCTTTTTTGGCTTCTCCATTGTCGTAATATCTACCCCGCCTTCTGGGATATCTAACAAAAGACTCAGGCTCTCCTTGTCAACCTTTATGTCACCCTTCTCTGTAACAATAACCATCCTTTTCGTATCAAGCTTATCTACCACAAAATGTCCTAACTTTTGTGGGATATTGTCTATCTTTAGTGTGAGGATCTTGCCAAACCCCATTCTTCTTACAATTGCTCTCATTGGGTTTGTAAGCTTCGAAATACCAGAATGCAATTGCTTTGGAGACGTTCTACTATATATCCCCAACCACTTTATACTTCCATCCATAACATTCCCCTTATCCTCCTTACCTTTAGAGACTACCTTCTTTTTACCATTGTTTTTTTCCTTCTTGCCTTTAATAAAAACCTCATTTTCATCCTTTTTTCTTGGTGTGGTACCTTCCAAAAATAACATTCATTTTAAATACTTAATGTACTGTATCCAATTAAAAAGTTATGTACCATTAAAATAGTTACAGCCATGTAACTATTTTAATATTACATAACGGTATGCAATAAAAATAACTGACCTATTAACTACATTACTCGAACATGTATATATATTTAAAATTACCTTTCTTTGTGGAACTCTTTGTCAAATCACTCTCCTTATTATTTGCCAATGCCTCTTTTTTGTCAAAGTATCTCTTTGACCTTCTTTCTCCAACTTCATTTTCATTTTCTTTATGTGAATCTAACATATATAATATAACAGATTACAAATTAAAAGCATTTACATAATTACAGCACTTTAACAATGTAAATGTTAACATACGTTTAGTTATAAAAACTCAATTTCTTAACATTATATATGTTTAACATTACCTTCCTCTGAGGATTTTTTTCTCAAATCACTATTCTTGTTTTTGCTCACATCCTCTTTCCGTATTCTCTTTGTGTTTCTCCTGTTAGCTTCTGGTTCATTTTCTTTAGGTGCATCTAACGTATCATTAAAAAAGAGAAACAAAGCAAAACGTAATCAAAATTATTATCAAAATCAATTTTATTATGTTCACGTTAGTAACCTTACCTTTTCCTTTATCTAACTCAACATTTCCCGACATAGTTCTTTTTCGTTTATTTTTTTTCACATTCCCAGCCGTTTCACCTATTTAAAAAAAAAATTAACAGTAAAGGAATGATGTACTACAGTAATGTATATTATAATTGTCATGAATTCTGATAGGCTTTACCTATACTATCATCCTCACGATCAGAACTTACTTCTTGTTCACATTGTAATCTTTTTTCACGTAATTTTTGAAATGCACCTTTTACATCACCCATAATCCTTTTGCGTGCTGCATCCCTTCTGGCTACTGTTTTTAGAAGGTAGAAGAACAAAGATATTACATCATATTTTAATAAAGATGTTGAAGAACATTTACTAATAGTAATGCAGCACACAATAGGATGTTACATCATATTTTAAATATAAAATACAAGATTGTTATATTTACAGAAATAAAAAAATTTATGACTCACTAAATTGAGCCGTCTCTCCGAGGTTTTTATCAGGTAAAGCCTCAACATTATCACTTGGTTTCGTAGTTTTTTTCATAAGCTTTAGCTTGAGCTTCTTCCCTACAATGTTATCAACTTGAGTTACTCTTCATTGCACACGTAATCTATGCTTGCAATTACAAGCATAAACAAAATATAATAAATTGTTTTACCTTCTTCTTTTTTCTCTTCTTTTTTCTCCATGAACGCAATTACAAGGAATTAGAGTCTGCAAAAAAGAAATAACATAACAAACAAAAAAAATCATCTGATTTACCATAAAACAATATATGATTACAGGACTGTAAGTGCACACAATTTAGTCCAAAATCAACATGATTCTTTTGAGTATTACACTACTGTAACAGAAAATGAATGCTTGAATTGCATGAAATCAATTTAACCTAAACCAATATATGATTACAGGACTGTAAGTGCACACAATTTAGTTCAAAATCAACATGATTCTTTTGAGTATTACACTACTGTAACAGAAAATGAATGCTGGAATTGCATGAATTCAATTTAACCTAAACCAATATATGATTACAGGACTGTAAGTGCACACAATTTAGTTTAAAATCAACATGATTCTTTTGAGTATTACACTACTGTAACAGAAAATGAATGCTTGAATTGCATGAAATCAATTTAACCTAAACCAATATATGATTACAGGAGTGTAAGTGCATACAATTTAGTTCAAAATCAACATGAATTTTTTAGTATTACAATACTATAACAAAAAACAATGCTTGAACTACATGAAATAGATTTGACAAGGAAACAATATATGCTTACAGGACTGTAAGTACATACAATTTAGTTCAAAATCAACATGAATTTTTGAGTATTATAATACTGTATAAAAAATTAAATGTATTTCGCAATCGATCAAAAATCGATTTAAACCAAAACAATATACTATTTACATAACTGTAACTACACGAAATTTAGTTCAGGAGGGTTCAGAAAACGCGATGCTTACAGTACTGTAATCATCGCGCTTATACTTTCATGTAATTGAACAGAAATCGCCATAGACAAATTTTAATAGTAGAACATTTATCAGAAATCGCAATTTACCTAGTTCAGAATCAAAATCAGTTGAATGTTTACCTTTCAATCCACTGGTTAGACACGATCGAACCCTTCAAAATCGTCCTTCAAACTCGTCTTTGTCAAGAATGTTTCGCCTCTGGTTAGACACCTTCGAACCCTAGCTTAATCGAATGGAAGTGGAATGTGGTCAAGAAACAATCGCCTCTGGTTATATTTGTTACTTCCTAATTCCTAGGGTACAATTCGTTTTTTTTTATAAGATTTTGAAAAATCTTGAATGCAAATTAGATTATGATAGAATCAATAAAGCATATTTTTAGGAATTTAGATTTTGGCGGAAACTAGTTGGTAAACATAATTACAATAATGCCCATACTAAATTGAAATATGTTATCACTATTTACAATCAAGCCCCTCTTTAATCTAGACCATTGATTAGAAAATCAATGGTTTAAAAGGGGTTTTCCAGGTTTTCCAAAAAATATGGGTTTTCCATGGATCCCTACCCTATATATATATATATATATATATATATATATATATATAGGGAGATGATCATTTGAGAACCAATTTAATTTGAGAACTAAAAAGAACTAATTTGAGCCACAAGTTTATTTACATGTATCCCCCATCCCATTAATTATAGTGGTCCCCCTGAAATTTGTGGTTGAGAATTAGTTTCTAAAAAAAAAGTTCTCATTTAATCTTAACCTTATATATAATGGTATCGCAACAATAAATTCCAAGTTTTATAAAAACTTAAAAAGATAATATTATAGTTTTGATAAAGTAATTGAATAAATAAATAGAGACATGGATATTAACCATACGTACATATACATGACGCATATATAATGCAAAAGTTAACACAAGAATATTCAAATGGATGTAGCCACTAGCTAGCTATACACATTACACATACATCCCAACACCCTATAAATATGCCCACATCTCGATCCATTTTGCTTAGGACATACACAACCATCTTCAAGTGTTTTCCTCTTTCTTCTTTGCTAAGTGCACTTTTTAGCTACAAAATCTCACTCTTCTCTACTCAATTCAATCAAGAAACGTACAAAGATCAATGGAAGAGAAGTCGGGATGTTTTGGCAGGTTTTTTCTGACCGCGAAGCCGTATATCGCAATGATTTGCTTACAATTTGGATATGCAGGGATGAATATTATTACCAAAGTATCATTGAATCGCGGCATGAGTCACTATGTCCTCGTTGTTTATCGCCACGCATTTGCAGCTGCCGCTATCGCCCCTTTTGCCATATATCTAGAGAGGTATGTATTAATCATTTTGTATTTTTATACATAGAGTTTGTGTTGTCTAAGACACTGTACGTGTAGTGGTAAAGCCTACATGATAATTTGTTATATTTTTATACATAGAATTTGTGTTTTGTCTAAGACTATGTGTAGTGGTAAAGCCTCTGAGTTGTGCATTTGCGACACGTGACAACCAAGTTATCAATGTGCTCCATGACAAAAAGAGATGTAGTCATGGAGCACCTCCGTAACCATTACCCAATCATTATTTTTAAAATTTATTTTATTTAATATAAAATAAACAAATAAACTAAAAGATAATTTCATTCAATAAAAAGAAATTACATAATTTAATAAAAAAAGACAACTTAATAAAAAAACAACTCATAATATATTTCATGAACATACTTCATGTCCACTATGGATAGTCTAATAAGAGTTGGCCGGACGCCTTAGTTTCTTCTTGATCATATTAGTTGGAAATTATTTGAATCTTGTGATTGTAGGAATACTAGGCCGAAAATCACATTTTCGCTATTCATGCAAATGTTTGTGTTGGGACTTCTTGGGCCAGTGATCGATCAGAACTTCTACTATGCTGGATTAAAGTTAACATCTCCCACATTTTCATGTGCTATGAGCAACATGCTCCCAGCAATGACTTTTGTTATGGCCGTCCTCTGCAGGTATCAATCGATCTATCGTTTTTGCAACCATTTAATTAGTCGTCGAGGCTAGTTTGGTTATAACATGACACGTGAATTGTTTTTAAATAATAGGATGGAGATATTGGACATCAAGAAGGTTAGATGCCAGGCAAAAGTGATTGGAACCATATTTACAGTAGCAGGGGCCATGTTGATGACACTTTACAAGGGCAATGTGGTTGAGTTGATTTGGACCAAACATGTGCACCCTCACTATGCCGAGCCAACTTCTGCAGCATCCGGATCCTCCGATAAAGATTGGGTTTTTGGGTCCATTCTTCTTATTATTGCCACCTTTGCATGGGCTTCTTTTTTCATCCTACAGGTTCATTTTACTACTACATTCAATTTATATAATAACAATTACTAAGTTGCCAAGTTAATTGGTTAACTCTTATATATATATAATAAAAGTTGTACTTTCAACCAACATGTTTGTATTAATTAGGGTTTGATTGGTTTTGTAGAATGTGACAATGAGGAAATACACAGCACCTCTTTCTCTCACATGTTTGGTCTGCTTTATTGGCACCATACAGTCCGTTGTTGTTACTTTGGTGATGGATCACAAGCCTGGTGTTTGGAGTATTGGGTGGGATATGAACCTTCTAGCCGCTGCCTATGCTGTATGCATAATATTTCTCTCTTTATAATTCTGATCATTTTCTTTCTCAAGCTTCTCACTTGTTGGCTGATTGTTCAATAGGGAATTGTGTCATCAAGCCTAGCATACTATGTCCAAGGTTTGGTGATGGAGAAGAGAGGGCCAGTTTTTGTGACTGCTTTTAGTCCACTAATGATGATCATTGTTGCAATCATGGGTTCTTTTATTTTAGCGGAAAAGATCAACATGGGAGGGTAATTATGTCTTTTCACTAGCTACTACATTGTGATAGATTTGTATAAGCCCAAGTGTATCATTTTTCATTTTTTAACATGTTGAACCCTTTTAAACAGTGTGATTGGCGCGATACTCATAATGATTGGATTATACTCGGTTCTATGGGGGAAGTACAGGGAGTATAAGGAGAAAGCGTTAGAAGAAAAGATCCTAAACCCTGTGAAAGCTACTTCAGAAAACAAAAAAACGAACATGAATGTAAACATGTTGATGATTGATAACGTTGAAGCAAACGATCTTGAGATGCAAAAGAACGAGGCGTTAAGATCAACTGTCCCAATGATCACGATTAGCGCACCGATGACAACCCCACCAATGATAGCGGTGGAAACACCAAAAGTATAACTAATTAATATTTGAAGTAATTGAGGAGGTGTGGAAGAGAATGAAAGAATAATGAGTTGGATATGTACAACCACGATAGATTAGGGGGAAAAGAGCAATGGCTTTTTTATGTAATTTGTATTTGTTTTGTTTTTTAATTTCACTTTTCTTCCAATAAACCTTTGTTCAATAACATCTGTATCGTTTTGCTGGCGTCTGATTTGGATTCGGATCCCACTAATTTGGTGTTAGTGTTTTATGTTTGTAAATCCATTTTTTTTTCAAAAAATGGACCCAACCAATTATAATAAGAAAGAGTTTTTAGCTTTTTTAAATTTATCTTGTTTTAAAATATTATTGGTGTGATGTCATATAGTTCTAGAGGGATCCACTTATCAATAAAAATTATGTACACAAGAAAGAAAGGTGCTTGTAACTTGGTATCAATAAAAAGTTTCTGAAATTCAATCCAAACTACTTTGATATTTTCTTTGAATGGAAACTTAGATATTTTCTTTCAAACATCTTCGGGATCCTAGTCCTTGCTATGGGCCTGATCCCAATATGGTGTGATCAGAATTCCTAGAAGATGATTAAAAATTAAAAGAGTTAATTACGGAATGCGTTGTCCCTGTGGTTTGTAATTTTATTTGGAATGAGTCCAAATGTTTCAAAATTTTTATTGTGAAGTCTGAGGTTTGCAATTCATTCCGAATTACATCCCTGGCCCTAACCCTGTTAACTTTTACCGTTAAGTCCCCTTACATGTGCCAGTAATGTGAGGGCATTTTTGTCATTTCCACACTCACCTAATTAAATAAGACTTAAAAAAATCGATTATAAAACTAAAACCCTAGCCTTCATTCTTGTCACTTTCATCAATTCAACAACACACTTGCACTCTCTCTCTTCTCTCACGCTCTCGTTCCAATCGATGACCATGAAGATGGCGACCTGCAAAACATGTGGCATTGCAACAATCATACGTACCTCCTCCACGACTACCCAATCTAGGTCGGCGCTTCCATTGTTGTGCTAAACGACTAAGCAATTTCCGATTTTTAGAAACTAATTTCCTAAATTTTTGTTAAATTTTTGATTTTATGGTTAACAGGGTTCCAAATGTGTGTAATGGCCCGTGAAGGGGTGTACACCGGAATACGTCGGCTGCTACCCCCACCCCCCAGGCCGTTTTCATTCTTGTCGTCGTCAACTTCACGGGCGTTGTTGATTTTTTTCCAACCATTTAAATAATTACACATCATTCATCAATTTCTTTACACTACCACTACCCACCACACCACTACATTACTTTTTCACTTTCACACCATTGTCTGCGTAGCATCTTGTGTGACACACTTTTTGTCTTTGAATAACCACACCAATGCACCATTACACATGATCTTATGATAAAATTCAATATGCTTTTATTAAATTGTCTCGTAAATATGGGGCGCATTTATGAAGAGAAAAATTAGAGTTTATTTATTTTTATTTTTTTCGCTTTTTGTTAATTGTCCTTACAAAATTAAGATTTTCTTTTTCCCGTAAATTTCTATGGGCCGTTTAGTTGTGGAAAATGTTTTTTAGTTTTCCATTTCAAGTTTTCTAGAAAATGAAATTAGTTTTCCATCTCTAGAAAACACATGAAAATTATTGAAAACGCGTTCAAATTTAAAAGATGGAATTTTCATTTTCAAAATTAGAAAACTAGAAAACATGTTCAAATCAACTGTTTTCTATTTGTTTTCTATCTCTACATTTCATTAGATTTCCTTACATATTACAAATTAAATAACAAAAAATATTAAAATAAAACACATAAAGTAAAGACAATACATATATAAAAGATTTTAAAATAATAAGTATTTATTAACGGAGGAGAGCTAGGTCGAGCGGCTGCGCGTATAAACCCTAAAAAATGAACACCCCTTTTCTTTTGTATATATTTGGAAAACGAAAATAGAAATCAGAAAACAGTAAAAAAATGTGTTTTCCATTTTTAGTTAAAATTTAGAAAACCTTATTTTCTGTTTTCCTGAAAAACGTTTTCTAAAAAATACGATTTTGAAAGCGTTTTCTGTTTTCCTTGTTTTCTTGGAAAACGAAAATGAAAAACACCCCATTTTTTCCACAACTAAACGCGCCCTAGTATTTTGCTACACAATGTTTTGTGTTGGAAACTTACATGTTCTCTGTATTACATAGTAAATTTAATAAGAGAGCTACTGTTGCATTTACATACAGGGGCGGACCCACTAAGGGGTCAGGGGTAGCGCCCGCTACCCCTGAACTTTTATCCCGACGTGCAAATTTTTTTTTTTATAGGTTTTCGGTTTTTCGCGACCCCTGAAACGAATTTTTCGCGACCCCTGGAAGAAATTTTATGGCTTTTACTTAAAAATATGATCAAAAGTCTCTTAAAAATATGATTAAAAGCCCGTTAACTACCTAAAAAAAAATTCGGGGGCGCTGCCCCGAACCCCCGTTAATCCCCGCTACCCCTGATATTCTTTCCTGGATCCGCCACTGTTTACATAACCATCTAATTATGTATGACAAATAAAAAAGAAGTATAATTAACACAAAACCCAAGGACTAAATTTGTAATTAACTCAATAGGTGGTGCAAGTCATATTCGAATTTGTTTATGTCTCCACAAATAAAAGCAACTTTTAGTATTGTTAATCTGCAAGGATGTCACTAAACATTGTTAACACATAAATGTGCGCCATCGATTCTCCACGTAACTTCTTATAATAATTAATTAATTAATCAAACCATAAATCTAAATATAATTTCCAAGTTTATGACATAAGTAGTAGTACTATTAATAATGTATTATATAACAATATTTTGCAGCCCGCACATAGTCACGGGGATAACGGGGGCACATAGAACAAACACAACAGTTGAATTGCAATATCATCACTTAAAAGAAGACGAAAATAAAAGAAGATTGAGCAACCGCGTTATAATTTGAGGAGAAACGCTTAAAGTATTAAGCCTACTACCTAAAACTTATGTTATATGATTGTACTCATTACACCATTAACTTATGTGTTAAATCTGTTATGCTTATGGACAAAAAAATAACAAGACACGACGCGACCACACAAAAAGTTGTATTGCTATAACGCTACAAAAAGAAAATCGAAATACAAAGGAATGTGTAACGACGTTAAAATTAGAAACGATGTGTTAAAAGCTTTGAGTTTGGGATGTAAAAGTTTATGTTACGTTATATATTACACCACCAACGTTTGTGATAGAAATTCATTAACATTAAATAACAAAATAAACTAAAACATAAAAGAACACTGCATAACCAAAACACATAAAAAAGAAGAAAAAAACCCACTGTACAGTGGTATAGTGGTACAGTGGTATGGTGATGAGAGTCTGAATTGTTATGATTATATATATCTAATTATATCTTTTTAATAGTTGTAGCAATTAGATTTTCATTACATTTTATATGTTTTGCGTTTTGAGGTACATAAAGCTTAACGACACATTTTTAAGGTATTTAAGAAGTGGAGAAGTATGTTCGAGTGATGAACGTGGACTAGCGGATTGAACATGAAAGAACAAAAAAGAAGATTGTCCAAGTGATATAGGTGGTACGCCTAAGAGGGAAGAAAAGCAAAGGTGATAGGCCTAAACTATGAAAAAGAGCCCCGACTATTTTGTCTCGGGCAATACACTAATAGTTGGTATATCCCCTTAGGCGCTACGCCTAAGTATGTCGGCCAGAGAAAAAAATTAGGGTTTCCCTATAGATTGAAGATTTATTCCACCATTCGACTGCTTCCACTTCCAGCCGTTTCGAGAGCATCAAAGGCGATTCCAGACGTCCTGATCGAGATTAATTCATATTTGCAAAGAATTTTTTATGTTTTCTTGTGCAATTATTGATTTTGAATTTATGGCCATGTCCGGCTAATTTCATTAGTGACTACTTCAGGTGAATGGTTAGTAATTATTGATCTTAAATTTCTATGTTTGGTTCAGAATTATGAACACTTAATGTTTTATGAATCTTAGTCTGTGTTTAAACAACTTACTCTACTCTTCCATCAATACATGTGGCTATCCTTCCTTCAACTACTAACATAGAATCACGGATTATCTAGTTATGTGTGTTGATAAATTGTATTGTTGGGTTGGTCAAGCAATTGAAACATAGTCATGTCTATGTGGCTACTAAGTTAGATAACGAAAGAGAAATCGATAATTCACTTAACATGGATCCTGGTGTAGTTGCTTGTTTAGTTCATATAAGTTTTCTCGCAATAATTCAAGTATTTGTTAGTTTAGAAGTTTAGTTTTCAATTTAGTTTCATTCTAATTTAATTAACAGCTAAGAGGCAATTTTACTAGCTTTAACCACATATTGTTTAGGTTTGATACCCTATTTACCATTTCTACACGTTAATTAGGTATTTGAGTGGTTGAGCGACAACCCGTTATCATATGAAAATTATGTATATTGTCCTATTCTAATAAACAATTTTTTTTGAAAATATATGTCATCACTAGATTCATTTTCATAATAATTTTCCCGCTTCTCTCTCATATTAAATATCAATTTCTCACTTATTAAATGCTAACAATTTTAAATAATTAAATATCACAATATATATATTCTTATTTCAATAATTTATCATAACTTATTAATTAATAATAAGATTTTTAATAATATCTTATATTAAAGTTAAATTTATAACTATAATTCTTCGTTACATGTAATTACTTGAATTTTGAAAATGAAATATAATTTGTTTAACTCTAAAAAAGTAACAATGCAATTCAATTCTCTATTAGAGAACATTTGAATGCTAAAAAAAAAAGTATCAATTCTCTATTAGAGAAATTTCATTACTAAAAATTACAAAATTGGATTTCATATTTGTTGTTGTAATTTAGTCATTGTTTAAACTTAGATATGACGTGAAGATAATATAAAATTAATATATTTATCTTATAACATAGATGATATAACGTGGAAGTTTAAAATTTATGTTATTTGGAGTAAGATTTTTATTTTCTTGAAATATTTTGAATTTATAAGTTTCCTTTTTTTTTATTCTCTTATGTGTTTTTGTCAATTTATTTACTATTTCTTGTCAAATGTAATATTTTGTGTCATTTTATTTCTTTTCTTATTTTGTCTAGATACCATACCTAATAATGGAATTTAATTTATTTCCATACGTTGACCAATTTTACTACTTTTAATATCATATATTAGTGAATAGTATGTTTGATCAAATATGTAATTGACATGTTGTTTGGATGTGCACCAAAATCATATATTTTTTTAACAAACATGTGAATTGTTAGATTTATTTACTGTGACGATATTTTATTGAATGGTATATATAGTTTGTACCTATAACATATGTTTCTACTTTTTGTCTATAACAGTTTGGAAAAACATATAATTTCATTTCTCGGGTATGAAATTGCAACTAACTGAAAAGTTTAAAGAACTTGCGCATCGATCTCTTTGTGCCCCTCGTAGTGAATTATTATTATTTACAATAACATCGATTAAAATATTTTTTATTTATGGTTAAGACGTAATCAAATTATGTTTTAGAAGATATAAGAGAAAATAAAATACGTGCAAACTTTAAATTTTAATATTAAAATAAGAAAATAATTGAACAAAAAACTAATATATAATGGTGTCATGGTGTGTAGAGGTGCAAAAATCAATTCGAAACACGAATCGATTCGGTTCAGGAATCGATTCCTGACCAAATCAATTCTGGTCAAAATCGATTCTTGACCGAATCGATTCGATTCAGGAATCGATTTTGATGATGAATTCCCGAATTGGTAGGAATCGATTCGATTCCGAATTGAAATCGATTCCTACCCAGAATCGATTCCTACCAATTCGTTCGCATTTTTAATTTTTTTTTTTAAACTTCATAAAAAACTAAAAAAAAACACATTTTTATTGAATTCAAAGATTAAACATTACAATCCTAACTTGTTCAAACTTAAACCGACACAAAGATAGATGTTTTTGAAAGGAAAATACAAACTATGATATTGATAAGTTGATAACTCGACTAAACGTTTATGGTCGAGTTTATTCCATTGCCGCCGCCGCCGTAGCTCGATCTTTCGCTTGTCGTAAGTCCGCTTGTTCTTCTTCATCGGAAAGTGGAATCGAATCCCCCGTTGCTACCTCGTCTTCGTGTACGGCCGTCTCCACTTCAATTTCACCTTCAAGATTAGAAACGTTTTGTACACGTTCCATTGCGTCTAGGTGATCCTTCAAGCAAATGCAAACCTCTAGCGACTCGGAAGTGAGCCTCGTCCTCCGGATAGATAAAACCCTGCCACTAAGAGAAAAAGCGGATTCCGAAGCTACCGTGGAAGCTTGGACACTTAGTAGGTCTCGGGCCATGGCGGAAAGAACGGGAAATTGTGTTTGATGCTCTTTCCACCAAGCCAAAATATCAAAGTTTTCAAACTCATCGGTGTTTAGAAGATCAAGAAAATTGGTCCCTTTGTATCTCCCAAATTCACTACTCGGGGTGCTACTTTTGGCCCGTTTACTACTCACGTTTCTTAACGTGTTCAAAAGATTTCGGCTTTTGCTTGTTTTTGAACTAGTAGCCGTTGCCGAACTCATTGCCTCATGTATGTTGCTTATATTTCCATACTTTTGATAATAAACTTCATACAAGTTTTGAAAATGTGAGTTAAAACGTTCTTTTGCCTTTTCGGCGAAATTAGCATCACCTTCATATAGGTTCAAAGCATTTGTGATATCTTCAATTACAACTTCAACACCGGACGTATTGAAAAAAGGATTCAAAGCAAGAGAACAAGTGAAGCAAGCCGGCAAATCCTCAAAATATTTTTTAATCTTGTCTTTCATAGGACCAAGCATATTTTCAAAATTCTCACCTTCAAACTCAAACTCATTTAGTTTACCACACATATAAAACAATTGGTGAAGTACCAAGTTACTCGTGGGATAGTAAACTCCCGACAAATATGTAGTGGCGGTTTTAAAAGTTTCAAGCAAATCGGTTAATTTTTTAATAGTTTCCCAACCCGAAGTAGGAAATGTTACAACGAGACCGTTTCGAGCAAGTTCGTCATGAAACGCTTCTAATGAAGGTTTTTGCCTAACCGCACAATCCAACATTTTCCATGTCGAGTTCCACCTAGTTGGAACATCCCAATTGGGTCCCAAATAGAGCGAACCCGTATCGCGACAAAAACGACGATATTCGGTATACCTTTTCTTTCCACTATGGAAAACATCTTTTAGCATTTGTCTAAAATCATCTTTTATATTTTTAATACCTTCAACGTTTAACCCGTCTTGCACAACCAAGTTAATTATATGTGCGACACAACGAGTATGAAAAAAGACACCGTGACAAATCGGTGAATATTTTAGTTTTAGTTTTTGAACCGCACTTGTGTTGTTCGAAGCATTATCAAAAGAGATTGAAAATACTTTTCCTTCAAGTTTAAAATATTGAATAACACTATCCAAAATGTAAAACAAGTTGTCACCGTCATGCGGATAGTCAAACTTTTCAAAAGCTATGGTTCGTTTCATCATTTGCCACGTATCGGGATTAACCCAATGTGCGGTAACGCAAAGGTACGAATCGGGTAAACCATGCGGAGCCGACCAAACATCGGTAGTTAAGTTGACTCCGGTATTTAAATTTTCAAAACCCAAAACTAATTGTTTTTTTGCTTGCCTCCATCTTTTTACACAATCGTTTCTAAGAGTTGTACGACTTACGTGACGATAACGTGGTTGAAGCGTTTGTTGAATCAAGCGTGTCAAGCGCGGGTTGTCAAAGTGATCAAATGGCAAGCCTTCTTGAATCACAAAGTTCGCCATTTGTTCCCGAACCATCTCCGGATCGAAATTCCATATGCCTCCATCGGGTCCAAGTTGAGTTTGATCCGAACTCGGGTTACTCTTCTTTGCTTTGCAATATAAGTTGATATGGTTTCTTAGCACCGCGTTGGCATCTCCCCGGAAAAACGTTTCACAATGCCTACACCGCACCTTTGTGAGGCCGTTCTTCAATTCAACCAAATCATAATGTACACCGAACAAAGTCGGGTCTCTCTTTGTTGGTAGGATCTTCGCAACGGAGAAATCATCATCACCACTACCAACAAAGTTGGCATTGCTATTGTGACTAGAACCGGCCATTTGTGATTTGTTGTGATAAATTTTGTGTGTTTAAGTGTTTTTGAGTGTTAGAGAAGTGGGGTAATGTTTGTAATTGAAAATGGGGGTATATATACAAAGTTATAGGGTCAAAATGGTGAAAAAATGATCAAAACGGCTATATAACGGCTCTATAGCCGTTGGCAACGGCTAGATTAACGGCTCTAATATGTATGCGAAGGAATCGATTCCGAATCGATTCGAAAGTGACCAATTCGAAATCGATTCGGATGGAATCGATTCTTGAATCGATTTGGACCTGTGAACTGGGAATTGGTGGGAATCGATTCGATTCGTATCGATTCGAGAATCGATTCGGCCGGAATCGATTCGGATCGATTCGAAAATCAATTCGAAATCGATTCGGGGCCAGGAATCGATTCGAACTTTGCACCTCTAATGGTGTGTATGTTTTGGGTCGTGGAAGCAAAGCCCAACCAAAAAATTCTGAGGGAGGTTAACGACTTTAAGCCCAGCAAATAAGAAAATCATAGAGAAGCGGTTAAACGGGTTCAAATTTGGAATCAGGGTATACAGGATAAATGTAGAGTGATCACACAAATATGTAATAACCAGAGAGTTATTCGTAACGAGTGGACTTTATTTAAAAAGAATCATATCGTAAGAGTGTAAGAGTATGTTTAGAATTTAATAGAAAATTTATTTTTAAAAACTATGTTGTTTAAAATAAGTGTTATAATAACATGGAAGCTAAGTTAAAAATGAAATTAAACTATCACAATATACTCTATAACGTCTTAATATTTTGAAATGTTCTAGAATAAAAAATAATAATGTTTGAAAATATTAAAAAGAAAAAAATATTCCAAAAAAAATAAAATAATTTAAAAATGAAACACGTTAGTAAATAATAAATTAATTTTTTTTTTGAAATTGGAATTTTCAATGTGCACCATCGTTCCAAAAACTTCCATCAGCCCTAGGTCTTTTCATCATCGTGCGAACACCCTTTAAAATCCATTTTTTATCCTACAAAAAAATTTGACGAAGTTTTCTCCGTCACTTGTTACACTAAGATTTATGGACCATTCTATCATTACGTTTATGAACTACTCTACCATTTAAGAGGATAGTATGTCCACTGCGTGACAATTTTAGAAGCAGTTTTAAAATTAAATCTTTTAGCTTCTACTACTTGAATGGAACCTACAGCAATCAAGCTATATTTTGAGGGGCAGATCGTGTAGGTTAGACGAAAAACAGGGTTGTCGTTAGGGAGCATTTTTAGTTCTAGCTTGGAGAGTTTGGTGGATTATGGTGGCCGGGCTGCAAACTTCCCACCCACACTAATGTCTAAGTGGATTCCCCCGGAGTAAGGTGATAGTTTTTCAACTAAAATGTATGGATTTAAATCAGATTTGATGATGATTTGAAGAGAAATAGATAAATAAATAAAACTTTTTGCCAACAACCTCATGGCTCAATGGTTTTTTTTTGAACAGCAACAATATATTAACAAAGCGCAAGCCGGTTAGAAAAGCCTAACCGAACAAGCAAATTTAAACATACAAAAGAGGATTGTCAAGCCAATTGCTCGACGACATAACAAAATGCTTATTTCTAGACGACATAAAGTAATAAGAGAATCTAACAATCGACTCAAAAACATCAAAATTATCAAGATCGTTACCGTTATGAACAATCTCGTTACGAAGCTTCCAAATCACCCACCACGTGCAACAAAAAATTCCATCAATAAGTTGTTTCTTTTTCTTTGAATATGACGAAGAATCAAGCAAGGATAAAATGTCGGCAGGACTTCCACTCGTGTCAAAGTTAATGTGCAGCCACCGTTTAATCTTGTTCCAAACCCTTTTAATTATTGAGCACTCCATGAACAGATGCCCACTCGACTCCAAAGGATGAGTACATAAAACGCAGCCTAAGTTTGCTAACGGGATGTCTTTCTCGATCAGTTTGCACCTAGTCGCAAGTCTATCTCGCAACAGTCTCCACAAAAAAATATTAATCTTCTTAGGGACACTTTTATTCCAACGGGTCTTCAAAGAGATACTGGGTAACGAAACTTTTTCAATAGTCTTCCGAACATGCTTAACCTCGAAAGAAGTGTTACCACCCAAATTCCAAGTCCAACCGTCTCTCGCATTTGAAACCGAAGCCGAATTGAGGAGACCAAGAAGAGCCGTAAATTGAGACTCTTCTAAACCTCCTCGAAGATTTCGTCTCCAACTCCAAATTCTAATATTGCCAATAAGCCGATCCGCAACTTTACACCCTTTATGATTCTCAAGGGCAAAAAGTCTCGGAAATTTCTCCGCCAAACAATCATTACCAATCCAAATGTCTTCCCAAAATCTTATAGACTCTCCATTACCCACCACACGAACAAAACTGTTTCTAGGAACCTCACCACTTGCATGTAACCGATTAGCACAAGAACGAATACCATTCCAAACACCCCCACCCAAACCCAAAGTGTTGTCAACCCCCCCCCCCCCCCCCTTTCCCATAAATCGATTCAATTACCCGAACCCATAAGCGATCTCTATCATTAAGAAATCTCCATTTCCATTTGAGTAAAAGAGCCTTGTTTAAAGCATCTAAACTCCCAATACCCAAACCCCCTTTTCTTTTTCCCCAATTATCTCATCCCAATTCACCCAATGCAATTTACGAGTGCCATCCCCCCCGCCCCAAAAGAAATTAGCCCGAATCCCCTCAAGAACCAATTTAACCGCTCTAGGCAAACGAAATAAAGATAAATAATAAATAGGTAACGCACCTAGCACCGAAGAGATCAACGTGAGTCGCCCACCAACGGATAAAAGATTAGCTTTCCACTTAGCAAGCCGGTTCCTAAATTTTTCCACAATCGGGTCCCAAGATTTTATTAAGTCCATCCTTTCGCCCACCGGAACCCCCAGATAATTAAACGGTAATTTCCCTGCAGAACAACCTAAGGAGACAGCCAATCGGTTTAAATTTCCTTCCTCGACCCCAACACCAAAAACTTTACATTTCGCCACATTCACTTTCAACCCCGACGCCTCATAGAAACTGTCTAGAATTTTCTTAATGCAATCGAAATTCTCAGTAGCCCACTCACCCACAAAAATCACATCATCGGCGTAAAATAAGTGAGAAACAGGAACTTTATCATCACCAACCATAAAAGGTTTAAATAGACCACTATTCACCTCATGATCAATCATCGCGTGTAATCCCTCCATGGCAAGAATAAAAAGGAAAGGAGATAGAGGATCACCTTGACGTAAACCTTTTTCGATAGGAAACTCCTTAGAGGGACTACCGTTCACCAAAACAGAGGATGTAGCTGAACTCAAACAAGCCCGAAGCAGATCAATCCAATCATTACCAAATCCCATCTTATGAAGAACTGAGAAGAGAAATTCCCAGTTAAGCGAATCATAAGCTTTCGCGAAATCCACTTTGAAAGTTAACATCTTCCTCTTCTTCTTTTTGGCCCCACGAACAATCTCATTAAGCATAATAGGACCATCAAGAATCTGTCTACCACCAATGAAAGCCGACTGAACCGGGCTAACTAAATCATCGACTACAAGAGCCAATCTATTAGCTAGCAACTTAGCTAAAATCTTGTATTGAACATTAATGAGACTAATAGGCCGAAAATCTTGAATCAACACCGGGTTATCATTTTTAGGAATCAAAGTGAAAAAAGAAGCATTACAACCCCGAGGAATGTGTTTTCTCTCAAAGAAATAGCCCACGAATTCCATGATGTCATCCACCAAAAGAGCCCAATGATTTTTAACAAAAGCGAAGGAAAACCCATCAGGACCCGGGGCTTTGGAGCTGCCACAATCCCAAACCGCTTGTCTAACCTCACCTAACGTTGGCCTACGACCCAACATATCCAAACTAGCTGCTGAGATCGACCGAAACCTGTGAACCAATGACCAAACCGGACTGCCCGAAGTCCCTTTAGCGAACCGAGACCTATGGTATTCAAAGAAAATGTTTTTAATTTCATCCGGATTCTCCACCCAAACCCCATTGTGTTTAATACCCCTAATCGTAGCCAAACGTCTCCTTTTTTTCAAATAAGCGTGAAAAAATTTGGAACTTTCGTCCCCCTCCAAAGTCCACTTAGTTTTAAGTTTTTGAGACATTTCAAGAGCCTTACGTTTCTCAATCACATTCAAATCACGGACAATGGACGCTTTCTCGGCTTGAAGAATACTAAGATTATTACTCATTTCCATATCCACTTCAATACCATCCAATCTCGTTCTAAGATTATCTCTATCTTTATTCTCCTCCAACACTCTAGCTTTATTCCACCCTTTCAACTTGATTTTAACCAACTTAAGCTTCTCTTTGAACTTGATAAAACAATTACCATGCGCTATAAATGAAGGATCTTCCCACGTCTCTTTTACCACCGAGTCATAACCCACACAACCTATCCAAAAGTTAAAGAATTTAAAAGGGATAGGACCAAAATCCCTCTCTTTCAATCTTAAAACAATCGGTCGATGATCCGAAACTCTCTTACTAAGCACCAAACCTTCCAACCCCGGAAGCCGATCACTGATGGAAGACGAAACCAAGAAACGATCAAGTTTACTATGATGAAGACCATCCGAACTAACCCGAGTGAATTTAAAACCTCCAAGTTTCACATCTTCCAAGACATTATCATTGATGAATTCATTAAAATCCTTAGCTTCTCGTTCATTGAAAACAGTCCCCATCCTTTCCGCAGCCACTCTCGACACATTAAAATCACCAAAAATCATGAACTCACCGGGGTGGGTATCCATAAAAATAGTCAAAAAATTCCATAGATTTCGTTTATCTCTCGAACTCTGCGGCGCGTATACAACAACAACGTAACAGTCAAAATCCAGTACCACCCATCTACCCCTAATAATTAACACATTATCAAACACCAGATTCTCATAACTAACAAAACTCAACGGATCCCAAATGCCCACAATTCCTCCCGACCTGCCATTCGAACTAGCACACGCCCAATTAAAATTAGTATTACCCCACATTTGACGAACAAGACCCGCTTCCACAAAATCCACATGTGTCTCTTGGATTGCCAAAAAATTGATCGCATAACTATTACACAACTCAGCGATGGACTTTCTTTTGGTTGCCATCCCAACCCCACAAATATTAATAGACATGATATTCATTGGGACACCACAGTTTCACTCATCCTGTCAATATATTTCTTAAGATCACTCCTAGTACCCTTCATGTCCAATCCAATAGCTGAACCCCATTTGATGTACCTATTTAATTCCTCAAAAATAGAAATGTTTTGAACCACCCTTCCATTAACCTTTTTATTCCCACACACCGAACCTTCTGATCCCACTGAAAAAGTACCTTCCCCTTTATTACAAACATCGTGATTAACCTGAATGCCCAAGTCACCATTAACCGACCTATCCTTTAAAACCCCTTTGTTACCTATCTCATCCCCATCTTTTCTAACTATACGTTCAAACCCCGGCGGTACAGATAATGACAACGAGACCGACTTACCTATCTCAAACTTGTTTAAGAACTCTTTCATATTGCATGGATCCGCAACGTCTACCTCGTCGGCACCGACTTGAACATCACTCTGTTTTATGTCCTCCTTAGCATGGCCATTCTGATCAATAAGAGATTCGAAATTATTGTCATGCATTTCGTTACAATCACCGTCGACCTCATCAAACTTTTTGAAAGACATATTGTCTTCATCACTAATGCTAATACCCTCTTCAATATCTTCGTCTTCCGTTTCAGAATTAGAATCTCTACTCCTATCAAAACTAGGAGACCAAGATTGAATCTCCACCACCTCGATATTATATTCTTTGCCATTAAGAACCACACTTGCCGCTTCCTGGATTCTATCCATTTTCGTCGTCAAAATGCACACTCTACCACAAGATAATGGCTCCTCAATGTCCTCCTCACCAAAAAGATTCACCCCCCATTGTTTGGCAATATGATGAAACACCGCGTTATTCCAAGCCGCAAGAGGTAATCCCCGAATCTCTAACCAAATAACTCTTTCTTTGATCACAAAACCCGCTCTAGGTTTAATACAAGAATGAAAAAGGGGTTTCAATCCTTCACACTTTGAAAACTTAATGCATTCCGCCTTTGACCCGCAATCCACTCTCACCCATAAGCCTCCTAAATAACGAAAAGCCACATCCTCAAAGCCTTCATTTAACGCAAACTGGTAAAGATTACCCATATTATAAATATTATTAACCCTTAAACACAACGAACCACTAAACTCTTCACCCGATACAAGCATCTCACTAGGAATATCCCCAATCTCAACTTTCACATTCGTCTCATCCACATGATCAGTGGGGGTCAATTTCGAGCTGCATTCCCCCGACCCACTTTTATTCACTGTCTCATTCTTATTCAACACATCCTCTTTTTTGTTATCTTCCTGGACTTCTTTTAATACAACATTTTCATTCACTTCCTTCCCATGCAACTCACCATTAGACTTATTAATACTTTTCCACACCTTCTTCACCTGTTGAGTTTTAAGCGGCCCATCATCACCAACTGGCTTACTGTCAACACCCGACGGACCACCATCTCCCTTAGGTTTGGTCCCTCTTTTGAATCTAGCAACATCCGCGAAAAGACGAAAATTCCCAATCCACAAATTCCTAATTCCATAAATCAAATTGCCCACGTCCGATCCCTTCACGAACCTAACAAAAGCAAACTTCTTACCCGAGAATGACGTCCTTTCAGGTAGGAAAACATCCACGACACTTCCAACTTTAGAGCATTGATCCATGATACCTTTTTTAGTAGCAAGAGGAGGTAGATTGGTAACATACACCGTAGTCGACCAACTATCAACATCTTCCCACTTTTTTGGAGGATTAGTCTTACCATCAAGCATAGAAACCCTTGGAATATCATATGAAGACACCCTAGGATTTGCATTTCTGTATTTATCTTTACGATTTACAACTTTGAACCACGGATTCCCATTACCACTGTAGCCCTCGTTGTCAGCACCTTCATATTCAAACCGACCGTCGTCCTCCCAACGTTGCCCCACCTTGGAAAATTCATGAAACACACCATTATCATCAAAATCCCCATGATCGAAACGATAACCCTTAATAAAACCATGACCCCGATTGTGGAAACCTCTAGGACGCTGCTGTAGAAAACCCCTAGAATCCATGAAGGCAGACAACAAAACGAAAATCTCAAACCCTAGCAGTCGATGCTAGGATGACGTAACCGGATCGCACCTCGAACCCTAATGTAGGATAAGAGATGCTATGATTTGTGTTGATCGTGAGGATCCCCAACCCTCCCCCCAAGAGAGATCGACGAGAAAGTTTCGCCGTTAATCGCCCAGAGAGAAAAAACCTAAAGTAATTGGGGGACTTAAGATCTTAAGGTTTTGGGTTCAAAACCGGGTATGAACAAAAACACTCATCATGTTGGAGACAAGAGTTTTTCCGAAATAACCGTGTTTCCTCTGGAATTGGAGCTGAGTATATGAAGAGACAATGCTAGTGAGCCTAAACATGCCGTTAAAAAGTTACTGTTATCTCTTTATTCAGGCAAATTGGATTTTAATAATCCAAACTATGGCATATTTGTCGATAATAATTTAAACTATTAGTTTGACCAGTGTCAGTCTCAACTTTCATTTTTGTGGTAAAGAGCGGTCCCGGTAGCATATTTTTCATACATTTACATTTGATTTACATTTGCTTTTATGTTTCCTCATTTTGTTCAGAATCAACATTACGAGCCGGAAATCAATGTAATGTAAGAAAAATTATGCTACCGGTCGGGACTTCTTGAACACAAAAATGAAAATTGAGACCGTCACTGGTTTAAACTGATAGTTTGATTATTATATCGTCCAATAAATCATAGTTTGAATTATTAAAATCCAACTTGTCTTTTATTTATGATTAACAAATTATATATTATAAATGAACGACCTAACTTGTTCTAATGGTTCCGTAATATTCTTAGTGTTTCATTTTTAGAACTAGACTTACCCATAGATAATGAGACGCCAATAAACACATGAAAATACTTTTGGGCTAATATTGATCATATTATTACTTTACTATTAGGGAGAATTGCATATATATCCTTATTTTCAATTGTAATTACATATTTACTCAGGATAAATAAACAATTGCATATATCCCCGTTTCTAGTTAAAAGACATTTATACCCTTAATTGATTTAATTATTTATTAGGTTTTCAATGTAAAATTATGTTTCAGAGGGATCAAGCCTGAGCAGATCGATGTTCATCTTCAACCCTTCGACCTTTGATTTCTCCTGCAAACATCGACCTCAGAGCAAGCAAGCAACATCAAATGATATTCAGACCCTCGTTTTCACCTGCAAAGATTCATCTTCAGCCCTTCGATTTCACTTCCAAACATTGACGATTCACCCGCAAACATCGATGAAGTTGATGTTCTATAATTTATTTTTAATAAAAGAAACTAAAATGGTAAAGATTTGAGTAACTAAGGGTAAAATAGTAATTCTATAATTTATTTTTAATAAAAGAAACTAAAATGGGTAAATTTGCAATATTTTTAATATGGGAGGGATATATGCAATTAAAATTTTAAGTTGGGTATATATGCAATTTTTAAGATTTATAGAGGGAAATATGCAATGCCCTTATTATTATTAGAAGCAGAGGCGAAGTTTCTCGGGCTATACCGGGCCCGGGCCACATCCGTTTTTTTCGCTCATTAATGTAAATTTTTATACATGTTTAGTCCGAAAAAAATTTATTTATATAGTTCGACCCCATGACTTTTGACCCTAACCGACTTTTGACTTAAGCCTCTTCCCTGGTTAGAAGATGATGTTTATGTTAGGGTGGACATGACTACTTAACATATAAAGTTAGTTATAGATCTAGACATTTTTATAGGAAGGTAAAATATGAGTCGAGTTGAGTGAAAATAAACCATGCTAGTTATAAACTTAATAATCATACAATTAAACGAATTAAATATAACCGTTTAACACATATATTGCATATAACGAGGTGAAGCGAACAAAAAAACAAGAACTGACAGTGAAATTAGAAAGATAAGTTTAAAGTGACGAATAAAGTGGTACACCAGGTAAAGTGTGTCCTGAATCGACAATAAAAATGTTGCCCGTCACGTAGTTTGACGAGCCAAGGATTAAGTACTTAATGAGTGAGGTTAAAGCCGGATCAGTGGTGCCAAAGTCTCCTAATGGCACGATTTTGGTCGCCACATTCTTGAGCCATTTCTTTTGCATAATTTCCTCTGTTATTTCAGATTTAAAAAGCCCAGGACAAACCGAATTAACCCTTATTTTGTGTTTTCCAAGCTCCAATGCCATTACCTACATGAGATTGTTGAGGTTAAACTATTTGTGTTTGCGAGCTCACAGATCGAATCAGAAAATTAAATAAGACACACAAACTCAAGCTATAACTGATTTTTCACAGGTTGGCTCGAACTTCGCAATGTTATTTTACTTTTTCACATAATATTGATACTCACAAGTCCCAAATGTATATAAGATAATTGCACTTTTTAATAGTAATCAAAGTTTTTTTGATGTACTAAAATTATTCAATCTTTTCTTTTTAAATTTACTAGGTGCCCTAACCTTGTATAATCTTATTAATGTTTCGCGCAATGCTAAAAATTAAGTGATCTAAATGAAATATACATAAATTTGTTTATTATTTGGTGACTAATTTATTTAAATCAACTTGAAATAGTAGGTAATAGGGAAGCAAAAAATTCACTTATTATAATCAAGTTTTATAAATCAAGCTTTTCATCACTTATTAGTTTGAGGAAAAAAAATTATTTAAGAGGAAAAAAAACTTCAAATGACTTTAAGAAAACAGAATTTTTTTTCAATAACTCTAGTTAGACACTTAAAAAAGTTAATTACTATTTGCATAAAGTTAGCTTCTAAACTATAAAACTAATATGAAGTTAATTTTTCTTTTATCTTTAATTTCCGGCATAAAACATTCATATAATTCAAACATGTGCTAGAAAATTTATAAAAAATCGTGCTAAATAAGTCAACCTATAAAGCCACTTGCTGATAAGCGAAGCGCGATCTAATGTATTCTGATATGGTTATTTAGAAAACCAAATGTCCTTTAGGTCATCTATAAGCTTATGTACATAAGTTGTTAATTAATTACCTGTGTCATTGTATTAAGAGCTGATTTTGAAGATGCATATGCAATAGCTCCATGTGGGAGCATACGATTAACTCCAGAAATCGAAGATATGTTGATTATGGATCCTCCTTCTTGATCAAAAGCAAGCATATGTTGGCAAACATACTTCGATACCAGCCATGATCCTCTTACATTTGTTCTATATGTTCTATCCCAATCTTCTTCTTCCAAATCCAATGACTTTTTATAAGGACCTAAATGCACAATAATGCAACATGATAAATTACACTACTAAAAAATCTTATAAATTTCCTAGGGAAATAACTTAATTTGTCAGAAATTGCGACAACTTAGCAACAAAACAAAATTACGACATTATAAATACAGAGGTTATATTAGGTTTGTTTTCTTATAGCATGTTAAGAATGATTTCCAATCATGTTTTTTCCGAAAAAAAATAAATTTTATTTTGAAAATAAGTCACTGACAAAAAAGTTTCAGTTATCTAGTAGTGAAAAGATGTATGTATAAACAAACAAGCGATTAAAATAATATGATAAAGAGAATGCAGGATCTGGATTTAACCTCTAATACCAACATTGTTAATCAAAGCATCAATACGGCCGAAGGCACGCCATGCCTTTTTCACAGAGTTTTCAATGGCGGGACTATCAGCGCTGACGTCAAGCTCTACCGCCACCGCCATGACAAGATTCCTTGCTATGGTTTGGTTCACATGACCATTGTTGATTTCATCGCATAGAGACTTGAGCCGGTCTACTCGACGAGCGGCGGCGATTATCTTGCAACCGGCTTTGGCTAGGTCGATGCAAAACTAGCGGCCGAGGCCGGAGGATGCGCCCGTGACCATGACCACCATGCCTTTTAGATCTCGCCATGGTTCCAACTCACAGTTTGTAGGTTGTTGAGTAGAAATAGTCATTGGATCAATGTTAATGTCCTTCAACGTTGAGCCCAATCCAGGTATTTATTATATCAAAAAGTCAAGTGGGCGACTTTTATATTTTATTACTTTTATGTTTTATTAACACATGTGGGCTATTCAATATCTAAAATTATGTAAAATGTGATGTGAACTTTTTAATAGTTAAGTATAATGACAACTTGGCGATACGGGAGACTTGAGATTGAGAGGTCATAAGTTTGATCCCTGAGTTTCCAGGTTTTACTACTCGGTCGCTCGCAAAGATGAATTTTCTCTTAAATGAGCTCAAATGGTGTAAATAGTCCCACGGTTTCCGGAGCATTCGTTGGCCGTTAAAAAAATGTATAATGACAACTCAGTAAATACTTTTTTAATAAATATATATACTAATTTCATCAACTTTTAAAACTAAAACAACTTTCATATATTTTAAGTTTTATAAAAATTTACAACATAAAAATAAGCATTATACATTTATACATCTATATAGTCGTCTCTTCTCAAGTTTGTGTCAATAAATTACCACGCTCGTGTGATGGCATGGATGCCGCTTTGTTACAGAGAAGACTCGGGCTCAATCCTCAGTCTCGCCCTACGTTCCTTTTACTTTTTTAACCCTACGTTTCTTCGCCTATTATTATTATTTTTTAAAATTCCCCTCTTTACTAGACATCTTCAAGGACTTTATCAACAATTCTCCTAAAAACTTCACTAACAACTAAACGGATTGAGAGTTTATTACCGGAAATGAGGAAAGAGAAGAGACGATTATATACATGTAAGTATTAGGTATGTTTTCGTTTTCTATAGAAATGAAATTTTCATCTTGGATAAGACGAATGATTTCTTGTTACTTGATTCATGTAATTATAAAATTGGATTTTCTTTTTTTTTTAAAACGTACCAGGGTTCACATGTGTCGAGGAATAAAAAGATTGGACAAAAACTTTCATCGTGTCCCCTTTAGTTTCATTATTTTATTTTCATTATTTTAATTCCATTATTCCATTTTTCTTGATAGAAACAAAGGTTTTTCTAAATTAATAGTGTTTATATTCATCGATAATCCACTAAATCATATTAAAATTTTGACTAGAGTCTTGCCGAAACGAACTCGAATCTTTCTGAAAATTTATTATTCAAGATCAACTTGTTGAAAATTTGTTATTCAAGATCAACTTGTTGATCAAAATTTGAATAGAGTACTCATTTGTTATTCAACATCAACTTGCTGAAAATTTGAATAGAGTCTTGCCGAAACGAACTCGAATCTAATTTTATTAACCACTAAATTATAAAATTATCTTTTTAGAGAGGAGCTCTGAGTCTAATTACATAATTTAATAAACGAGTCTGAGATCAAGTTTCATATGTGTAATTCGGTGAATCAATTCTTGAGATTCAAATTTATGGAGAGCCAAATATATACAAAGAGGATTAAGAACTTTTGAGTATCATTTTGTGCTACTAGTTATATATAAGGAAATCTTCCTTCATGAATTTGAGTGGTACCCCGCCCCCCCCCTCCCCCCACCCCCCCCCCCCCCCGGGGGAAATAATGAGTGTTTTAGAATGGTTCTCAAAATCAAATATATAGTTCATAAATAAATTTCCCCATATATATACTAGGTTAGTAACCCGTGTATTACACGGTTAAAATAATCAAATTCATTATGTTTGACAAATTATGGATTAGTTTTTTTTAAATTAATCAAATTATTGAGTAAATTTATCAAATTCACATTAAGTTTGTCAATTTTTTTTAAATGGAAATTTAGTATTGATAAAATTGGTAAGTATAATTAATTGATAATCTAATAAATTGATGCTTAAATGTGGTTTTGACATGTGGCAATGCTTATGTGGACATTCTAGAAATGAGCCATGTGGCAACCATTTTAGTGCTTTATTAGGATTAAAGATGTGTGTGTGTATATATATATATATATGAGGAAAGTGAATATTTTGTCTAAAAAGAATATGAAGAATCTCATCCCTTTATTTTACAAATTAATGGTTGAGATTTAAATGGCATAAAATATAAGGGAAATTAAGGGGTGGGAGTATTTTTGGTATAGTCTCTTTTATTGATTTTTTTAAGTCCCCCCCCCCCCCCCCCCCTCCACGTTTTTTAAATGTTCATAACGTTTTCATACGACATTAATTTTTATAAAAATTACACCATAAAAACAAGTATTTTTTCCTCTTTAATTTGAGTATATTATTGATATATATTAAAATCTTTTTTTTAATTATTTTAAAAAAGTGTAGTATTTTGTCATATTTGTACTGATTTTTTTTAAATGTACTAATTTCGAATAATTATACTGTTTTATATTTAAACAATATTATTTGTATTGTTTTACATTATACGTTTTGTTTTATATTAAAACAACTATTATTATGTTGTTTTGTATTAAAAACAACATATTTCTTGCTTTTTTAAAGTAAAACAACACATATAATTGTGTTGGTTTGTATTAAAAATAGCCAAATTGGATTTTAATAATCCAAAATATGACCCATTGGCCGATAATAATCCAAATTATTAGTTTGGCCCACAACAATCCCAACTTTCATTTTCGTTGTCAAGAGCAATCCCACTAGCATAATCACTATATTTATACACTTGATTTACACTTGTTTTCTAAACTTTTGCTTTTATGTTACCTTATTTTGTTTAGAATTATCATTACGAGACGAAAACAAGTGTAAATGTATGGTAATTATGCTAGTGGGATTCCTCTTGTCAACAAAAATGAAAGTTGAGACTGCTATTGGCCAAACTGATATTTTAGATTATTATCGGCCAATAGGTCATAATTTGAGTTATTAAAATCCAATTTGCCTTAAAAATATACTGATTTTATATATGTACTAGTTTACGTTAAAACAACATTATATGTACTGCTCTATATTAGGACAACATTATTTATATTATTTTACGTTAAGAAAACATCATTTGTACTGTTTTAAAGTAATACAGTACATATAATTATGTTGGTTTTCATTAAAATTGTACTGATTTTATATATATGTATTGTTTTATGTCAAAACAACACTATATGTACTGGTTTGATTTAAAATAAAAATGTCTTTATTATTATTTCTTAATTATGCCACATGTCATAATCCTCTTGTATGGGATCGAACCCGTGTAGATATGTAAAACAAATAAACTAGTTTATACATATACAATCAGTAACTTTCTTTAAGAAAAAAAACAAACTCTTTGATGATAAATAAATTAAGCTTCATAATGGTATCAAAAGTCGCTACACAGCAACCGGCTGTCGTTTATTTTCTTACCTTAAGTCTCGGGTTTGAATCCATTTTATTCCTTTGTTTTTACTAAACCACCATACCACTTCTAACCCACGTGTCTACCAAACCAGCCCACTAAGCACTTAGGCCAACAATCCCTACCAAACTCACCAATCTATGTTTTCCTCGGCCCAAAACCAAAAGTAGGTTTTCACAAGGATTCTATACGGTTGTAATTTGTAAAACTTCAATTCATTCTAAAATTATCTGTTATGATTTAGGAAGTTCACTTTGCCTACAGAAAAGAGTTTTTAAAATTTATTAGTACATTAGGTTAGTAACTCGTGTATTATACGGGTTGAGTTTATTTTAGATACATATAAAAAAAAATGGTTAAAATATATAAATCTATTATATTTGATAAATTGTTGATTAGTTTTCTTAAAATAATCAAATTATTAATTTATCAAATTCACATTAAGTTTTCATTTTTTTTAAATGGTAATTTAGTTTTGACAAATTTGGTAATTATACTTAATTGATAAGCTAATAAATTGATACTTGAATGTGGTTTTGACATGTGACAATACTGATGTGGGCCTCTTAGAAATTAGACATGTGACACCCATTTTACTGTTTTATTAAGTTTAAAAATAAAGCTAGAAATTAAGATTTCCATGAACATACATACAAACATATAAGTGAATTGTAAAAATAAAGACATTGTATGAGAGTGGGACGATATCAGGTAGAGTTTTAACAAATAGTACATACATAAGAGTTAGGAAATAGGAATTACATGCAAATCCATAAAAAAAACTAAGTATATGACAATATCTTCCATTTTGTCAAAGCAACCTAAGGCCTCTCCCAATGATGGTGTCACTATCTAATCACCAATAAGTCACCAAAGCACACGATTGGTAACATCTTTTCACCCACTTTATTTCACAACACTTATCACATATATGTCATTCATGTGACTTAGTTCTCCAAATTAAAAAAAATAAATTATATTTAGTTGGGCCCACAAATAATATAGAAATACATGATCTTTTCTCTTTTCTCTTTTCTTCGTTTTTTTTTTTTTGAACTGCAAAATTCCATTCCACACAAAAAGACACCATACAATAAAACACCAAAACTTTTCTCTTTTCTTCGTGTTTTCTCTTCTCTTCTTTTTTGTTGCATGCTTTTTGTATATATATATATATATACACCTTGCATACATTCATTTCATTGAAGCAAATTTTATAAAACTTTTCTCTATATATACTCTACTTCACACTTTCCATCTTCAATTACTAGTTTTAATAGATTGTCGAACCGAAGCAACCGAAGCAACCGCAACAACCAATCTCGATCACCCGGTAACGATATGTTGCAAAGCTTACTAGACGTCCCGTCACCGGCAAATTCTTCATCCGCTCCACAAATGAGTAACTCGTCACCGTCAAGAAATATGGAGGGGTCACCGTCAAACGTTAACACTATGAGGCCACCACAATTTACTATCAATCCATATTCACAATCATTCTACAATCAAACCGGGTTTCCGCCTATTCCCGCACCATCGACTTCGCAAGGCCCTAATCGATCACATTTGGAACCTCCCAGCAAACTACCGCCAACATTAATGTAATGGTTTTTTTGCTAATGTATTTTTAAATGTAATGTAATCTTTTTTAATTGTGTGTGTTTTTTTATTTAATTTTATATTTAATTAATTAAAAATAATAAAATATGTGAGGAAGAAGTGGTGAAGAAGTGGTGAAGAAGTGTTATTGGTAGTAATATGTCATAGGATAAAGTAAATGAGGAAAAGATGACGTGGCAATGATGAAGAGGTGGTGACTTAGTCACCATTGGGAGAGGGCTAACCTATGCATGTTTATATGTCTTAACTCTTAACTATGTTTCATCTAGATTTTTAGTGCCCACTATAACTTTGCTCCAACCGCAAGTTTTTGTAACGCGCGGTTGACATCTAGTTATGATTCGATAATAATTTATTTTATATTATCTTCATGTCATATTTAAGTTCAAACAATAACCAAATTACAGCAACAAATATGAATTTCAACTTCACAACTTGTTAGTAATGAAATTCTCTACCAGAGAAGTGAGCTGCATTGTTATATTTAGAGTTAACAAATTATATTTCATATTTAAAATTCAATTAATTACAAGTAACGAAGAATTATAGTTCTACATTTAAATTTAATTATACCTTATATACATTTACCAACTTGATTGTACAATCTCTAAAACATAATGTACAATTTGTATAGCATGTGTTACAAGACAATAAACTTTTGGTGGTACAACTCATTTATGCATGACTTTTGTGGTTCTTATCCCCTTACAGATCTCAATCTGATCTCTGCCTCCAAACATTACTCTTCCTCTCTTGCTACTTTCTCTTTGTCTCTCTATCTATACATGTTAAAATCAGTTATGTTTTTGGGCATATGGTGAATCCGTGAACGCACTCTATCGTTTTTGCGTTTGTTTCGCCGTCGATATTTCAGTGTGTGGCGGTGTGTGTGTGTTCTTTTCCGATGGCTTTTGCAGCTGCGCGTTTGTTTCTCTTCCGGTATTTAAGTGGCGATTTCCGGTGTTTACGGTTGTGGTGGTGTTTGGCTCTCTATTTCGATGGCTTTTGTAGCCGTTGATATTTACCGGCGCCATCGTTGCTCCTTTTTCGTTGAACTATCAGGTTGGTTGTGGCCGATGATATTACGGGCATTGTTATTTTTAGAGTTAACAAATTATATTTCATAATTAAAATTCAATTAATTACAAGTAACGAAGAATTATAGTTCTACATTTAAATTTAATTATACCTTATATACATTTACCAACTTGATTGTACAATCTCTAAAACATAATGTACAATTTGTATAGCATGTGTTACAAGACAATAAACTTTTGGTGGTACAACTCATTTATGCATGACTTTTGTGGTTCTTATCCCCTTACAGATCTCAATCTGATCTCTGCCTCCAAACATTACTCTTCCTCTCTTGCTACTTTCTCTTTGTCTCTCTATCTATACATGTTAAAATCAGTTATGTTTTTGGGCATATGGTGAATCCGTGAACGCACTCTATCGTTTTTGCATTTGTTTCGCCGTCGATATTTCAGTGTGTGGCGGTGTGTGTGTGTGTTCTTTTCCGATGGCTTTTGCAGTTGCGCGTTTGTTTCTCTTCCGGTATTTAAGTGGCGATTTCCGGTGTTTACGGTTGTGGTGGTGTTTGGCTCTCTATTTCGATGGCTTTTGTAGCCGTTGATATTTACCGGCGCCATCGTTGCTCCTTTTTCGTTGAACTATCAGGTTGGTTGTGGCCGATGATATTACGGGCCCCGTCGTTGCTCCGTTTACGTTGAAGCGGCGACGGTTTGGCTCGCATTTAGTTGATTTTTGGTCGCTGCTCACCTTTACTCGATTTTGGGGTTTAAAACCTCAGATCCGATATAACTTCTAATCGATTTCGGGCATCGGTGTTTGGCTTTCTTTTCCGGTGGCTTTTGTAGCCGTTGATTTTACCGGCGTCGTCGTTGTTCCTTTTGCGTTCAACTTTCAGGTTGGTTGTGGCCGATGATACTACAGGCCCTGTCATTGCTCCATTTAAAACCTCAGATCCGATATAACTTCTGATTGGTTTTGGGCATCGAAGAGGCGGCCACCGACACTTCTAATCTGGAGGAGGATTCCGCCATGTAAGGTAGATAATTATTTAGAAAGTTGGGTTATTCCTTGAGTTCCTTTGAAGGATTTTTGCTAACGTACTATTAATTTCATATTCTAAAAGGGCCTACACATTTTATAATATGTGCTCCTTTTTAAGTTGTTCTTCATTGGACTGTGCTTATTTCATAAAATGGAACCTTCTTATTATGCTTTAACCAGTGGTCAGCTGTTTGAAAGCATAATCACCGCACCTCAGGTCAAAACGAAGCTGTTTGGTGAATATATTTGGGTTTGTGTGGTGATTTGTCAGCATCTTTGAATCATATGAATTATTGAAGCTTAAAAACCTTTAAATGTTTGTAAAGAACATATGTTGGTACAGATTCGACGATGATATGAACCTTTAGGGTTTGAGCCGGATCGATTGAGGGTTTTTCCAATTATTTCTTTGTCTCTTTGAATCTGATTAAGGCTATGTTAGTACGGATTTGGCGATGATGTGAATTTAGGTTTCAACAACCCTAATATGAGCCTAATGAATCTCAAATGTGAATCTGATTACGGATATGTTAGTATTGATTTGGCACTGATATGAATTTAGGGTTTCAACAATCCTACTCCGAGCCTATGATGAACCCCAAATGTCAACTTGATTAAGGCAATGTTAGTGCTGATTTGGAGATGATATGAATTTAGGGTTTCAAAAACCCTAATCTGAGCCTAATGAACCTCAAATGTGAACCTGATTAAGGCTATGTTAGTACTGATTTGGTGATGATATGTATTTAGGGTTTCAACAACCCTAATTTGAGCCTAATGAACCTTAAATGTTTGTACAAAAGCTATGTTGGTAAAGATTCGGCGATGATATGAATTTAGGGTTTCAACAACCCTAATCTGAGCCTGATGAACCTCAAATGTAAATCTGATTAACTCTATGTTAAAACTGATTTGGCGATGATATGAATTTAGGGTTTTATATTGTTTGTTTTGATCGACAGGTATCGGCATTCTTATAAACTTACATGTTTGTTTTCTTTCTGACCACTATCTATTTAAATCATTAATAATTTAGACTGAATTTTTAATATGTCTTTGACTGCAGATTAAGAGGTAGATCTTTGACTACGAGTCGAGAACATTATAAATTTTATGATGTTAACATTTACTTTCTTTGTTTTCTTTTCTTAGTATAAAATTTAAATGCGTTATCGACATTAATTTCGGACGACACTTATCTTAATTCGTTTTGCTTAATGACTTAAAAAAACGGCATGACTCCGCCGCGAAGCGCGGGTCGACCAACTTGTATAAGATATAACTAAAATCATATTATTAAATAATAAGTTATGATAAAATATTGAAATAAGAAAAATTATATTTTAATATTTAATTATCTAATTCTTAATATTTAATAACCGAGAAAATTGATATTTAATATGAGAAAAAAGCGAAAAATTATGATGAGAATGAATCTAGTAATAGTGTTGATATTTGTACTCAAATATAATTGTTTATTAAAACACGAAGATTGAAAGATATAGATATTTGAGATTCGATCAATGCTTCACACAAAAAAGCAACTAGGGCTAACTAGTTTTTGATTAAAATTAATAAGTGGTGTGATGAAATTAATCAGATCTTCAAAGAATTAAAAGAAATAAATGAAAAATTAAGGCATAGTTGGGAGGGGGGGGGGGGGGGGGGTGGGGTGGGTTTCCTTGCGAACCATGCAACGTGAATGTGTGGACCATAATGTATAGCCTTAAACATTACACCTTTTCGCTTATTTGTTTTTTTAAATAATCATGTCCTCACACATGGATTACTCAAAACTCTATTTTTATCTCCTATACCCTTTAAAATATTATGTTATCGAACACAAACACACAAGGTGATATTTGAGATTCGATCATTGCTTCACACAAAAAAACAAGTAGGGCTAACTAGTTTTTTATTAAAATTAATAAGTGGTGTGATGAAATTAATCAGATCTTCAAAGAATTAAAAGAAATAAATGAAAAATTAAGGCATAGTTGGGAAGGGGTGGGGGATGGGGGTGGGTGGGGGGGGGGGGGGTTGGGTTTCCTGAACCATGCAACGTGTATGTGTGGACCATAATGTATAGCCTTAAATATTACACCTTTTCGTTTATTTGTTTTTTTAAATAATCATGTCCTCACACATGGATTACTCAAAACTCTATGTTTATCTCCTATACCCTTTAAAATATTATGTTATCGAAACACAAACACACAAGGTGAATAGTTTTGTACAAATCATTGAAATCGAGTTTAGTCCATTAGTTTTGTACAAAACTTATAAATTATGCTATCAAAAGTCATATAAAATATACTTATTAACGCATATGTCATCCATATTTATTGTAATTTGAAATACTAGTCAATGAAAAGATATTGCTCAATAGATATAGTGACATTACATACTCTGACAACTAGTGACCTTAAAGTGAGGAATAAAGTGGCACGCCCGGTAAAGTATATCCTGCATCTGCAATAAAAATATTACCTGTAATATAACTTGACGAGGGAACGATCAAGAACCTAACCAATGATGTCAGTAATGGGTCAGTTTTCCCAAATTCCTTTAAGGGCATCGTTTTTGAAGCCACATTGTTTATCCATTTCTTTTGCAGTAGTCCTTCAGTAATCTCAGATTTAAGAAGCCCTGGAGCTATTGAGTTCACCCTAATGTTGTGTTCTCCAAGTTCTATTGACATTGCCTATAGGTAGTATTATGAATCAAATCAATGGTGTGAGATTGGGAGGAGGGAGTGTTGGTAATTTGTAAAAAAATATGCATTCTTGTCGGTCAATTCAGAAAAATTTTAGAAAAATGTTTTCCGTTTCTTATAGGTTATATGTTTTATCAACAAGTAAATATATTATCTTGCTGAGGGTAAACATTAAAATTAGTACAGTTTTCATAAATAACATCTTAAGATAAATTTTATTGTTTATAAAAAAAGTTAGTAATGATAATGATCATGTAATTATGAAAGTTGTTCATGCTCATCAACTATAACACATAACACATGTAATGATTTTGAGTGTGACCATCACGTGTCAACGTCCATTGTTTTTGTGGCACCTACGTGACGACATCTTTTTAATCACACTCATCAACCATAATACATAATCATAATGTAGAAATTTTCACTTTACTCTTGTCATAGTATCAAGGGCAGCTTTTGAACAATTATATGCAACCATTCCAAAATGGTAAACACGATTAAGACCGGCCATAGATGAGATGTTGATTACAGATCCTCCCTGATTAGAATCACGCATTCGAAGGCAAACATATTTTGACACCAACCATGCTCCTCTTAAATTTGTTTTGAAAATATTATCCCAATCTTCTTGTGACAAATCCAATATACTTTGTACAGGACCTACATTCATAATGCAACATCAAATTAAAGTTCCATGTATTAAAAAACTTAAAACGGGTGATGCCGCCATATGACACCCACCTTCAGTCGTTATGTGACTCAACAAAATTGCATCACTTAAAATTTATAATAAATGAATGTATCTGCTACACCACCAACTCTATAGTACTAAATTTGTTTTGTTGCGCTTAAATAAAAAGTAGAAGCAAAAAATAAACATTAATAAAAGTAACAAAAAAACTTAAATGTACGACACCCACCATGGGACCGTCACGTTGCCCAATAAAATTACGTCACTATTCCTATAATTTTCTATTTGTTAGGCTATGTATAGTTATAACATTTTGGATGAGCGTTATCCAATACTTGTTGACGACATCATCATGGGGCTTCATGGTATTCATAACCCCTCATAACGTTCCTCTAATTATTACCCAATTATATTATATATATTGTTAAAAAAAACAGTCAACTAAATCTAGCTAATCAAAAAAAAAAAGAAGAAAAAAAATAAACCTAGGGGGAAAGCGCCATGTACCTCATGCCCATTGCAATTTTAAAGCCCATTGCGCCCACGGGGGCGGTGTGCGGGATGCTATAATTGTGGGTTAACGTCCACTAAGAATAGCCTTAGGACATGTGGTATACATAGTGTTACGGGTGGTGTTATAGTGGTGTTATCATGGACCGTGAACGATAATTAGATAACACCATTGGGGTGGTGTGATAGAGGTATACATGGTGTGATGTGATGTGTGATGTTGAGTAAACAAAACAAATTAAAAGAAATTACTTGTTATTATTTGATTGGAGGAAACTTGATAACTTCACGAGAATGGATCACACCAAGCCAAAACACCATATGGGGGTGGTTATCACGCTGTGAAGGTTACGTGATACCCCCTTCACGCCACTTTAACACCATCATACCAATTGCCCTTGTAGTGTATTATTAGGGATTTGTATGGTTTGTGGCTTGATTGTGTTTAATGGGTAAAGTTTAAGATAAAAATCATTTGGTTTACATCAAATACAAGTCTAGCTGATGCATTTAAGATCCATTCATCATAGCATCACAAGCAAACCATGTGCATATTTCTTCAAGAATGTTCTTTTTTTTATGCACCTAGATACAGGTATCCAGAGGTTTCGGTCCCTACGGGAGTCCAAGAGGCAAAGCCTTCTCGAGATTGAACGCCTTTTAACATGCATTCACACAATTTACCACATATACGAAACACAATAGATGGACCTCTCATCTTTAATGTTATTAGTTTCTTAAAGTAATATATCAATATTATATATATTAGTTATCTACCTGGGAATGGTGTAATCGGGGTAATTTAGTTTGTGCAATACAAGTAGGACACACACGTCATTCAAAAAAAAAAAATTATATACCTGGGACACCAGCATTGTTGATTAAAGCATCTATACGGCCAAAAGCATCCCACGCCTTCCGAACGGATGCTTCAATGTTTGGACCATCGGCACTGACATCAATCTCCACCGCCACCGCCAATACATCACTTCGGTTCACTTGACAACCTGAGATATCAAAATTGTTGATTTTATCACACAGAGCCTTGAGGCGGTCTATTCGGCGGGCGGCAACAATGACTCGGCAACCGTATTTGACCAAGTCGATACACAATTCCCAGCCGATGCCTGAAGATGCACCCGTAACCATCACGACTTTGCCTCTGAGGTCTCTCCATAGTTCTAGCTCATGAGAGGTTGTTAACTGATGAAAAGAACTTGCCATTGATTTTTCAAATGTTGAAATTCAGTCATCTGAATTTGATAAGGATTTATAATAAATATTAGAGTAAACTTCTTTTTTGATCCATGAGGTTTGGTTCATTTAATAATTTAGGTCCAAACTTTTAAGAAATTTGATTTTGGTGTCTGGCGTTACTTTGTTTCAGCCTGAATCTAAACAACAAAAAAAACACCAGACGAATATTACATCAACAAATCAACTTAACACCATCCAGATGAAAATTACACCAAAATTGGATTGAAATTAAAACAAAAGTAAACGTTAGACATCAACATAGAATTTTATAAAAGTTTAGACGTAAATGGTTAAATAGACCAAACCTTATGGACCGAAAAACAAGTTTACTTCTAAAATATTATATGATTGTTCACTTATTTTTTAAATTATTGAGTGAAAGGAAGGTGTGAGGTCTATTCGACGGGCGGCAGCAATACTCAACAACTTGCCGTTGATTTTTTAAATTTGAAATGTTAGAAATTCAGTCTTCTAATTTTGATAAGAATATATAATAAATATTATATGATTGTTCACTTATTTTTAGATTATTAAGTGAAAGGAAGGTGTAGATGTCTATTCGACGGGCGGAAGCAGGTGTAGACTTTTGTGTCAATGCTTGATCGACATAAAAAAATTATGAGAAGAGGGTCCGTGTGTTTTATTTCCATTTATTGAAAGATTATATAGTTTTAATTGATGAATTAATAAATTTTTAAAATAATATATCAATTCACTATTTTAGTGATATGTTCATTTAAGAGGTTGTTCTCTTGATTTTCTATAATTTTATATTCATGCTGGTTCGGTGGATTTGGCTAGGTCGACACCTAACTTTTATCGAAGCTAACGCTTGAAGATGTGCCTGTAACCATCATGATGAGTTCTCACCGTCTCACCATGGTTCTGGTTGAAAGGATGTCTTTAAGAAAACATCCTGATGCCTAGGGGTGGATTCAGGATATTTTTTTATATAGGTTCATTTTTTTCGATAGTCGGAATTCTAACAACGAAATGTTAAATTTTCTGGTTTAGTCGGTTCGAGTCGGATGTATTTTTTAATCTTATTGACATCTTATTATCTTTTTTGATCTATTAATAACTCTATAAATTTTATTTGCTAAAAAAATTCATCCCTAATTTATAATTGTCAAATTCATCCCTAATTTATAATAGGCTATGAAAATGTTTTCATTGAGATATTGTTTTCGACTAGTTGAATGGTGAATAGCAATGATAAGAGAGTGATAACTTATCTGTAAATAGTCACAATATAACACAAATCCATTCTAGACTAGTTGGTTATGATACTTGAATTCTATGTTTGAATTTTATTTTAGAGATTCAGATTCAAGACTCTTGCGCTAATAACCAGCTAGACTACATAATCAACTGATATAGGGTTCACTTCTAAACTATATATGGATTCACTATGATTTTTTAATATATGATTCTTTAAAAGTTTTGAAAAACGATAGGTTCCCGTGAACCCGGTTCTTACACACTGAATCCGCCCCTGCTGATGCCAAGTGATATATTTTTTTTTTAAAAAGACATTATGATAATAAGTGTTATCATTTTTTAATTTTTTTTTTAATTTAAGGAAATTAATTTTTACATTATAAGTGTTATAATGTAAGTTCGAGTAGGTGTAAAAGATTGTGATGATCTAATCTCAAACACTCAAACGACATTCAAACAAAAATTAAAGTTGCATATTTTAAAACCCATAGACTCAAATATCTTAATGATTATAAATAAAATTTTAAAATAAAATTTTGAAACCCTTCAATAGTTAAATGGATCGGTTCGGTTTTTTCGGATTTTATTTTTAGCTAAAACCGAAACCAATCCGAAGTTTCGGATTTTAGAAAACTTCAATCCAAAACCGTCGGGTTTCTATTTTGATTCGGCTTTTTTAGTTTGGTTTTTTCGGTTATTTTGATTTCGAGTCGGTTATTTAAATTCTTGCACACCCCTTATTATGTGTGAGTTTGTCGTTTCAAGGGTCGAGCAAGAAAGGTGTCTTTCTCATTTTCATTTTCATGTTCACAATAATTCTTCAAGTACGTCATCAAAATTCTCCTAAGAACTTCACCAACAACGCTGGTAGAATATTATGTACATGTAAGTGTTCGGTATGTTTTTGATTTTTATAGAAAAAAAGTTTCATCTTGAATAAGACGAATGATTACTTGATTCATGTAATTTATAAAATTGGATTTTTTTTATGAAAAAATAATTAAAAACCATACAAGGGTGACAAAAACTTTCACCGTGGCCCCTTTGATTTCATTATTTTAATTGAAACGAATCCGAAGTTGAAATATTAAATCATGTCCAAGAACGATTTTATTCCATTTTTCTTGATCGAAACAAAGGATTTTGTTTCAAGGGCAACTTACCACACCAATTATAAGTAATATCTTTTAGAGTCACCCATAAAATCTAAATTAATAGTTTTTATATTCATCGATAATCCACTAAACTATATTAAAAAACACGAGTCTAATGGAAGGAGTTAGGTACTCATAAGATATTCAAGATCGACTCGCTGAAAACTTGAATTGAGTCGTGCCGAAACGATCTTGAATCTAATTTTATTAACTGCTAAAATTATCATTTTATCATAAAACTCTCTAAGTGACAAGATCGAGTCTAATTAGAGATAATTTAATAAACGAGTAAGCGATCAAGTTTCATATGTGTAATTCCATAAATCAATTCTTGATATTCAAATTTATGGAGAGTCAAATATATACAAAGAGGGTTACAAGAAAATGAAAGTCTAACAAGCCATGAGGAAACTATTATAATAATAATAATAATAATAATAATAATGTAGGATGATGTGGACATGTTTGACCAAGTTGCATGAGTAACACCACGTGCATGGAGACGTTGGAAGTGGACCGGGTAATAAGGAAGAATTCCAGAAAGTTTGTTTCAAGTTTGTTATGGCTTTTAGCTATTTATAGGACCTGCTTTATTTGTTTTTAATTAGTCGAAAAAGCCTCTGTTCATTGTTCTCTTTATTGTTCAGTGTATTCTTCAAGCATTTGATTAAATAAAGGGCAACCATTCGACTAAACATTGTTGTTATTATTCTTGTTTTGATCTCTGATATCCAACATTTTGGTATCAGAGCCAGGTTCCCTTGATCCATTATATGCCAAAATACCTTCAATTTGAAACCATGTCTGTCGTATCAACCACAAATCCTCAGAAAGAAAACCCATTTTCATTCCAGTGTCCATCATTAACCGCAAGCAACTACACGACGTGGGCGATTAAGATGGAAGCGATCTTGGATGCGCAAGGTGTATGGGAAGCCATAGAGCCATCAGCCGGAGTGGCGGTGGACGAGAAGAAAAGTAAGATGGCACGTGCATACATCTTTCAAGCAATACCGGAAGAAATTCTTTTGCAAGTGGCAAAGAAGAAGACTGCGAAAGAAGTTTGGGATTCACTGAAGACGAGGTTTGTGGGTGCTGAGCGGGTTCAGAAGGCTAGGCTTCATACTCTCAAGAGCGAGTCTGAGGCGCTACGGATGAAAGAAGGAGAAACCATTGACGAATACGCAGGAAAACTCTCTGGAATGATCTCCAAATACAATGGTGTTGGCGCAGTCTTGGGTGATGAAGAATTAGTTCGGAAGCTACTCGATACAGTGACCGATAAATTCATTCATCTCGTGGCATCCATGGAGCAATACTTGGAGGTTGAAAAAATGCCTTTCGAAGAAGCCATAGGGCGGCTAAAGGCATACGAAGATCGAGTAAAACTTCGCCAAGGAGGATCCAGCATGGAAAACTCCTTATTGTTCTCGAAAGTAGAGGGAAGCTCTAGTAACAAAGGGAACTTTAAACAAAACCCAGGACGAGGTAGAGGGTTCAACAATGAACGAGGTGGAAAGAATGGGTCAAGGGGAAGGGGATCATCACGTGGAAGGGGTGGCCGTGGGGGTAGCGGATCATCACATGAATCTGGCGGATGGAACCAGAAGCCACGTGACAAGAAAAATATAAGGTGTTTTAATTGTCAAGCTCTTGGGCATTATGCTTCGGAGTGCAAGAGTGAAAGGAAAACTGAACAGGAGGTTCACTTGACAAAAGAAAAGGAAGAGGAATCAACATTGTTGCTAAGTGTATGTGGTGAAGAAGACCAATCAATGGTTCTGCTAAATGAAGGGAAGGTATTTCCAAAGTCATTTGAAGATGGAAAAGAAGGTGACTTGGATGTTTGGTACATGGACAATGGGGCCAGCAATCATATGACAGGAAGGATGGAAGTGTTTGCTTATCTTGATCAAAATGTAAAAGGTAGTGTGAGGTTTGGAGATGACTCAAAAGTCAACATAAAAGGCAAAGGTACAATTTTGTTTAAGTGCAAAACTGGTGACCAATTAATAGTAGAGAATGTTTATTATATTCCTGCACTAACTAGTAACATTCTGAGCCTTGGTCAAATGACTGAAGTGGGCTATGATATATGGATGAAAAATAATTTTCTAAAAGTTTATGATGAGCAAGAAAGATTAGTTATGAAGGTTGTGAGGTCCGCCAATCGATTATATAAAATAATGTTAACTATTGCCAAACCTGCATGTTTAAAGACTTGTTTAGAAGAAGAAAGTTGGGTTTGGCATGCAAGACTTGGCCATGTGAATTTTCAGGTCCTAGAAATGATGGGAAGAAAAGGCTATGTAGAAGGTATGCCAGCTTTGAGTCACCCGAAACAAGTATGTGAGGGATGTCTAGTTGGAAAGCAAACAAGACAAAGTTTCCCTATTGAAGCACAGTGGAGAGCTTCAAGCCCTTTAGAACTAGTACATGCAGATATTTGTGGGCCAATCACACCAGTGTCAAACGGAGGTAATCGATATTTTATGTTAATAGTAGATGATTTTAGTCGGTATATGTGGGTATACATGATTAAAACAAAAGATGAAGCTTTCAATTGTTTCAAAAGTTTTAAGTCACGGGTTGAAAAGGAAACAAAGTATAAAGTGAGGATGTTGAGGACTGATCGGGGTGGTGAGTTCAACTCATTTGTGTTTAAAAAATACTGTGAAGATGCAGGTATTAGAAGGCAGACAACAGCACCATACACCCCGCAACAAAACGGTGTCGTGGAACGTAGAAACCGAACGGTGATGGAGATGACCCGATCAATGTTGAAGTCGATGAAAGTTCCTGAGACACTGTGGGGTGAGGCAGTAAGACATACCGTGTATGTGCTCAATATGCTACCAACTAAAGGAGTTAAAGGACTTACACCGTATGAAGCATGGAAGAAAAGAAAGCCAACGGTTCAATATTTAAAAGTCTTCGGTTGCATAGCACATGTAAAGAGGATAACAGGGCATTTAAGTAAGCTAGATGACAGAAGTAGAGCCATGGTGTATGTTGGAAAAGAACCAGGCAGTAAAGCTTTTCGATTATTTAATCCTAAAGAAAACAAAATTGTGGTTTCTAGGGATGTAATATTCGAAGAAAAAAGAAATTGGGAGTGGGTTGAAAAGATGACAAGTCATGGCTCATTGTGGACCACTTTGGTACACAACACAGAAGATGGGACGCCTCATATTTATGGTGGGGCCAATGAGGAAGAAATTTTAAGTCCTCAATATTCTAATAATTCTTTTACATCTTTTCATGAAAATGCAGGTGAAAGTACTATGCCATTTGGTAGCTCCCAAGATAATACTACTTCACAAAGCTCCAAAAACTCAAAAAGTCATATTTCTTGTAGCAGTTCTCAAAGCAGAAGTGGAGTCAGTACCTGTGGAGAAAACAGAAAGCATGTGACCGTTCCTTTTGAAGATGAGTCACCTCTTAAAGGATTTAAGAGTGTGGAGGAGATTCACGAGTACACAACAGCCATGGATGATAAACTAGTCCATGATATTTACGTAAAAGAAGGAGAGTTATTTCTCGTAGATGAAGAACCACTATCTTATGTGGAGGCAGCCACGGATGTGAAATGGTTAGACGCCATGCAAACTGAACTCGAGGCGATAAAGAGAAACAATACGTGGACTTTAACTCAACTGCCAAAGAATCAAAAGGCAATTGGGTTAAAGTGGGTCTTCAAATTAAAGAATGATGCAAATGGTGAGGTGACAAAGCACAAGGCTCGTTTGGTGGCTAAAGGTTACGTACAACTTAAAGGAGTCGACTATGAAGAAGTTTTCGCTCCTGTAGCAAGAATAGAGACCGTGAGATTAATTCTAGCAATGGCAGCAACAAATAATTGGCGTGTTCATCATCTAGACGTCAAAACGGCGTTTCTGAATGGCGAGTTACAAGAAGAGGTCTACGTTACTCAACCAGATGGGTTCGAAGTTAAAGGAAAAGAAGCTTACGTGTACAAGCTTCACAAAGCGCTTTACGGTTTGAAGCAAGCGCCAAGAGCATGGAACTCGAAGCTAGATAAAACGTTGAAGGGGCTTGGTTTCACAAAATGCATACATGAAGCAGGAGTATATGTCATCAAGAGATCAGGTTCGGTGTTGATCTTATGTGTGTATGTTGATGACATATTATTGACAGGAACCCGTGAGAATGATATCCAAAGCTTTAAAGAAAGGATGAAGACTCATTTTGAAATGAGTGATATGGGTCTATTATCTTACTACTTGGGCATAGAAGTAATACAGAATAGAAGGGGGATATGCATAAAGCAAGCTGCATATGCAAGAAAGGTTCTTAAGTTGGCTGGAATGGAAAATTGTAACCTTAGTCAATTCCCAATGGAACATAAGTTACAGTTGACCAAAGATGATGGTAAGCCAGTTGATCCAACCTTCTATAGACAGTTAATTGGAAGTCTACGCTATCTGGTGCACACCCGACCTGACCTTGGCTACTCGGTTGGAGTAGTGAGTCGTTTTATGGAAAATCCAAAAGAAACCCATTTAGCAGCAGTAAAGCACATTTTGAGGTACATCAAAGGAACCATTTACAATGGGCTGATTTATGAAGCAGGGGGAGATGCAAAGTTAGTGGGTTATAGTGATAGCAGCTTTGGATGTGATAAAGAGGATGGAAGGAGTACTACGGGTACTATTTTCTATTATTCAGGTAATGTTATCACTTGGACGTCTCAGAAACAACGCACGGTTGCACTCTCTTCTTGTCAGGCTGAATACATGGCTGCTACTGAAGCAGCGTGCCAGGCGTTGTGGCTACGAAATTTACTCAGCGAGATCACCGGTGAGCAGCCTCCATGTGTGGAACTCCGGGTAGATAACGAAGGAGCGATTGGGCTGTCGAAGAACCCAACTTTTCATAAGCGCAGCAGACATATCGACACCAAGTATCATTTTATTCGAGAATGTGTGGAGCGGGGTCAGATTATAGTCAAACATGTGGATGGAAAATTGCAAAAAGCTGATATACTCACCAAGTCTCTCCCAAGAACTAAGTTTATTGAAATGAAAATTTTGATAGGAGTGAAGGATTGTCCACATCAGGGGGAGAGTGTAGGATGATGTGGACATGTTTGACCAAGTTGCATGAGTAACACCACGTGCATGGAGACGTTGGAAGTGGACCGGGTAATAAGGAAGAATTCCAGAAAGTTTGTTTCAAGTTTGTTATGGCTTTTAGCTATTTATAGGACCTGCTTTATTTGTTTTTAATTAGTCGAAAAAGCCTCTGTTCATTGTTCTCTTTATTGTTCAGTGTATTCTTCAAGCATTTGATTAAATAAAGGGCAACCATTCGACTAAACATTGTTGTTATTATTCTTGTTTTGATCTCTGATATCCAACAAATAATAATAATAATAATAATAATAATAATAATAATAATAATAATAATAATAATAATAATAATAATAATAATAATAATTTGTTATTTAAGGTGTTAAAAACTTAGTTTTCTAAACCTTCTGTCTTCTTCCCTGGCTGTTCTTCGCACAAACAATCAAAAAGCGGTCATTATTGTTCAAAATTGTCAAAAAAAAACTTGTATGCTATCAATCTAGTCATTGCAGATCAGACTGATTGCTATATAAGATTTTGGTCGCTAAAACAAAGATCTAGCCAGTGATCTTCAATCTGGTCGCTAAACTGATCTAGTCACTGATCTTCATTCTCGATTTAAACCTTTTGTGATGACAACTATATCTTGTTGCAAACCTCGTCGCTAATCCGGTCACCCAATGTGCTTTTGTGGCGACAAAACAATCTTCATGTCGCTAATATTAGGTGACAAGTTTTGATCTAGTCCATCGGATCAATGAGATTAAACCCGGTTCATGGTTTGGATCCAAACATGGCATGACGAAGAACTGATCGGAGATTGTTGGCTTCTTATTTGATTGTGGTGGTAGGTAAACCACAACTTTTTTGGTTCCTGGAATTGATTGAAGATGTGACGACGTCTCGAAGCTAGTAAGCGTTGGTGTCTTTGATCTTCCTCGACAATAATCGTTTTACATACAAATATTCCTTAGTGACTTCACTTAACCCTGGATCTTCTTGGTAAAAACAAGAGTAAATTACACAGAAGGTCCTTTATCTTTTATCCCGATTTTGAATTAAGTCCTTTAAGTAAACTTGTTACACTTGACATCCTTTATGTTTTCAACGTGTTTCTTAGAAGGTCCTTTACCACTAACGGTGTTAAAAAATATCGTTAAGTCAAGGGCATTTTAGTCATTAATAAAATCTTTTAAATAAAAGATTAAAATTAAAAATTCATTTAAAGAACTCAAAAGATCAGATGAAAAAGAAGGCTACGTCTTCTTTCTTCTACGCACACCAGAGTAAATCTTCTAATATTATTATCTTCTTCACCCCCTTCTATTTCCCTCATCAAAATCAACAGAAACCCTAAACACCAAATCATGCACTCCCACCACCCCAATTAATTTTGTAATTTACCATTCATAGCAATAAGAGTAAATTACACAGAAGGTCCTTTATGTATTATCTAAATTATAGATTAAGTCCTTTATCTAAAGTAAGTACGTCGGACATCCTTTATGTTTTATACTTGTTTCGGAGAAGGTCCTTTTTCACTAACGGTGTTAAATTTATCCGTTAAGTCAAGGGTATTTTAGTCACTTTTCAATCTTTTTAATAAAACATTAAATTTATAAAAAAAAACAAAACATCTCATTTAAAAACTCAGGTCCTGTCTTCTTCATTCTGATTAGGGTCCATCTACGATCGACCAGATCCATCAAGGTTAAAATCCTAATCAAAACATCCACAACCGGATCCACGTTTGGTATCAACTTAATCAATCTCTGTCTTCGATTGTCTATCTTCCAAATTCAGGCCACATTTAATCGTTTATTGTAATAAAAACGGTTGTGGCGACGGTAGAAGAAAGCGGCGGCGTAAGGTCACAACGGTTGTCGCTGGAGGAATAACTGAACGGCGTCCGACGAAATTAAGCATATAGTGAGGAGGTCAATTGATTGTAGAATAAAGAGGACGATAGTTTCAAAATATCGTCATTTGTCTGTACTCGTTTCAAAATCATTTTCTGATGATCGGGCGTTTGGGATTTCTTCAATTCTGGGGTTTTAAAGAAATCGCCTGCCGACGTTCTTGATTGGTTTTTTCCGATGGCCGGACCGGACGTTTGGGAAAGGACGGCGATGGCATAGTTGATATTAACTGCAACTTTGAGGGTGCTTTATTTGTTGAAGCTGAAGCGGAGCATAAGAAAGATTTGTTGAAATTACTCCGTCGCCGGACGGTTAGGAAAGGTGTACGATTGATGGGTTGACTTTGGAGCCTAATTTCATGTCTGCATATAATCATATAGTATTAAGAAGAAGCCACGAAACTGACAAGATTTATTTGGGGGTTTTAATTTGTTTTGTTTTATTAAATAAATATTAAGAAATGACTAAAATACCCCTGATTTAACGGATAAATTTAACACAGTTAGTGATAAAGGACCTTCTCTGAAACAAGTATAAAACATAAAGGATGTCCAGCGTACTTACTTGAGTTAAAGGACTTAATCTATAATTCGAGTAATACATAAAGGACCTTTTGTGTAATTTACTCTAGCAATAAACCATCCCAACTCTAATTGGAGCCGGATTTGCCCAAACATCATCCCTTTTCGTCGGAGTTGCTTCCGCTGCTGCTGCTGCAGAGCTTCCATTGTTGTTGGATTATTCCATGAAACTCATCAAACCCTCTAATGCTCTCTCACCACCCACTTGGGCAATCCAAGTGTCAAGCGTCGTTGAATGGTAAATTACAAAATTAATTTATTTACCGATTTATACGTAGTTTGATTTGATACTTTGTTACATATTGAGCCCGGTCTTTGATTTCCAATGTCAAGCATTATTAACTGTTTGTTTAATTTTTGGGGAATTTGGAAGGGTTGCAACAATGATATAAGTATGGAAGTATGTGGAGAAATTTGAAAATGAACAAGCAAGAAAGACGTAGCCCTTAGAACATCGATGTTCTGATTATCCTGAGTAGAGGCGCTTCATCGATAAAAGCTAACAGAGCCACCGATGTATCTGACTCCGTCACCGGAACTTGTAAATCTGACTCCGTCACCGGAACTTGCAAATGTTGCACGTACTGCTTCAGAACACTTATTCGCTTTACTCAAACCGTACACTCCTAAATCACCTTTCGATCGCCTCCTTGTAGACGATAAGTTCGACGCCAAGCAGATTTGGCAGCAAATTGACATCCAATCTCAGCCGTTGATGTCCGCCATTCGCTGTCAAGTAAACAAGTTCGAGAAGGATCCGAAAGAGCTTAAAAGTATCTTCAAAAAAGCGGTGAATCTGAGCAAGAGAAACGAAGTGAGTTGGTTTTGAAGAAATGAAGTGCAAGGTCTTTTAATATTTTTTTTAATTTTAATGTTTTATTTAAGAATTTTATAATATGACTAAAATGCCCTTGACTTAACGATCTTTTTAACACCGTTAGTGATAAAGGACCTTCTACGAAACAAGTTAAAAACATAAAGGATGTTAGGTGTAACAACTTTACTTAAAGGACTTAATTCCAAATCGGGGTAAAAGATAAAGGACCTTCTGTGTAATTTACTCTAAAAACAATAACCTTATATCACTATCACGGCGACGACTATTCAAACAGCTTCCATGCGGATCACTCCAGGTACGGGGTACCTTGAACTTGGTTCTTGATTTCACCAAGCTCTTATACTAATTCAAGTCCCGATCGAATACGAACACACAATTTAGAGTAAACTCACTTTTATCATAACCAGAAAAATATCTCAAAAGCTAGTTACAATAAACTCCTACTTTTATAATCGGTGCGTTTTAGGTCACTTTATTTCACTGGCGAAGCCTAGTGGGATGTCGGGGGGGTTGGGGGGGGGCGTTCCTCCAGTTTTTTTTGTCCGGTAGTACTAATTTTCGTGATTTTTTTTTTAAATTCTACATATTAAGAATCGTCCATTTGGATTATCGTCTCGTGACTTATCACCCCCGTAATATATTTTGTCAAGCTTCGCCACTGCTTAATTTAATATTAATTCACTTCTAAATGCACCGATATGACTATAAAACATACCAAGGGGAGAGACCCCGTTAAATCGACACATGCATGCTTCCCATTCTGCCACAAAAAACAAGTATGTCGGCAGGCCTGAGGGTTGAGAGCCCATCCAAGGGCTCAGACAGAAAGTTAACAGGAGCTTCCTTCCTGGCCGAGATTCCAGCCCGCCGGAAAATATCAAACAGAACGTCCCGAACAGGGTCGGTCCTGAGGATTTAAGGGCCCTGTTTGACTTTAAAAAAATTGGCCCCACTCGAAAAAAATTACAAACAAAACAAATTTTTAAATAAAGAAAAAAAATAAATTATGGCAATAAATATAAGAAAATTATTGTTTTAAAATGACATTTTAATTGAAACTAGGTCTTAAATGTCTAAATATAAAATAACTAATTGGACTATCTTTTTTAAATTAAATATTTTGTTAGTAAAATTAAAAAGTTTTATTTAAACGCCCATTCTATCCAAACACCCCAAGATTCCAATTTTACACCTCAAACCGGACCGGTTCGGCCAAACCGGCCCAGTTTCGAATGCGGACAAAAAAAAGGACATCTGATTGTTGTCCTTTCTGTACGGCGAAAATCAAACCGGGGCTGTTCGGCCAAACCGGCCCGGTTTGAATATTTTTTTTTTACCAAACCTGATATTTTATGAGGAGTGATGATATTTATGTGGCAATTACACGAAAAATGTTACAGCGTTTCACCCTTTGTGTTGATATTATAAATATAATTAGTTTATAAAAAAGGTTGGGTTTGGTTGAGTTGTTTAATTAACATGATATCTTACCGAGTTACGTTTAAGTTATAGAATTATTTGACAAAGAAATTGTTATACTATAAAAATGAGTAAATAAATGTCGCAAAAAAAAAAGTAAAAACGGTTAATATTTTTAAAAAATGACCCTTTTTTGTATTTAAACTTTGTATTTTTTATGAGGGCTATTAAAAAAATACCAATTCAGAAAAGGAAAAAAAAGGGAAGAACAAACCGGGCCGGTTTGCCCGAACAGCCCCGGTTTAAACCTCGTATTCTGGATTCTGACGTGAAATGACTTTTTTTGTTTTTTTCGAACCGGGCCTGTTCGCCAAATCAGCACCGGTTTGGGGTGTGAAATTTAGAGAGGGGGTGTCTGTACAGCAGGTCCCTATTTAAAAATAAGTATATAAATATAATATATATAAAAGAATTTACAAAAATATAGCCCCCCTAATATGATAGGCCTTGTTCCGTCGCATATCTCGCACATGCTCATGGCCCTCACTGGTCCCGAATCATATCATGTCGATATTTAAACCCCAGAAGCTCTTTGCAGTAGACAGCGTGCTCCCCAAACGAATCTATAAAGAAACGCACCATAACAGTTTCGAACTTGCGGCCTTTCACAATCTGGCGGACAAGTCTTACCTCTAAAGTTTGATGATTCATAATATTTTAAATGTACCTTTATGACGTGTTATGTAATTCTATTTAAAATAAAATTGTGAATATTATAATATATCATTCATCGAATCACAGACGTACAAACCATTATATATGCTTTAATGTTTCATTTTTCTGGGTTTTCTCCCTCTTACGACCTTTAAAAAACAATGCTTTGTAAAATTCTTATAGTGTCGTTACAACGCGTTGATTTTTAACATCTCTACATGGATTTTTTCCCACGAGGTGAATACTAATGTATAAGTCGATGAAATCAAATTTTAACACCCATGTCGCAACGTATGAGGTTCATCTACTAGTTTTATATAAAACTTATATATATATATATGTATATATATTTGTAATATCAAAAGTCATCTCAATATATATACTTATTAGCTTATATGTCATATTTGTTGTAATTTGAGATACTAGTCAATAAAAAGGTACTGCTCAGTAAATATAGTAATTATTTAGCATAACATTACATACTTTCTCAATGAGTGAGTTCAAAGTGAGGAATAAAGTGGCACACCTGGTAAAGAAATTCCTCCGTCTGCAATAAAAATGTTACCTGTAATATAACTTGACGAGTCAACTATCAAGAACCTAACCAATGTCGTTAGTGATGGGTCAGTTTTCCCAAATTCCTTCAACGGCACCGTTTTTGCAGCCACATTGTTGATCCATTTCTTTTTCATTAGCCCTTTAGTAATCTCAGAATTAACAAGCCCTGGAGCTATTGAGTTCACCCTTATGTTGTGTTTTCCAAGTTCTATTGACATTATCTACAAGTAGTGTTATGGATCAAATCAGAGGTGGGACACCTTAAAATGTTACGGTATAGTGTGAGTGTCATTGTTGTCACAAAGTTTGGGTCAAGGGACTTCAAAAATTTGAATGTTATAACCAATAAAATGTGCACATGTGTTTTACTAAATACATAATTCAATATATAGTTTATGACTTAATTAAATTTTTTAAATGCATTATGTTTGGTAATTTGTTAAAAAAACATACATATTCCTGTTAGTTTTTTAACATCTCTCGATATAAATTGTAATAAAAATGAAGTTGTTTTACAAAAATATTTTTTGTCTCATAATCGGTTTTGACATGTGTTTGTATCGACAAACACGAATATTATGATGTTGATGATAACCATTAATACTAATAGTTTATTTTAATGAATAGCTTTTTAAGATCAATTTTAATATTTATGAAAAGTAATTAATGATAATGATCAGGTAATTACTAAAGTGAACCACACTCATCAACCATAACATATGTACAATGAGTGTGAGTTTGACAACATGTCCACGTACACTGCCTACATGGCATCTATGTGATGACACTTTTTGAGACACACTAACCAACCATAACATACATATAGTTTTAATGTAGGAATTTTCACTTTACTCTTGTCATGGTATCAAGGGCTGCTTTTGAAGAATTATATGCAACCTTTCCAAGTTGATGAACACGATTAAGACCACCCACAGACGAGATGTTGATTACAGATCCTCCTTGATTAGAATCACGCATTAGAAGACAAACATATCTTGATACCAACCACGATCCTCTTAGATTTGTCTTGAAAATGCTATCCCAATCTTTTTGTGACAAATCCAATGTACTTTGTAGAGGACCTATATGCATGATGTAACATCAAATTAAAGGTCCATATATGCATAACATAAAAAATGCTTTAGTAAGTTAATAAGCATAATTGTAAGCATAACATATATTCTCTTTGTGACTTTAAGTTATTCTACCGCTAATGAAAACAATGAACATATGAAGATGTAACACAAATGCCAAAATGTTACAATCAATCACATAAGAGTTAATTTCGGTTTTGAAAAAAATTTGATTTTCGAGGTTTCGGGTTTGATTTTCGAGGTTATTTTTTATTTTTTCTTAATTCATGGTCCAAGGTTTCTAATTTTTAATTGTTTGATTCCTTTTGATTAACATCGTCAAAATTTTCTATGAAGCTTTTCTGAAAAGACTAAAATACCACCAGGGTCTCAAATTAATGGTTAAAAGTTAATATAATCTTCTCTTCCTTATAATTATTATTTTTATTCTTTTTATTAGTAATTTATTTAAATTATATATATATATATATATTATATCTATATATATAATTATCGCAAACACGCTGAAAACCTTCCGCGACCAAGGAAAAACAACTTAATATCTTTTATTACTCTGTTCGAAACAACTACTCGTAGTCTTTTTTTTGAAAATTGATCACACCACACATGTTGTGAATAATTTTGATTCGAATTATCAAACTTCATGGGTTGATCCGTCGTTCTTCAACTATGAACTCATTTCTAACATTGGTATAAACTATTTGGGGTAACAAGTTTCTATAATGGTATAGACTCCAAAAACCACCAATTGATGTGTGACTAATCTTGTCAAACTCGATAATTCCTTGGTCAAATTTCAAGATTCCACAGTTCTTCTGATTGGAATTAACTCGGATCTGATGAACTCTGCTGGAACAAGTCTTCGTTCGGTTGTTGATTTCGCTCCAATCTTCATAGTTAGATCGTTTCGCTCTGGTACCAATTGATAGAATCAATTGGAGCACAATAGATAATGAACACACCGATATTGTGAAATTCCCACGACTCATTTTATATTGATAACTCAAACAAGAAACTTGAATCAGAAATTAGAGTACCCTAGTAATAAATTTACTACAAACATATAATTTGCTCACCAAGACTCCTATTTGCACCCCCCAATTAGGAAATCATATATTAACAAAATAATAATTATTCTAAAATTTATCTTGACCAAAAATAAACTTCTATCTTCTATCTACTCTAATAAATAATTACAAATGTTGCCACGTGTCAATTTCACATTCATTTTCATATTTTCTCCATATTAAGGCCCCGTTTGTTTTTACCGTAAAAACATCTTAGTGATAAAAAGATGTAGGTCCCGTTTTTCTTGTAAAAGATTTATGTCTGAATCCTGAATACCACTTCTGAACATTAAGATAGTAATTCAAATGCCTGAAATCTGAATCATTATGAGGATGGTCCTTTCACAGAAAAACGAACAAGATATTTGGAGAGGGGAAGAGGGAGGCTACTTTTTTCTTTTTGGGTTAAGACATTTTTAGAGGTAGTTATATGACTTGATAATTTAAAGGATGTTTAGAGTTAGATCATTTGAATAGCAAGTATAATACAAACGCCCATTCCTCTTAAAACGTCTGACCGAATAAGAAGTTATAGCCTATTAATAGTTTTTGATGAAAAACAAATACGCCCTAATTTTCTTATCTATTAAATATATAAAAAATATATAAATCATTCTTATTCTAATAATTTATATAAACTCAATAAATTAGAATAAGATTTTAATTATATATTATTTTAAAATATAATTTTATATTGCTTAAATCTTTATTATTTTTTATTTGGTACTTTTTAAATAACTCATAATTCTTATTTCACAAATGGTTGATGACATCTAATAGACAAATCTTCATAAAACTTTTTTATCTATAATAATTTGCATTTATTAAACCCGTGTAATATTTAGGTTCTAACCTAGTTAAATTAATAAAGTAAAGAAATATCAAGATTAACCCCTCAAAATTATAACGTGGGGAAATTTTGTCCCGACAAGTAGACATCATATCACATATCTATCTTCATAACATAAGACTTATACTAGTAGTCTAGCACATGGTGCATGTAACATTTCCGGTTAACCCGATATCTGTTTTCAATTCATTTTTGTATTTGATATCGGTGATTGATAATCAATGAAGATCTATGTTCGATTATGATGCTTTATTCCTTATTTTTGAAGCTTTTATCATGTTCGTTGATCAATTCAATGTCCAATTTATCGTTATTTTGGATTTTTTTTTGCAAACACATCTTTAATTACGTTTAACTAAGTAACTTGAGCAATCTAAACATGTATGAGGCTTGTGTGTAATAGTAGTTATGGACAAGCAAATACAAGTGAAGATGTGTGAAAGTTTAAGGTTTAGACCGCAAACGATGGAAGTTTGGTAAATCCAACGCAATTTCGATTTTAATAGGGATATCACATTTTTGAGTATCGTATGGAAAATTTAACATAATTGTGGGTCGAATACATAATTGTAATCACAAATCACGTCAAGATTCATCACACACTAAGTCGAGTCGCGAAACGTTGGTGATTAGCCTAAAAGTGATACGTATGACAAAACCGACCAAAAACACATTATGCGACCTTATGTGTTCATTGTTATGAGTTATATGACGTATTTATATTCGTTCAATTGGGTTAAATCTGGTTTTATGATGGGGACTGCGAAAACTAAGAAATTGGTGATAAAGGGACTCGAAAACGTCGAATCACGAAGTACTGATCGTGAAAACGGAGAACCGGTCAAAGGAGGCTCGAACTGGGCGTTTCGCGGACCGCGAGCCAACCCAGCGAACCCCCTCGGACGGTCCATGAACGTGTTCTGCATCAAAAACCTTAACTTTTCCTATTTTAAGCCACTTATTCTCATTTTCATCAGAAACTTTCTTACCCTAAAAGTCCATAGTCGACAATCTCTGCTGTTGCATCATTATTTTCATCATCTTTTGGGACTTAAGCAAGAATTTGGTGGATCTAAGGTGCTTTCATCTCTAATTTCATCATTTGAGTAAAAAACTCAAATCTCATATGTTCATCTCTACATTTTTTAAATCAAAATGAAGTCTTCATGATAAATCTAGTCTAGATCTATGCCATGAATGATTGTTAGCTGATAGATCTAAGTATTTCATAATAAAGATTGAGTTTTTATAATGATTTTAGGCTATATCTGTATCATACAAGTTGTAAATTGCTAGATCTACTAATTTCATGATCAAGACATGATTTTTACTAATGTTCCAAGTCTAGATCTATACCATGCATGTTGATTTATATTAGATCTAGTAAATTCCATGATCAAGTTAGAGTTTTTCTGTGTAACTTTAGCCTTGGTAATGAATCTTAGTAAATTTTGTTAAAAGAAGTGGTTTTCTGCTTAAAACTTCATGAAGTTGCTATATTGGCATTAGATCTAGTGATTTGATCATGTAAAGTGTCATTTTGATGTGAGATCTAGAGTATGTTCATGTGTAATTGTTATCTTGATAATAGATTCAAGATTTGATTATGAGAAAATGTCATATTAATAATAGATCTAGGATTAGATCATGTCAAATGGCAAAATTGATGATTATTTTACATAAGATGTGATAAATCCATGATGAAGTCTTGCATGTGTGTTTATTTATGTTTCAGATATGATAGAATTATCATGATGATCAATATTGACCCTATTTGAATTTTAGGTCTGTAATTCGGTCCATAGAAAATTGAACATGCTCATCATCTTTAGTAGAGTTATTTAGAAATCCAGATGGATCATGATTTTTCTCACGTGGCAGATAAGATAAACGATTATTTTTTATATATTTATTTTATATTAAAACACGTTTTTTGAAACATCTCTGTTTTTAGTAAATTTTATGCCGTGATGTTAAAAAAAAACTAAACAAGAACTTGTGTTTAGATTTTTCTTAAATGTTAAATACGAAAAATTGACCCAGCCGCGCGTTGCGGCGGGTCACTTTCTTTATGTTAGTTTTTTATGATGTTAAAATCTACTTACTTTGTATTTTTTAAGACATTCAACGTTTTAACCTCAACAACCAGTGTCAATTGCTTTTCTTTTTTCCCTTTTTCTATTCTTTCCTTTTATCATTTGTCTTCTCTTTATTCTTTCCTTTTATCATTTGTCTTCTCTTTCTTATATAGCAACATAATAAAAAAAATACTTCTGCTTTTACTATGGTTATTTAGTGTGAAATCTACTTGCATTGCAACTTTTAAGACATTCAACATTCAAAAAAGTTGTTTGCTTTACTTACCTTTTATTTGAATGTACCTTTTATTTGAATGTAGCACTTGTCTTTATTTAAACTGTTAAGTATGTAGCACTTGTTTTTATTTTGAATGTTATATCAATTGAAAGTTGAAACTACCTTTTTAATAGTAAAGAACTCACACTATAAAAAAAAATATATAAGTTAAGAAATTAAAATAAGGCTCAGATTATAAGATCATTTATTATAGCGGTAACAATAACCGCTCAGATCGCATACGGGACTCAAGTAGGGTAACAACAATAATTTGAATACACTGCCGCTACCAAAACCACATGAGCCTAAAACCGTAAAGACTGAATTCATCATAGCCTACATAAAACCACAATCCATTTTTTGAAACTCAAATGTGTCAAAGACAATCTCAGGAACACGGATATCTCCAAAAATCTGAAAATAGATGTCGTTCCATTTGACAAAGCGTTGTATAGTGAAACTGTGAGAGGAACAACAAATTGCCTTTGATCTATAAGATAAAATGTACATCATCACCAACTTAATTGCGTGGCAATATTTCAGTGGCCGAAGAAACTTGTTGTCTATTTCTCATTGGTTATAGTCTAAGCGGTGTACAGTGTTTACCGAGTGAAGCCAGCAATCTAATTTGTTAAAATAGATAAATAATAAACGAAATTGGTAATAAGCAATAAACTGTAGAGATTCATCGCCAAAAAGGCTCATCAGATTCACCATCGTCATCGCCAGATAAGGCTCAAATTTTCCAGATTCATATCCGGCCCATAGTTGCACGCATGCACCTCGTCATGGCCAGAAACGTAGGTTATCAGCTCAAATTCGGCCGACGGCGGCGCTAACGCCACCCAGTAGCCAAAAAATCACAACCGAAAAGTAATCTCGCATCCAGCAACAAAAACTTACCGTAGAACATTCATACAATAAAAAGACACATCATCATCGCCTCTAAGGCTCAGATTAGGTCAGTATCATCATCGTCTTGAAGACTCAGAACTGGTCAGCGGCTTAGATCTAGCTGACGACGGCGCTAACGGCGTCAATTAACCAAAAAATCACATCCAAAAGAGATGAAATAAATCAGTACCATGGCAAGCAAAGCGCTTACGACGGCGGTACCTAACAACCGTAGCACCACGCTTTCGCTAGAGGCCCAACAGCGAGCAAGGCGCTTACGACGGCGGCGCTAAGAAACGCAAAAATTTAAACCGGCGGAAACACCATTGTTCGGCCGCCACAAAACCCTCTTTACCATCGCAAGAAACAAAGAAATCGCCATTTGCCGGTGGCTACCAGATCTAACAAACTCTGCTTGAAGAGAGGGGGGAGCAGCAAACTATGGCAGATGAAAAGCTTCATATAACACTTTTAAGAGAAAGAGAGAGAGAGAGAGCACACAGGAAAAGTAAAGATAAAGGAAAGTGGTTTAGCAATTAAAGGGAAATGAGAGACTGAGAGTGTAGCGGATAAAATGGCCATCACCACCAACTCAATTACGTGGCAATAATTCAATGGTCGAAGAAACTTGTTGTCTGTTTCTTATAGGTCTAGATGATATACAGTCCATTGTGAGTAAACCAAACCAATTCTAAATCATCTATTCTAATAAACGAAAAGATTTTCAGCTGAGGTGGCATTACCACAGCCCTCCCCTGAGTCACCGTAATATCTCACTTTTCACCAATTAAGGACAAAAAAAAAAATTACTCACGTTCTTCGAATGTGAATGCGCGGATCCTCAAATTCGGATCTTTATAACCCGATTTCTCAGCCGCAACTATAATCTCAGGAATATAATCTTAGGAAAAGCACCAAATCCCTCCACCCTCACTCGATTCCAGGGGTTCCTCAATAACCCTAATTCCGCTACACAGATGAGAACGGCGATCTCATAGGCCTCAAGAGCGGTGATCGACAAGAGCCTTTTCATCTTCCTTGCCCAAATACTAGGGTTTCCATCTTTGTTTAATGGTTGCTTCTCTTCTCTCATTTCTTCTTATCGAGAACACCATCTTTCGTTTATGGAGTTACGAAGTGGAATTCAAAGGTATTTCAATCCAATTGTTGATTCCATTTCTCTTCTCTCATTGCTTCTTATGAGGCGGCGATGATGATGATCTGATTTTTTTTGTTGTTAATCGATTCTTTGAATCATCGATTTGTTCTTAATCGATTCTTTCGAACAAAAGACTGTGGTTTAGGGTTTCTTATCTTCCAAATCCTTCAAAAATTTTACAAGTATGCTAATTCATCGTCCGGTAATTTTTCAATCCATTAATTAATTAACTTATCTACATTTAGATTTGACAAGATTATGGTATGGAGTTGTTCGTGTAAAACCTCTGTACCGTTTCTTAACTTTTGGTGATAAGTAGCAAGTATTTTGATATGATTTTTTTTTAAGCATTAGGTTAGAAATTGACAAAATTAGTTGGAGTTCAATAAATCTCTAATTATTTTGAAGTGAAAGTGAATTGATACTAACTTGATTCCCTCTCTCGAACATCAACAGTGAGTGTTTTATTTCTGGTTACCTTTTCTAGCAGATTTGGTCTTAGCAGGGATGTATAAATTATATATATTTTTAACCAAGTAAAGTGGCGTCTCATGGAAATGTTGATTTTGAGTCTTCTAGACTTCAAGGCATGAGAGAATGCAATAATTCAGTTAGTGTTGTTCCCTTATCATGTATGGATGGGAGTTAGAAATGATTTGGTTGCCAATCACCATATTATTCTTATTTGAATCGGTGATGTTGTATATTGTTTATGACATTTTTATTGCCATATCAATGGAGTGATTAGATAGGTATCGGTTATTATTTGTTGCTCAAGTATATATTTTTTTTATTATTATTTGTTGCTTTTATAGCCCAGAAGCAGTGAGATGAGACAGGAGACTGTGGAAGAAGAAGAAGTGTATTGAAAGTCATTGCCGCCACCGGAGAGTTATGGTATGCACATTGCTCTTATTTTACTGATTTTTTAAGTTTTTGTAAAGTGAATTATTAAATGCTTGAATCAATTATAACGGAGGGTAAACCCTCAATATATACAAGCCGGAAACCCTAAAGAACCTTAACATATTTTGATGATATGATTTCTTCATCGATGATTCACGTCTTCTGGATCGTTTCAATCGCTGCTCGACGTCTGCCGCCGATCACGTACGTATACAAGAGCACATAAATATTTGTTTTTTTAATATCTAGAGGCCACGATGTTTTGACACCACGTTTGGAGATACTTTTACAGCACCTAATGTGCACATATGGAAAATACAAGATTGATTTTTAATCTTCTGTTGTTGGCTAGGTGGCAAAATGGTTGGATTGAATTTGTGTTAAAGTGGCCTTTCTTTTAAATTGTGTGGAATAAATCTTCAGTCCAAATATTTAATCATTTAATCGATATATTAGTGTATTATAGATGCGATTACATAAACTAATTGATTTTTATCTATTCTTTTTCTTAATTGTATGTAGAAAAAAATGGCCGTAGTAGAAGCCACAATTGATAAGGATTCTGTAACTTATTCCACCATACTTTGAGTCATATCCAAAGTCAAAATAAGGTGCTACGGAAAATTTGGTCCAGTAAATTTTGATGTGAATGATGATAATGGCTGTTGGCGGATGGCTGTAATTTGGTCCAGTAATTTGGTAATTGAGCTTCAATTTTTCTATGTTTATGTCAGGAGAAAGATATGTAGGTATAGACAAATGGGAGGTATGGTGATTTCTTTTGCTCAAGAAATAACCATACACAAGAAAATGCAACATTGATGGATAAGTTCACTGATTAATCAAGGAATATTTTCCTTAGAGCAAAGTTTGTGTTATTGTATAATATATTAATAGATTAAGGTTTATATGTTTTAGGCTGACAATTATGTACTCATTTTGATGGCTACAGAGAGAATGCCAAGATCACTGAGCTAAGAGATAACTTCAAGAACATTAAGCAAATTCCCAAGTATATGTGTTTTCTGATTTCTCCAGGTGTGTAAATTTATCTTTTTTTTAATACATCACTGTTATTCCATTACAGATCTGTATTGAGCCTGCTGAAGCTCTCTATAGTCTAACCATGTCGGTTTCTCTTTTATACTATCTTTGTGAAACATCAGTGAGAGAAGAGTTGGTGAAGACGTTTTGTGATAGGGAACTTATTTCCGAATTTCTGCGATTGATGGAGCTCAATTAGGTCAATCGGTTGATTATGGTAAATTGTTATAAAGGGTGTGCAAGAAATTGAAAGCAAAAAATTAAAGCACATTATTACGTTTTTTTTAAGTTACTCCTATTAAAAGGTTTACTCGATCAAATTCCTAACCGGGTAATGAGATTAATCTTTTAAGTTATGCAAATATGTTTGCATTCGAGTTGACTTCCCTTAATACACCCTACCTCATTTGAATTATCTAACTGATTAGTGATTTAATGTTACATATTTTGATTTGCTTTCAGAAATGACAACAACAATATCAATTGAAGATGTATATATGGAGGCAAGCTCTAGATCATGATGGGCTGTACAGGACCAATTTGCACTTTTTTAATACTTTGAGTGTGTTTTTTAATTTTTCATTAATAAAAATTCAGTTAATGAGATTTTTTTACTACTTGCATGTTTATTTTTGTCAGTCACTTTTTAGTAGGCAGGTAATATTCATTAAAACTGTAGAAAATACATGTTTTGTGAAAAGGTGTATTGGTTGTTTTGTGTTTAGTGAGGATGCGAATATGGGTCATGAGTAACCCAAAATCAAAGGATTCCACATTATTCATGGGTAACCCAACTGATTCCACACTGTAAATGGAAGTGGTCGTACTCATTACTCAACAACGAATGAAAAAAAGAAAGTGGAAATTGTGGGAGCCGACTTTAGTATGAAATTTCACTTCTTTTATTGTTCAATGGTTGTCTTTTCACTTTTGCTATTATACTTTTGAGTGTAAAATTTAGGGACAGGTTGGTATAAGATCTTAGATGAGTATTGATCGATAGTATGCTTATACATATTATTACTTGGTCAGGTTTCTTTGTTGGAGTTTGCTTGATACACCATCGTTTGTTTTGTTTGTTTGGGTAAGAGTCTACTATGTATTTGATACTTTGTGTATCTATACATAGTATTAGAAGTTTTGTTTCCTTGGCTTGCCATGAAGAAGAACCAATTGTCTCTTAATTTATGGTTTCATTTATTCATTCATTTACTTTTATTGTTGAATATTATTGTATTTTTTCTTTTATTTTTTTAATATTATTGTTGAATAAAATTTTCATTTCCATAGCATCTTATTTTGTCTTTATTTTTTTAAACTTTAGCCGTGTGATACACGGGTGTTCATATTCTTTGGTATGACAATTCATAAAAGTCAAGGACAGTCACTATCAAATGTTGGTTTGTATATGAAGAATTCATGTTTTGGCCATGGACAATTATATGTTGCCTTATCAAAAGTGAATAGTAAGTCTGACATGAAAATTCTCATTTTAGATGAAGATGGAAGAGTTACAAACGAGACCTTAAATGTCGTATACAAATATGTATTTTCCAATTTGTAATTTTTCAAACATTTTCCATTAATATAATGCAATGGTTTTATGATTTTTATTATAATATTCTTTTTATCCAATAAAATTATTAAACCCCAGCCGTGCGATGCATGGGTATAAAAGACTAGTGTTATATATATAAATACAAGTTATTTGAGAAAAAATGAGATTCTATATCAAATAAATCAATTTGAACTAAAAGTAAAAAGAAATTAAGATTGGGCCATTCATAAACCAACACTTAAAAAGTTGGTTTGTTATCGTTCGTCCATTTTTGAACACTATTCTTTAAAAATAAATGGACCACGATCAATGAAAATGATCATTGATGTCGGGTGGTACTCTATATTTAATAGTGGTTACGTTCACAACATGGCTATGTTAAGAGTGAAATGAAACACATCTTAAATGTTAAGAAAACAAGTTCACTTATATTCAAATTCCAAACATCTTAAATGTTAAGAAAACAAGTTCACTTATATTCAAATTCCAAACATTTAAAATTTAATTACCATTTTTCTTAAAACAATATGTAAATGTTATACCTGCGATACCAGCGTTGTTGATTAAAGCATCTATATGGCCAAAAGCATCCCAGGCCTTCCGAACGGATTCTTCAATTTTTGGACCATCGGCACTGACATCAAGCTCTACGGCCACTGCCAATACGTCACTTCGGTTCACGTGACAACCGGAGATATCAAAACTGTTGATTTCATCACATAGAGCCTTGAGGCGGTCTATTCGGCGGGCGGCAGCAATGACTCGGCAACCGGATTTGGCCAAGTCGATGCACAATTCCCAGCCGATGCCCGAAGATGCGCCCGTAACCATCACGACCTTACCTTTGAGGTCCCTCCATAGTTCTAGCTCACGTGAGGTTGTTTGTTGAGAATAGCTTGCCATTGATTTTTGAAATGTTGGAATTGAGTTTTCTTAATTTGATAAGGATTTATAAGAAATGTCATATGTTTGTTCAGTTATATTAAGTGCAAGGTAGGTGTTAGGTGGTGTGACTGGGACTGGTGTGACGTTTCCTGAAAATAAAAAGAACTCCAACGTGGAGTTAAAATGACCTTATACTTGAAGTAGACATGTGTACGTTACTCGTAGTAGTGGGGGGCAAAAGGTGTAGACATTGCTTCAAAGATGTTATAGTTGACTATTTTGGTGATACGTTTGTTTAACATGGCTATTTTCTTGATGTCTTTTAGTCAATCGTAGATCCTTAAATGTGTGCCAACTTTGGTCAAGAGATGTAGGCTTTATAAATGTTCCTAGTTAATTAAATCAACTTTTTACTTATCAATTCAAATACTTTTTACAAATAAAGTTTAGTCCGAACGCTAAAAATGTCCGCTCTTCCCACATGCACACCATATTTGAATACTATGTGAGAGGAGAAAAAAAATGTTAGAAGGATGGCACACGTCCGGAAGGATATTAGGCGTTCTTCCCACAAACACAAGCAATATGCCTCAACGCAGCATGCCCTAAGTGCAGCGCCACTAATTAGACGTACGTTCTTCCCACAAACACAAGGCTAAATGCCCACATTACAATGCCCTAAGTGCAACGCCACTTAGACGTACGTGCAAGCCCAATTTTAATTCATAAAAGGCCCACGTTACAAGTCGGTAGATGGGCTCGGTCCACTTCTAATGTGTGGAGGGGCTTTCGGTCACTCTTAATGTGTAAAGAGACTAAAACCGATTTTATTAATGTGTTAGGTTGGTTAGGAAACTTTTGTATTATATACTAACATGTTGGCTTGTTATCCAAGTTAGGTTTAGAGTCTATAAATACTAGAGATCAATGTAGGGTTTCTTGTATCAAGAGAGTATTCCTAAATAGAGAGTTTTGAGTGATTTTCTTTAATAAAACTTGAGAGTTATTTGAGTTTCACAATTATATTCTTGATATCAATCCTTTAAGTCTGATAACATATGTGTTTTATCATCAACATTCTAACCATCTAGAAACTAGTAAGTCAATGGTGCTATCTACCCGTAAAATAATATTAGGTATTCATTAATTAAAACTAGGTTGGTAACCCGTGTACTACACAGGCTCAATATAGATTTATAATATTAGATAAATACAAAGAAAAAGATAATAATCAAAAAATTTGAAAATTATGATTGATATAAAATTCTTATAATATATTAAACAATAATTTAATACATTTAAAAATTTTATTATGTTTGACAAGTTGTGGATTACTTTAAGAAAAGACTAAAATTATTGAGTGAATTAATTACATCTAAATTAATTTTATCAAAATTTTAAAATAAAATTTTATTTTTGACAAAATTAGTAACTAATCTTAATTGATTATTTACTAAATTGTTAATTCAATGTGAGTTTGACATGTGGCGATAGTGATGTGGACACTTTATAAATGAGACATGTGACACAAATTTTATTGCTTTATTAGTATTAAGATAAGATATGAAATATAATTTGTTTAGTTATATTCGAAAACACACTAAATAAGTTTTTATTTGTATTTTATAAAAAAAATTATATATTTTTTTTAAAATGAAAATAGTAATAGTTTATAAAAATAATTTTAGATTAAAATAAGATGAAAATTAATATATAGTTGTCATAATTTCATAATATAAATAAATACAAATATATCATGATTAATTATAAAATAAGATGAAAATTATAAAAAATTATACAAATAAAAAATTATATATTTTTTTTAAAATGAAAATAGTAATAGTTTATAAAAATAATTTTAGATTAAAATAAGATGAAAATTAATATATAGTTGTCATAATTTCATAATATAAATAAATACAAATATATCATGATTAATTATAAAATAAGATATAACTTCTAATAAAAAAGAATTAATTAGGGAGTAGATTTGGGGTGGGGGGGGGGGGGGGAGAAGAAACTTTTGTGAGAATGAAATTTAGTGTTGACATGTATCAACAATTATAATTATTTATTATTAGAGTAGGAAGTAGGATAGGATAGGATAGGATAGGATAGGAAGATATCCGGCAAAAGAAAACGATGGTCCAAATAACGGCGATCTTTAAAACTTGTTGGTGGATATGCATGAATTAAATTAAATGGGGTTATTTTCAACAATAACAACGTCAACAAAAGATGGTCCATAATCGACGTCATTCATCTGGCTAAAACAAAAAGAGCTAAACTGAACATGTCAACTAGAAATATTAGACTTGTGCAATTTTTGAATTTTGATTGATCAATAATATTGGTATATATGTTTTTTTTTCCTTTCTAGTGTTTATTATTGTGTACTTATATATTATCACTAGCAGGAGCGGATTTATGCTTATGACCAATGTTTTAAAAACCGATTTAACCGGTTCAACCGCCAACCGGTGCTCATACCAATTTTTTAATCTCCGGTTTTTTGGACATAATCGAACCGTGTCGAACCGAGCGGTTTTTCGATTCAACCGGTTTTCTGAATTTTATTTAATTTTTTTATTTGAATTTTATTGTTATTTTTTTATTATTTTTTAATGTTTAAAACTTATATTTTCTTGTGAAATACCTATTTGGTATTACTTTTAGTGAATTATATTTTAACTATTTTTATTGAGTTCTATAAGTTTATTAACATTTTTATAAAAAATTATATATAAATCCCCTAACCGGTTCAACCGGCCAGTCTAACCGGTCCGACCGGTCGAACCGGATCCGGAAGGTTTTCCGGTTCAACTAAAAACCGGTTTTTAAAAGATTGCTTATGACTATGTAGTCACAGGAATACAGTCTTTTCTTTAATCCATGTACAAACGTATGTATGAGTTTTAGGGGTGACTAACTGACTACATTCTTTTTTCTGCTGGTGAATAGTTATATATATTTTGAATGAAATGTAATAAATGAAATCAATTTTGCTCAGTGGTCGGAGGTCAAACCATGCAGCGCAGCAGCAGTCCTTGTAGACGCAGGTTCGAAACCTGCTGTCTATAAACTTTTTAAATGTTTTTTTAATGTTCCAGCCCTTGGACCAGCAAGCTTTTTTAAACTTTCTTTTACCCTGGCGTGCAATTTTTTTTAGGTTTTCGGTTTTTCGAGACCCCTGAATCCAATTTTTCGCGACCCCTGGAAATATATTACACTACCCCTCCTTAGTTTTGATGATTTTTTATTTGAATCCCGAAATGAAAACATATTGAAAACGCCCGTTAATAACCTAAAACCGAGCTATTAATAAGTTTGTACAATTTAAATAAAAAACTTATAGCTAGAGGGGGTAATATGTAAGTTCATTATATTACTAAAAGTTAAAAAAAAAAACGTGCAGCAGAAGCAGATCCCCATCCATCCATCGATTCTTTCATTCTTCCTTTCTGTCCCCTTCCCACAGCGAACTCCCGAGTCCCGACCCCCCTATCTCCTGTCTTCCGACCGCCGGAATCTTCTCCACCGGAATCTTCTCCACCGGCGCCACAGCCCACGCGACCACGAGTAACTGCCGGATTTCTCCCATTTTCTCCTATTTTCTTTTTTTTTCTCTTGTTTTAGGGTTTATTAATTTAGTTATTTAGAAACAAATGTTATTTGGAGAATTGTTAATTGTGTTAAAAAATAGCATTTAGGATGTGTTAGCAAAAGTCACATCTTTTTGTGAAGATCACAAGATTGAGATGCTAGATATGACGTGAAATTATGGCAATCAAAGAAACCGAAAGAATGTCCTTACCAATCGACATCATTTTGAAGTGGAAGTTGTTAATATGGTTTTGGATATGCAAATTTTCGAAGTTGAAAATAGATTCAATGAGGTTTCAACTACTTTGATAGAAAATATATCGGGTTTAAATCCTTGTGAATCCTTATCTAAGTTCGACACATCTAAGATAGTGGCATTTTCAGAGATGTATCCGAAAGATTTTAGTAACGGAGAAAGAGGTTGTCTTTTGGGAGATCTTATGGTATTTTATCACACTGTTAAGAAAGATGATAAATTTAAAAATTTGGGTGGAATGACTGATCTTGCTCGTGCAATGGTGGAAACCAGAATCATAATACATTTCCTTTGATTTATCCGGTATTAAAGTTGGCATTGGTTTTGTAGGAAAACCGTTTGCAAATTTAAATAAAATAAATACTTTTATTTTATGGTACGATTACAACAAACAAAATAACTCTAATCTATAACAATACAATGAAAAGAATCTACTCCTACTAATACGATTACAAGAAAAATGAGAAGATATTACACGGAAATAAAATTACAATACAAATAAAGAATAAGGATTACACGGAAATGAATTGAGTAGAAACTACAATACAATAAAATAAATACAGTGACAAATTTATAATAAAAATAAAATGTTTGAATGAAAGAAAAATTATTACAGAAAGTTATAGAAAAGGTTTTGAGAAAAATATTTTGAAATAGTTTAAAAATCAAAGGATTGTGCAATCCTTGGCGAAGGATTCGGGTCAAAACCCGGGTCCCTTAAAACAAATTCCAGGTCTACCGAAAAACCGTTTTGTATCCCAGGGCACAATCGCCTAAACCGTATTGTACGGCCGGGATAACTCTAAGCTTGAAGTTACCTTGAAGTTTGAAGAAATGAAGAACGAAGAGGAAGAGTTTGAGAGAAGGTATGAGGAAGAGAAGAGAGAATTCTGTGTGAATTCGGGGTGCCTAGCCTCAACTAATGAGGTTGTATTTATAGTGGTAAGAATTTTTGTTGAGAACTCAAAAGTTAATTCGTAGTCAAACTTTTCATTAAACGTCTTTAATGCAAATTGATTTCTAATTAACACATAATTACCTTAATTAGCTCAAAACGCGTTTACAGCTGTCATTCCGGAGGAATCTTCACGTAACAGCTGTTTTTCGGAAGAACTGATCTTCCGGTCCGTTCCAACTTCAACCGGAAGAATTTCTGGTTCAACTTCAACCGGAACCACTGTTCAGGTTGAACTCGGTTCCGCCCGGACCACACAGGTCCGCTTGAACCTGTCTGCCTGGACTTCAACCGGACCAACTTCCGGTTGAACTTAAAAACAATAAGGCGGCTCTCGGCGATGCGAAGTGCAAAGTGCGCCATCAAAGCGCCACATTGCGCCTCATACGCCCACGCCACGCGCGTGTGCGAGTTAGGGGTGCTTCGCACCCCTTAGGGTCCAAGGGATGTGTCCTACTAAAGGAAACAATAGTTGGTAAGGTTCACACCTTATAAACCACTTTTGGTTTCATCCCCCAACCAATGTGGGATGAGTTCTCATGCTATACTTATCATTTTCTCTCTTATTTTCGCAGCTTTGACAACTTTGAACCCTCAACTTTGAGCATCGATATCTCATTCATACGAGCTCGGATTTGGACGTGGTTTGATGCGTTGGAAATCCCTCACAACGTACTACACAAACCCATTAAATACATGGGCAACAACCTATGTTATCTGTATTTTATTTTAGTCCAAAGTTGGTGAAAAACTCATTTTCACACTTAGTGAAAAAAACCCATTTTTCACTAGTTTTTCTCCCAAAATTCAAACAGGTTTTACCGGTTGCAACGGCAACAGTTGAAAGATGCTTTTCAAAGATGAAGTTTATCAAGACGGATTTACGTAATCGAATGGGTGAGGAGTATATGAACAACACTTTACTTTGTGCGGTGAAAAAATAAAGTTTTCTTAATGTAAAAAAGGAAGATGTGATGGCTCGATTCCAAACGTTTAAAAACCGAAGAGGAAACATCTTTTAGGTATGTATTTAACTTTACGTAGTATAAATTATCGATAAAATTTTTGTTTTGCAATATAAGTTATGGTGGTTAAACAAAATTTTGACCGCGACCTCTAAATTTTTTTTTCTGAATCCGCCCCTGCCAGCAAGCCCAACAATCCAAAAGTATTTAGGCCCGGTTTATGATTACCCAAAATATGAATTTAACGACTCACAAGGGTAAAAATTATTTGGAATTCTAAACGACGAACAAGTCGGCATCTTCGAAACATGCTGTCTATAAACTTTTTAAATGTTCCAGCCCTTGGACCAGCAAACTTTTTAAACGTTTCTTTGAATGTTCCAACCTTTGGACCAGCAAGCCCAACACTCCAAAAGTATCAAGGCCCAGTTTATGATTACCCAAAATATGAATTTAACGACTCACAAGGGTAAAAATTATTTGGAATTCTAAACGACGAACAAGTCGGCACCTCCTTCTCTTTCTGCGAATTTTTTCATGTTCCAGCAACAGAAATTTAAATCTAAATTCCGAAAATTCTCGGTTTATCGGCTCTCAATATCGAAGAGGTTAGTGCTCGCTCCCTTCCTGCCATACTTAATTTACTACGTTCTTTGAATTTGTTATTTAGTTTCTTTCTGTTAATCACTACATACATACATATAGAAGAAATATAATCTATATGTGCACCAGTTTGTATATGCAAACCAAACGCGTTTAGGGCTAAAGTTATTTACCCACCCACCTATCCTAGTTTACACAATAAATCATTCATGTCTTCTTATCTATGGTTAAGGATTTGTGCAACAGGTTCATTGAGTATTTCGATTATTTACATCCTAAATAAATATAATTGATTAGGGAGAAAATTATTTGAGAACCAATTGAGTTTGAGAACTTTTGAGAACCCCCTCATAAATTATAGTGGTCCCTATTTGAAATTAGTGGTTGAGATTTAGTTTCAAAATAAAAAAATTTAATTTGAACCTAACCCTAATTGACTAAGCTAATTTAGGGAAGCTAATACAATAATTCACAGCTAGCTAATTATATCTAATAAATGTTAATTATATCTAACGAGATGTTTACCATCCTGCGCGTTGCTGCGGGGTTGAATTTGTATAATAAACGGAAGTCAAAAAGTTAAGTGGTATAAAACGTAAAAATTTAAAAGTCTCGTGCTGAAAGTATAAAACTATAGCGAAAGTAGAAAAGTTAAAAATTTCGTGGCAAAATTAGAAGAAAAAAAAACTAAAACAAAAATAATAAAAACTTTAAAAGTTAGAGGCTTAAAAAATTAAGGAGTATAAAACGTAAAACTCTAAAAGTCTCGTGGTGAAAGTATAAAACTATAAAAATATACTAAGTTAAGAGGCTATGCAGTTAATACGGTAAAAATTCGAAATACGGTCGAGGACCGATATACGAGATATCAGTTATATCGGTGAAATATAGGTGGGATATTGATCATTTTAATATATACATTAAATATATATATATATATATATATAATATAATATTAATAGTAATATGAAATATATATATATATATATATATATATATATATATATATAGTGAAAAGTTCATTGTAGACCCCTAAAAAAGTGTAGACCCTGTAGACCCATTTTTTAACCCTTAGATCGTTTAATCCTGTTCAATCGTATGGCTGAGATTAGTTGCTGAATTTTAATGAGGATTAGAAGTAAAATACGCGGAGGGGCTATAAAGTCATTTTTCATTTATGAAAGAAGCTCTGTCATCTACTCATCTCTATTCTTGCCTCTGCCCTTCACTATTCTCCATCTTCAATCTATCGATCTCCATCTTCTGATCAATATTCTACTGTTTTTTGCCAATCTTAATTCATCACGTCGCATCCGGATCGATCATCATCAATCTTGATTCCAAGGTTCTTCGGATTTTTAGGGTTTTCAATCAGGCTTATCACCCTGTAAGTATTTAATAGCTTTCTCAATTTGTTAGGGTTCTCGATTTTTATGGTTTTCAATTCTGAGGATTTTTATGATTCCAAGGTTTTTAGGATTTTTAGCATGTCTGCGTGGGTGACGGCGGCGGTGGCGGTGGGCCAGGAGGTCGCGGTTCGTAGGGCGCTTGCGGTTAGGAAAGTGACGGACGGTGGGTGGGATTATTTGCTGTCTGTAACTCCGTGAGGCGTGAGGGGAGACTATGTTCACCCAATCCTGGACCCGTTTTTCTCAAAACCAGGTCGGTTGGTTTATCTAATACTGCTTAATCATTTCAACATTTGAGGATACTGGTTTTGATTACAAAATTTGTTATCTTACTTTGAGCATCCCAAGCTTCATCAACAATCAGAGCTTTACGCTTTTTTGTTTTAGTTGCATCCTTCCGATTATTGTTCATAATCAATACTCTACAAATACATAAACTAGGTAGAATCTTAACTGGTAAAACATTTGTTATAGAATTTAAACAAAACAAACATGTAAAAAGGAATTGTGTCATGCCAATAAATAACATAAAAAATAAGCTTTAAACAACGTTTGTTGGGCCCCTGTCTATGTCCCATTGTTGAGTATTACATAATATTGAGGTCTGGCCTTTTCAAAACAACACTTTTTCCACATGATTATACTTACTGCAGTTAAAACTCACTGAGTTTTAAAAAACAGTGAGTTATAAAAGCGGTGAGTTTTAGAACACCGTGAGTTTTAAAAGCATTGAGTTTTTAAAACAGTGAGTTTTACAACATTGTGAGTTTTAAAACATTGTGAGTTTCAAAACATTATGAGTTTTAAAAACACTGAGTTATAAAAAACATTGAATTTTAGAAAAAATAGAGTTTTAAAAAACACTGAGTTTAAAAAAACACTGGAAGTTATGATCCTATAACCGACCAGTATGACATTGATGCCGACTTTCTGGACGGTCAGCCTCGTTTCATAATTTAGTGAGTTTTAGAAAAGCCATATATGCAAGTTCATTTCTCACTAAGTTTAAAACAAACTGTGAGTTATAAATCTAGTGAGTTTTTAAACAAACTGTGAGTTTTAAATCCTTAGTGAGTTTTAAACAATTCGTGAGTTTTAAACAAACTGTGAGCTTTAAATCCTTAGTGAGTTTTAAATCCTTAGTGCTTAAATCCTTAGTGTATAAATCCTTAGTGAGTTTTAAACAAACTGTGAGTTTTAAATCCTTGGTGAGGTTTAAATCCTTAGTGAGTTTTAAAGAAACTGTGAGTTTTAAATCCTTAGTGAGTTTTAAACAAACTATGAGTTTTGAAGACAGAGTTTTATATAAAATTTGGTTGATGTAGTTGTTTAAAACTCAATGTAACTTCTTTAATTTTGTCTTTCAGTGAGCTTTATTGTGTAGCGAGTTATTATTTTCTGTAGTGAGTTTTAAAACTCAATGTTTTAAACTCGGTAGTTACTTTAGTTTGCAGTGAGTCTTATACATAAATTGCAATGAGTTTTCTTTCAAGTAAGTAACTAATGTAGAACATTATGACTTTTATACGTCAACTTAAAATTACAACTCAAGTTAAAATTAACTCAAGTTAAAACTCAACAGTGAATTTTAAAACTCACTGTCGAAGGGAGTTTTTTCTGGAGTGAGTTTTAAATTTCAAGAGTGAGTTTTAGTTAATAAACTCAAAAGTAAGTAAGTTTTAAAAAAGCTCAAGGTTTTAGTGAGTTGTAAGATAGTTGATTAAAACTTAAGTTTTTCTGTAGTGAGTTTTAAATACGACAGTGAGTTTTAAAATTAACTGTTGAGTTTTATAGAAGAATGAGTTTTAAAAACAGTAACAGTGAGTTTTAAATATAACAGTGAGTTTTGGAAGAAAAAAAAGAGTTTTATATATAAAATTTGGTTAATGTAGTTGTTTAAAACTCAATGTATTTAACTGATGACTTTTGAAAAATGGGTTTTATATATTAACTCAGTGTATTTAACTATTGAGTTTTATAGAACATAGTGATTACAAGTCAAGTTAAAAACTCACTGCTAAGTTTTATAGAAGAATGAGTTTTAATAAATAGTGAGTTTTTAAATATAATAATGAGTTTTATAATTTGCAGTGAGTTTCGAAAAAAAAGACTTTTATATATGAAATTTGGTTAATGTAGTTGTTTAAAACTCAATGTAATTCCTTTAATTTTGGCTTTCAGTGAGTGAGTTTTATTCTTTAGTGAGTTATTATTTTTATGTAGTGAGTTTTAAAACTCAATGTTTTTAAACTCAACAGCGAGTTTTAAATTGCAGTGAGTTTTCTTTCATAGAGGTGATGTTGATGGTGAATTAATTGAAGAAAAAGATGATGAAGTTGAAGTAGAAAATGGAGAAGATGAAATTGTAGTACAAGAGCCACGACATGAAATGAAAGAAGATGCAGTTGAAGAACATTGGGAAGAAGATGAAGAACATTGGGAAGAAGATGAAGACAAAGAATCTTATTTTAATATGAGTTCATAGTTTCTATTAAAACTCATACAATAAGTTTTAGTTTGTAGTGAGTTTTAAATTTAAAATGCATTGGCACATTTAGTACAATAAGTTTTATGAAAGCATTTATGAATACTCAGTTGATATATAAATTTAAAACTCAACGATGAGTTTTAAAACTCAAAACTCAACAGTGAATTTTTAAACTCAAAACTCAACTGTGAGATATATATGCAGTGAGTTTTAAACGTTAGTAGTGAGTTTTAAAAGTTGACACTGAGTTTTAAATGTAGTGAGTTTTAAAATGCAACAGTGAGTTTTGTAATTTTTAGTAAATTTTATAGAACAATATAACTTCTTTTAACAACAATTATATTTACAATGTCTCCAACAACTTTCTAAATTTTAAATACAACGGTGAGTTTTATAATACAGCAGTGAGTTTTATAACTTTTTAGTGAGTTTTAAAATACAATAAGGAGTTTTATAATACAGCACTGAGTTTTATCACTTTTTTTTAACAGCAAAAACAAACTTCTATAGAACAAAAACACAAGCTTAGCAAGAAGCTAAGCCATCGACAACAGTTCGAATCCAAAACATACATAAAACCAACATCTACAAAACTAAAACCGCAGTGCCTAGAAGGAAAACAAACTACAGCAAAAAAACTGCAGGTCACCGCTCCCCGACTAAAACGGCAACAGAAACCTCCAAGAAAAACAGCATCCCTCTTTAAGTATACTTTACTTTTCTAACAGGATTCCATATAGATAAACAAATCTTCCTTTTAACCATCCATAGCAACATAATCTAAATGAAACCCAAATAAACACCCTGATTCACAGATCCCACATCGATATAAAAAAATCCTCTTTTTTCCTTCCTTTTTTTTTTTAATTTTTACACCAGCAGCAGCTAAAGAATCAAGGCACATTAGCACCCCTTTTTGACATCAGTTCTTTATTAAGAGCATTCAAACATGAAACACCGGTCCTTGCCGTGTTCTTTTAATCACTCGGTTTTTTTTTCTTGGCTTCAGCCGTCCTCGGTTTTTTTTTCTTGGCTTCAGCCGGCGGCTGAATCAAAAAGCAAGGGGTGCCTTGCTGAATTAAACAGATGCCCTCCAGACAGTTATGTCTTCCCGATTAAGCAACTCAGCCGAACCAAACACCGCATCTTGTCTTACCGATTCAGAATCACCCCATTCAGCCCCTTTTAAGTTGAACCAAACAGGACGTTAATCACTGAGTTTTTAAAACTCGTGTTACACACTAAAAATTAGAACTCATTAACTAACCAAGTTTTTTAAAACTCAAAAATTAATATGACTTGATATCAATTCCCAATAATCCTATCTAGGTCTTCATCGTAGAAGCTCCGATTTGGAATTTACACAAAAAGAACCACATTGGAAGGTCACTATAAAATCGATGGGAATCAACAGATTGGCCCAATTATCTGCAATTGTGAACGATTACGTACCTTACAGGTGGTAAATTCTCTGAGCGAAACTTTTTGCTTTACGTAAAACTGCGAGAGTGAAGCATAGGTGTGTAAGCAGCTTGAGCGTCGAACTTCCGGCAAAGCATTCGGAACGGGAGCTCCGAACCGTGGAACATTGGCGCCACTATAAGCTTGGGATGCTTAAGTTTATTCCAGTGATCCCACGCTCTCTCTTCCGATCTTAAATGTCGGTCTTCGGTAGGGTAGTTGCAAGTATAACGAGGAGCAGAACGGATTGTTGTGACTAACCCATCGCGACCGCCGCCGTGATAGGGTGGTGAGACGGTGGATAGACGACGGAGAGCATATGGCGTGCGGGAGCGATTTTTGATTTATGATTCAAATGAGGAGCAAATCAGGAGAGGGCTTGCGATTTTGGATTTGGGATTCGTAAGAAGTTCTATGATGGATCAGATCTGTTAACTTTGTTCTAAAATTAAGGGATTATATGATATTTTTTGGTTGGACAATCGTACCCTTATTCTATAAACTCACGAATAATAGATCTGATGGTTAAAAATGGGGTCTACAGGGTCTACATTTTTTTAGGGGTCTACAATGAACCTCACCCTATATATATATATATATATATATATATATATATATATATATATATATATATATATATAGGGAGAGGATCATTTGAGAACCAATTGGGTTTGAGAACTTTTGAGAACCATTCTGAGCCACAAGTTATATATAAGGAAATCCCCCCCATGAATTTGAATGCTTCCACCCTAAAAATTAGTGGCCCAGAATGGTTCTGAAAAGTTCTCAAAGAAAAAAGTTCTCATTTGAACCTAACCCTATATATATATATATATATATATATAAAATAAATGTGTAACAACATAAACACACATAAATAACTAGCCAAGCTGCTGTTGTTGGTACATCATACATGAGTCAGCAGCAGCAACACAAGTTGTTGTTTCCTACCCTACACATTGCATCTTGAAGTCGCAAAAAAGAACTTGCAGAAAACTAGCATGTTACCCGATCAGAGCATCAGGTAAAAGTTAAAATTGGTACCTGGAGGCTGGAGCTTGAACTCGCCGAGCAGAGAAGAAGCGACAATGAAACTGCCATCGTTGGTGAAGCATCCGATGAAGCGTCGATCAGAGAAGAAGCGCAGATGAAGCGATTGGAGTAGTGATTGGGAATTAGGGCTTGAAAATGGTAAATGGACGTTATATCGAACCTTTTGGGTTAAAAAAAATAAAGAAAAATTTTTGACCTACCGTATTTTTAGAAATTATCACCGAATTTTGGGTTAAAAATACGGCGTCAAAGTATCAAAGTGTTTATAAGTTTAAGGGGTAGAAAGCGTCAAAGAAATGGAATATACACCAATAATTATGGGACTTCCATATTTCATAAAAAAATGTTTATAAGTTTAAGGGAAAGAGAGCGTCAAAGTATCAAAGTGTTGTAGCCAAACTTTAAAAAACAAAATGTATACTATTCATCACCAATTTTCATTGTTATATAATAAATAGAAACGGAATATACACCAATAATTATGGGACATAATTATTGGTTAACAAGATTGATTGTTGATTTTTTATTTATTTTTTATTATTTGTTTATAAACTATTTGTTTAGTATTATGTGCCGACCCGACCCGAACCGATTTTTTAAAGTATGTTTCTATAAAACTGAAGTCTTTAAAGATAATGACTACACTGAATTTTTTTTTTGATCCGCCACTGATCACTAGGACTCTTAAGAAAACTTGTGATATGCACGTATTATCTATCTCACTTGATCAGTTGATAAAGATCACTCCATAAAAACTTGAAATCATAGGTCTCTACAGGTAAAAAGGATTAGGCTGTAACTAAAATTTTAGTAAGTGAATCCAATTTTAACTCTTTATTAATTTGTATATTTCTGGTTCTTAAATACTAATGTGCATGCAAATATAATGTTTTAGTCCTCTTAACTTTCAAATTGTCATTTTTTCTAATCCAAACTAGATGTAGTATCCGTGCACTATGTCACAGTCACATGATAACGTGTTGGGTACATAAAACAATTATTAAGCATATCGTAAAGAAAACAAAAATACTAATCGATTTATCTAAAACCAATTAGAGTACGAAAGCAACCTATCGTATACATTAATACGTACAAGTTTCACCTTTCAAACTCCCAAACCGCTCCCAACCACTTAGTTCGTGTCTTAAACTCTTAATACATGCCTAGTTCCAACGTTTTTTTTTTCTTTCCATTTTATAAACTTCATATTTATTTTATGTATTAAATATGAGTATGAACATTCTGTATGATTCCTTTAAAACATAAAATTCTAGAAATTATCTGCACATGAATATGCACCGTATATATTTGATTATTTATATTTTTTAACAACAAAGTAATATTTACACATCAAATTACACTATTGCCTGGGTTTGAACACAGAACCTCTATCTAAGGGGACAAAGCCTCTACCAAGTGGGCTACTCCCACATTGACCACCGTATATATTTGATAATTTGTCCCACTTCAATTTTAACTATTTATATCTATTTGACTCATAATTAATAAAATAAAACCCTAATAAAACAAGATTCCCAACTTATTTTGTATATAATATTTAAAACAACGTTTTAGTTGAAACTAGGGGTGTTCATTATTCGAGTTGGACTCGAATAATTCGAAATTCGATTCGAATCGAATTCGAATAACTTATTCGAATTCGAATGTTGAGTTATTCGAGTCGAATCCTTATTCGAGTCGAATCCTGATTCGAACCAAATAACTTATTCGAATTCGAGTCTGATTTTTCAAAACCAATTCGACTCGAATAACTCGAATAAGCATTATATATATTTTTTAAATATAATAGATTTGTTTTTTATGATTTACTCATTATGTTTGGGCTTGTCTAAGTAAATAAAGAATTTGGGCTTTTTTTAATGGATATTATTCAACCCAACCGCAGGTAAAAACTTCACATCTTAATTCAAATTTCCTAATTTCCTAATTTCCTAACCCTAGAAGTAATACGTCTCCGCTGCTGGCCTCTTGTTCATCCCATAACCACGATTTCGCCACTGAATCGTAACCCTACAGCCGCATACATCTTCCAAGTTCCGTCAGTTCACTACAGCCGCTAGCCGCATACATCGGTTCCCTACAGTCACATCATCGGACTTTAGAGGTTGTCGGCTTGCCGGTGATATTACAGCAAGTATATGTCTAATTATGCAGCAGGTTCTTGGCTAATATAGTAGCATGTTGTTGGTTAATATAACAAGAGTTTTCTCGCTAATATAGAACAGGTTTTTTTCTAATATTTGCAACATTGTTTGGCTAATTTTTTTTCTTATTTGGTTTATTCGAATAGATTCGAATTCGACTCGAATTCGAATAAGCTTATTTGAATTGGTTTTGGTAAATCTTATTCGAATTCGAGTCGAATTTGAATCCAGTTTTAAAATTTTCAAATTCGAATAACTCGATTCGAATAACTCGAATTCGACTCGATGAACACCCCTAGTTGAAACAACATGGCTTTTACTTATCGGATACTTAATAAAATTAAGGTCAAAATCGTATGTTATTATCAAAACCACAAACCTTGTTTTCATCAATCTTTCTCATTCCCATACTTAGCCTGTTTGGCAGACGATCTATCCGAACACGACCTTGTGTTGACCGTTGATGACTTTGAAAATTAGAGTCAACCTTTCTAGTCAAACCCCTCTCGGAGGCAATTCTCACTAGCTTTGCAATATCTTGGTTACTACTACTACTTCTAGAGCTCATGCAGCCTCATGCTAAAACTCTTGGGCAGCGGAGAGACAACGTTAACGCCTGTGGGCCCACACCCGGACTCCATTTGTTCTGCCAACACGGTCATGCTTTCGACATAAAAATCTTTGAGCCTGTTTAAAAATCTAACGAGTCCCCGAGAGTATCTTCGGTACTTGTTTTTCTTGATAAATTTGTTCCACGTCTTAGAGGTATCATCCGACGCCATTCTTCGGTATAAAGTGTGATTTTGATCTTGAAGTTTGAAATGAATTGAAGAGAATGTGTTATGAAGATGGGAGTTTTGGATGAGTGATTGGAACAAGGTTATATGTTGTGTTTATTTATATGTGTCCATGCAAAGTGTTGTAATTTTCACCGGTAGTAAGTGATTGGTCAATTCTGTGTGGTCATTAGTGTTTGACTATTGATATGTTAGTGTTGAACTATGGGTTGACCTCTAGCTGGAGAACATATGTATGTGTTAAAATCTCGAATCCATTTTTTGGTCAAAATATCCTTTTGTTGACTAATATTTGACTATTTTCTTGAGCAATATTTTACCCAAATCTCTAATATATGGGTGCTCTCAAATTATTTTGGGGATTAAGGTGAATTAGAGGCTATCACTTTTTTTCTAAAATACAATACGCTTACAGTATGGTTATATAATGTATATATATGTGCATTGGCGAAGCTTGGGCAAAGAGTTTACGGGGGCGAAAAGTCACGGATCCTAATCCCGAAGGGCGGTCCTTAATATATATAAAAAAAAATATTCAAAAATCGCAGAAATTAGCACTACGGCCGAAAAAAACCGAGGGGGCGGTCGCCCCCCTCGGTCTCCACTAAGCTGCGCCACTGTATATGTGTGAGCCCTTAGCACAAAAAGTGAAATTGAACTAATTTTAACGTTATATTACTAATTTCTAAAAATAACGTTAAAAGTGATAGACGATTAATCATTCATCATGTGGTGGAGTTGATAGCCGGAAGACAGGAGGTACGCACACTAATCGATCTTTAACCCGATTTGCTGAGTGTTATGTGCCTTATGTCCAAGGCTTGGTACAAAGCTACAGAGTCAGGGGTCTCAGTGGAAGCAGTCTCTCTATTCTTACGAGGTAGAAATAAGTCTGTCTACATCTTACCCTCCTCAGACCTTATCTTACTGGTAAGATTTACTGAGTATGATGATGATATGGTATGATGATGATAATTATTTTTCTATCATCTTAGCGTCATATCACTTTATCACATTTTTACTGTTTTTAATGTAATGATCATATTTCAATGTAAATTTTTATTATTTTTTCCAATATTAATTTAGGAAAAAACTAAATATGAAATAAAATAAATAAATAATATTAAATTAATAATTTAGATCGTGGGATTAAATAACTTAATTTGGATCGCTGTAAAACATAACTTGCACCCACCCAACGTTAAAAAAAATTGTCAAAATAATAGTTTGGATTACGACAATCAACCACTGCAGCAACGAAAAAAAGCTACAGCGCAACATTGCACGTAGCGTTGTTGCCACACCGCCACGTAAATCCACCGTACACTATGGTAAGTTCATTACGCACACTCTTAAAGCTTAGGGTCCAACCACTAGGACTTGTCCTAGTGGTTACCCCCTTGGCTCTTAGGGCTTTGGTTACTATGTGACCCAAGTTCTAATCCAAGGGGAGGCAGTTTTACCTCATGTTGTCCCAGGAGGGGGTTTCTGCCAGGAGAAAGCTTCAGGAGGGGGTGTCTTGGTTCTCACGGAGGTCCGAGTATTCGACCTTGGACATAGCCCCGCAAGGGTAGGTTTACACGTGAGACCAAAGTCGCCTGATCGATGCCGTTTCAAAAAAAAAAAAAAACTTAGGGTCCATATTCATTTATGATTGATCGATTTAAACAACGATGGACCTAGAATTTTTTTAAAATGAAACAAATTTAAACGATTTTGTTAATCTAGGATTACCCTATGTATAAATATTTTTTTTGGCTCAACCATATCGGCCGGAAGCAACGGGACGCTCGGCCTGACCTGCCTTCTTAACCCAGCCACCCGACCGAATTCCAATTATTTTATATTTCAACTTTTTAAAAAGGTTTATTGGATTTTATTAATTTTAGATATTACCAATTGGTCAATATTAATCTCAAATCCAAAAATGGTCCACATTAATCCCAATTATTAAAATGTTGGATTTCATTGGACCCCCTTTACATTTGGATTTTACTCAAAAAATTCCAAAGGGGGTCAAATGAAATCCAACACTTTAATAATTGAGATTAATGTGGGACATTTTTAAAATTGGGATTAATATTGGCCAATTGATAATAACTTAAATTAATAAAATCCAATAAACTTTTTTAAAATTTCCAAAATTAAATTCCAATTTTAATTTCAATTCAAATTTTAACGAATTATACGTACCAAATATCCCCACAACAAAACAAGAACACACAAACCGTTTATGTTCATGGCTCCAACCTGACACAAATCAGAGTACTTTGGATTAATTTGAACACGAAACTAACATCAAAATGAATCGGTTATCGCGAGCATTCATCACAATTCTAGGAGGTCTGACTTCTTTCCTTGTCGTCCTGCCATGTCCGGTGTTTGGAAATCGATCATCAAAATGAACGTCACTCTCTCCAAATCAAATCTGGGTATGCAAAGTTTTATGTCTCATATAAATGGCGTGTGGATTTGGAGTGGGGAACATGGGCCGAACTTCTCAATAAAGGGAGCTAGACTCACGATTGCGGACCCGTCTACCTCGGACCAGAGATTTATACATACTTGGAGCCCCCTCGTTCCAGCGAAAGCTAATCTTTTCATTTGGCGGGCTAGGAGACACCGTATCGCTACGGCTGATAGTCTTCGTCAGCGGAATGTGCATGTAGCGGAGCCCCTTTGTCGTTTCTGTCTTGGCTGTGAGGAAACGGCCCATCACCTGATGGCCTACTGTCCTTTCGCTATGATTGTGTGGTCTTGGGTTTTCTCGTGGTGCAAGCTACCTCACGTCGGCATCTCTTCGCTTGATGACATTCTAAAGGTTCACTTGGATCCGGGTATAGGAGACAAAAGAAAGGAGATCGTCTATGCTATCATAATCACATCTTGCTGGTGCCTGTGGAACGAGAGAAACAATGCGGTGTTCCGTAACACTACGCCTTCGGTGAACAAAGTGATTAAGGAGATAAAATGTTGGGGCGAAGTTTGGATAAAAAATAGAAGTAAGCATGCTATAGATTGGAACAAACTTTCTTTTATGTAATTTTGGGGCCCCTTGGTGATCGGCCTTTGATACCTCGCTGAGGTGGTCGTGTTTCTTTGGTGTTTGAATAAAATCATGCCGTTCGAAAAAAAGAAAAAAAAAACATCAAAATGAATCACATACATGATCATTGCCTTTCAGAAAGAAAAAAAAATATTATTAATAATAAATACATGATCATTATATGACACGTGTAAGTCATTAATCTCTCATCTTTATCTCTATTTTTTGAAGCATAACCCAATTTGGAAGATTAACTATTAAAATATCATATAATTCATACTTCAAATATTGTGTTTATAGTTCACACAATCCTCTTTTAATGTGTGTTTTCCATCTTTTGTAACATGAAATGTCTCACTTGGGGTTTGATGAGCTTATATGGATTCATGATGATTGTCAAATGGACTACTGAGATAGGCTAAGCTGTTAATGGGCGTGTATGTGGCTGGCTGCATTAAAGATGATTCTTCGTTTGCACGCGCTTTAAACTGCAATATAGTGAAATCAATTAGAATTAATGATTAGTGGCTCACTTCTAAAATATCAAGCTCTCCGGGCTCTCAATATTATTAGGGTTTTTAATTTAACCAAGAACAATTCTATCTTTCTTGGTGTAGTGTGATGATCTGTTGGTTCCTTGTCTATTTGTTTCCTTTGTATCTGTTTAGTTTCGTGTTCCGATTCTTCGTTGTAACTTGATCATTGTTCGTATTTGGGTATAAACATTTTGGATTGGGATTGTGTTTCTGATTAATGTCTGTTATTCAATCCATAATTCTTGACATTAACTATCTTGAAGTCTTCAACTACTGAACCATCTTCAACCTAATTACATTATTTTTAGAGGTCAAATATGACACAGCTTTGCAGAATTTACAACGATATGACCATATATAAAAGCAAAAGTAGTACAACTCACAAGATGACAACACTTCTTCAATGATACAGAGCTTGAACAGTAATTTGTCTTCATTCTCTTCTAATGTAATTATTAGGCTGTCCGTAATGGGGCTCCATGGGGGCGCCATGGAGCCCCATAGCGCCCCTATAGCGCCCTTCACCGCCCCCCGGGGCGCCATCTTAAAAAAAAAATAGGGGAGCGCCATCTTCCCGCCCGTCTTCACAAGAACCCATTCCGGTTTCCCCGGACGAACCCGAGGCGGTTCCGGAGACGCAAGAGGAGGCGGCGCCGATTGGACCGAGAAAACGGCGATCTCACAAGAAAAAAGACGCCGGGAAACCGAGACAACGAAAAGTTGTTCAACATTGGACCGAGGCCGAGGAAATCGCACTAGCTCGAGCGTGGCTTGACACGTCGGAGGATCATATTCACGGTAAATATTACTTCTATAATTTTTTATAAATATGTTTTATTTATATTTTATAATAATACTTTTATAATTTTTTTATAAATATTTTATAATAACTTTATAGTTTTTGTGTAAACGTAGGTAATAGTCAAGACCTTGTGACTTTTTGGTCGCAAATTCGTCAAAAGTTTTTCGCTCAAATGAAACAGGAACCGTACCGACCTAACGATTCGTTCTCGGGAAAGTGGACAGAAATGAACAAGAGGATGAAAGCTTTTTCCACCGTATACGGTCGGATTAAAAGTGTTCGACCGAGCGGTGCGGACGACCAAGACATCATCATAGCGGCATTGGCGGAGTATCGCGCGACCGGGCCGGCGTTTAACAACCTCAAGGCTTGGGAAGTGGTTCGCGATGCACCAAAGTGAATGAATCAATCCGATCTCTCAAAGCCGACAAGACGACCAAGTAAAAAATCAAAAACGTCGTCTTCCGCCGCCGCCACCGACTCCCCTAATGTGTCCGACGCACGAGAATTTGATTTGAATGACGTGAACGACTACGACGAAGATGTCGAAATCGAGCGGCCTAGGCCGATGGGTAGGGATAAGGCAAAGGCAAATGCGAAGGGGAAACGAGCGACCTCCTCATCGACAAGTCAAGCACCATCCTCCGACTACTCCGTTCGACATGAAGAAATGCGCGAACGTTTTGATGATTTTTTGACACTTAAGAGAGAACAAATCAATGCCGTTAAAGCTCGGAAAAAAGAAAAAGCGTTGGAGAGGCTCATGCAACCGCTACCCGAATACGAACCCGCTCGTAGCCTCGCGTTGCAAATTCGAGCGGATATCATGAAAGAATATGGTCTTTAGATGTTTGTTTTTTTTAATTGTCATGTTTTTTTTTTTAAGAATGTAGGTTTGTTTTTTTTTTAATTTTAGTTTTTAATATGTTTAATACTAAATTATATAAAAAATGATTAAATAAATAATTAGGTAATGATTGGTAGGGGGTTATACATGGAGCCCCACTACACCACTTTTACCATGGAGCCCCTCATGCTGACGTGGACGCCACATGGGGCATGACGCACACAAGGGGCTCCATCCACTACACTTAGCCTTATGGAAACTCAAAACCTCAACACTCAGGATGTCACTCAGCCAGCCAGTGGTGCGAAAATAAAAAATGTAATTCAGTGGTTAATGATAGTGTAAATTTTGACTACGTAAATATAAGGTTTTATTTGAGTGATAGAAAATAAATATGGTATTAATTGATTGATTAAAAAGAAAAAAAATTACACAAGGTTGTTCTAACCCGAAAAAGCCACAACCCCCCCCCCCCCCCCCCCCCAAAACACCCAGGGAACAATGTTCAAAGGCGTTTTCGACTTTTCATGCGCCTTCCACGTTTCATTACTAATGACCTTAGTAAAGGTAATCGAAATTTTATGTCACCTAGGCCGAGCCACTTGCTCTTTATGTTTAGCTTTTTTTAACGACAAATTATTATGGTTTAAGGGTGATTCTCTAGTCTAGTCACTACCCCTTTTTTCCAAAAAAAAACAAATTATATTTAATTTTATTATTTTAAAATTAGAATATGATATATTCACCAAAGGTAGATATATAGTTGTACCTTTACACATTTGTTTTTTATCGCATAACACTACGTGTAGTCATAAAGTCTTTGTATGAGGCGTTAAATATAATGTGTCGGTACAGTTAGCAATTTTTTGTGTTTCGGAGCTGGGGGTCTCCCTGGAAGCAGCCTCTCTACCCCTCGGGGGAGAGGTAAAGTTTGTCTACATCCCACCCTCCCCAAATCCTACTAATAGCTTTGTGCTATTGGTGAGAATTTACTGGGTATGATTGTTGTTGTTATTGTTGTCGGTACAGTTAGCAAAGAGTTTTATGACTTAAAGTATGTAGTACATAAAGTCTCATAGCGCCTCCAAATTTTTTTTTATTTAACAAAAAAAAACCTATAAGAATTCACCTCCAATCAGAAAATAGAAAAAATAAATGCACTAATCAGAAGCTCAGAACCAAGGCGCTATATATATGATGCCAAAACAATTTCAGGACTCTATAGCGCCCCTACGTAATGGTGTTGAGACGCTGTAAAGGGGTTATTGGGGAGTTCTCACGCTCATTATACATAACCTAAGATTGGTTGGATTATCCGATTCTACATGTAAAAAAATTTAAAAATATTATTTCTGCCCTTACTAAAAATGCATGTTCTCGTAAATAGAGAGTTTTTTTTTTCCAAATATGTTCTCATAAAGAGTGATGTATGTGAGGTTAACTTAGAAATTTTCGTGTTTGCTATTTGAATTGTAGTAAAGTGTAACCGTGTAAAACAAAAACAAAAAACAAAAAAAAAAAAAAAAAAAACTAGTATAACTGTATAAGGGTGGGCGGAGTGGGTGAAACCTTCCCCCACGGCTACTTAGGCTTTCATTCATTTATCATCGTCACCATATCGGCAAGTTTCATGCGGCTTCAAATTGGAAATTTTTCGGCTACAAGTAGTCGAGAATATTAGTTGGGTGTGTGTGTTTTTTTTGCCTCATTCCCATTTTACCTCATTCCCATTTTACCTCTACAACTTAAATCTTATAGCACCTTCACAATTTACTTTCTTTTGCAACTTGGATTGTAGCCTAGTGATAAGGGGCAAAACTCCTTTAGGAAAAGACTAAGGTTCAAATCTTAGAATTGTGAAAATTTAAAGAAAAATAAATTAGCCGTTTAAATTTTTTTTTACTTTCTTCTCTCTGCCGTTCAAAAATAAATAAATAAAAAAAAAATAAAAAAAATAAAAAAAAAATGACACAGTCTTACTAATTACTACCAATTCTATTTTATCCTAAAAGTTCTACCACTCTCATCCGATCCTGCTAGCGGTGAAATTTGACGAAATTCTAAAAAAATCTTGTTAAAAAAATTCCTGGCTTTTAATCAAAGTTGTCTGTTCAAAGAAAAGTTGTGTCATCTTTCAAAAAAAAAGTAATAAAATAAAATAAAATATAAAAAAATAATCCACACTTTTAAAGCAAAACACCCTACCGGCCTACCTCTGAATTCCTACGTTAAAGTATTAAACTCAAATGTGACTCCACCCACCTGCAAAAGTAAGTTGTGATCAGTATCATCAGCCATTATATCCATGTGAAACACAACACTCTTTATCCAACCATTCAACAAGTGAAGTAATCCATCGAAACATCAAATCCCAACCAACCGGCCACAAGAAATCTTTAATTATACCGATTTTAAAATTCTTACCCTCCATCTATCTAGTTATTTTTATTTTCTTGGCTTCCTTCCTGCTATTATATATAGTAGTGATAGAGCTCCCCATCTCGACAACCACATTCCAATGGTCAACATATGCCTCGGTAAATTTTGTATTTTTTTGAACAATTTCTTGATTTCTCGAGTACTAACTTAAATTTGGGTTTTAGTTTCTTCAATCATTTTGTTTGATGATATTTTCTTATGTCTTATTTCTGTCTTTTCGAATATACTAACAGATGAAAAACAACATCAACGAATGTGGATGCAAGTCTCAGTGAATGAGTTATGCTTAGTGTTCTGTGTGTCTGATCTGATCTATATGAGCGGGGACTTCATGCCCGACCTCCCTCGGGCTTAACTCCGATGTATGCTTCTTCGGTTATGTAAGGCTATAATTAATAAAATATCTCACATGATGTGAGATGCAGAATTCCCCTAGGAAGGGGAGGACAAATTAAAGAGGATGTCGAGGTGGAGGGTGTACCGGACCAGATCGAGATAGAGTTAACATGTTTATGAACTTCGCTTCAGGACATGAGCTAGCCGTAATGTTCAAATTCATTTGGTGTATCTTGGTTAGATTTTTAATGATTCGGTTAAACTTATTTTATCTTGTTTTTTATGATTCACTAATCTACATTAGATATCTTGTTTTGCAATTGAGACCGGAACTTTCGCAAGAACCGAACTAGATCCAGATACAGTTAACATGTTTATAAACTTCGCTTCAGGACATGAGCCAGGCCGTAATGTTCGAATTTATTTGTTGTATCTTGGTTAGATTTTGGATAATTCGGTTATACTAATTATATCTTGTTTTTAGTAGAATCGGTTTTACTATTTAAAAGGAGTTTACACACAACTTGTTATTTGTTTACTTGTCACTTTATTGTAATCGGATGTATTTAAAAATAAGATAGAGATCTAAAACTTATTTTATCTTGATGATTGTTACTTTTGTCTATGTCTATGTGTGTTATGTTATTGTATGATGGTTAATTGGTTATATTAATTACATATTATTATTTTAGTTTACAATTTTCTGTTATTATTATTATTTTTTTTTTCATCTACAACTGATTGGAAAGTTGGAAATATGATTTGTGAAGGCTTATCTTCATTATTCTGTCCTCGTGCCTGCTTTTCTTTTGATCATCATGAATCACGACGTGGGCTCCCAGTTAGCACATAAAAATCCCATTTGGTAGTGTAAGCCCAAAATTAGTCATTAACTTGTCGCCCATTTAATTTAATTAGACCCGTATTCACGTGCAATCCACTCCAAGCCAATGCCAAATGTATTATTTCTTCATTTTTCTTTTTGTATGCATACATCATATTCTACATAAGCTTATCTTCAATTTCAATAAAAGGTCATCACTTTCATGTTAATTTGTCTAAACAAATGCTTTGCCCCAATCTCTAATTCTCTATCACTTTGGCTAATATTGTCTCATGGCTGCAAAATATAAAACAAGCCTAAAGTGATATATTTTAGTTAAAAATCAATCCATTTTATTTATAACTAATATGCAATAACATGTATATAAAATGTATTGATCAGAGTTAAACAGTTATAAAATGCAAACCATAAGACCATATTTGTTATAAAATTATGTTTTGACTGAAATGGTTAAAGCCCTGAGACCATAATGACTAAAATAGTAATTTACTTTTTAGTCTTTAATAATTTTTTCTAACTATTTAAAGTTTTGGATATCATTAGGGCGACGAGTCCTTCTTTGGATATTGAACTAAATATTAAGAAAACTGAGTTATTTTGGTCTTCTTGTGATAGTTGGAAGTTTCGTGAGGGGTTATTTCCTACATCCATTGAAATGTCGTTATTAGTGGTGAAGCTTCTTGGAGGGGCTGTTAGTAGAGACACAAGTTGTATTATTGGGCTAGCAATGAAGAGAGCTACTAATGTCGTTGATCTGATGTAACTTTTACCTAAGCTACGAGACTCATAGAGCGAGCTTCTCCTACTTCGATCATGTATGGGTATTGCCAAGCTCTTTTTTTTACTTAAGGACCTACCAACTTGTACATGTGAAGGAGGTTGCGTTGTTCTTTGACAAAGGATTATGCAGGGTGATTAAGGACATTGTGGTTTGTAGAGGTCCTTTCTTTCGGGACCTCTAATAGCGACTTGCTTCGTTACCTATTAGGTCTGGGGGTTTGGGGTTGTAATCGGAAGTTGAGGCGTCATCTTATGCCTTAATGGCATCGAGGGCCCAATCTTGGGTGTTGCAAGACATATCTTGCGGAGCAGTGGTATATGCGGCATCGATTCTGATTATGCTTGTGCATTAGTTTGTCTTCGTGATACGATCCCAAGATTTGACTTTAATGGTTTCACCAACAAGGACACCGCCCCCTAAAGCCCAACATGCATTGACAAGTACCTTTTTAGTAAAATTATTCAAGATATGGAAGTACACTTTGACATGACAGCCAGACAAAAAACCATTTTTAAATGTCTCCAAGCTCCACATGCCCAGGATTTTCTACTTTCTATCCCCATTGATGGGTTACGTCAGCATATGGCGCCGGTGGAGTACCATTCTATCCTTAAATACAGACTCATGATTAGGGGTGTCGTTTTTACCTGAAACCTGATTACCGAACCCAACCCAATCCCACCCGACCCGAATTATTGTAAACATGAATCACCCGAACCCGAATTACACGTAAACCCGAACCTGAATTAGTTAAATGGGTCGGTGATAAGGTTATGTTTAGGGTATTTCGGGTCAACCTGAATAACCCGATTACTCTTATGTTATTTCAAATCGTTAGCAGATATTTCAATTTTCAAATCCATACTCGATTATTCTGTATCCTTTTTTTTTCTATATATTGTTTCAAATTCATGCAATTTTCATTCTTTAAACATGCATATATGTATTAAGAAATTGTATTTATCATTGATAGCACATTATTATAAAGAAGATTTATATAAATAATGTATGAAATATAAAGTAATGTAATTGATAAATGTTGTTGTGTTATATAAGGGAGAAAAAGAATTGAAGTACATTCTTAAGTTTATATTTTTTACAATTCTTGAACATTTATTATACTTTCTTAAAAATCTTTATATATTTTGATGTAATTTTTATTTAATCCGAAACCCGAATAAGCCAACCCGAATCAACCCGTTACCCAAAACCAGAACAACCAATGGGTCAAGGAAGGCCCAAAAGAAGAGTTGAAATGCAAGACATTATATTGACTAGTCAAGATTGTTTTTCCTTTGACTTGCGATGTGCAATAACCAAAAATCACAAACTCCTTGCAATCCAAACAAAAAACTTGGATATGGACTTGTTTTAATTTAATAGAAGATGATATGAAATTATGAATAAAAAAATCTAGAATTGTTTTCCTGATTTCATGCATACGTAACAACATAATTCCCTCTATTCTTATTCTTCTTTTTGAATTTCCTTTTGTGCTTATAGCCCATGATTAACATTCTAAGGGTATTTGATTTCCTTTTAATCTAGTTATTTTTGTTTGTTTTTCTGTTATAGTTAACTCTTTGGTTTTTCTGTTCTTCAAATATATTTTATATCAATTGTCAATTCCCGATCGGTTAAACAAGAACACACGAATTTAACTCTTGGGTTCATTAGAAAAAAAAAACTATCTCAAAACTCTTTAATTTGTTACAATTCCAAACCCTAACTTGGTGTGTTTATATAGCCTACAACTGAATTTGTAGGTTTTTTTTGGAAACTAACATAAAATTTGGATGGCATTGGTGTAGCAGACCTAATTGGATACCACAAAGAAAACATTGATCAAAATTAAAAGTTTTGAACTAAAATTGTTATTTTGGTCAAATCACTGAGACAAAAACCATAATCTACTCGATTCATCTTTTTCAAAACTAAGTATTAGAATTTTGAAATTGAAATTCGAAATTGAAATTCTACACGATTCATCCTTTTCAAAATTGAAATTCTTTTTAAATTAATGGTGTCCCTTGGTTTGACAAAAACCATAATTGAAAAAGAATTTCAATTTAGACAACTTTAGACAAAAACCATTAATTGAAAAAGAACTTCAATTTAGAAAACACCGTAATCTACTCGATTCATCTATTTCGAAACTGAAAAAGATATCAAGATTCTTTTTGAAAATTGAAAAAAGATACTAAAATTCATCTTGAAAAATAAAAAAAGGTATGATTTTTTTTAAAAAAATATATTTTTCAATTTTCAATTTTCAATTTTTCTGAAAAATGTATTTTTAAAATTTTAAAATGCATTTATTGCATCTTACGTGTGCCCTTAAACACATATTAGAAAACCCAAAAATTAATTTACCGACTTGTGCAATTAATTCCCGTACACACATACACAAATACACAATTGCGCCATACGGATTGGAGACACGGGCCGGCCCACTATCTTGTGGGTTGGGTCCGAACTGAAATTACCCAACAGTTTGTATGGACCAACTGGTTCTATTGTTCTAATCTAATAATATTTAAGTGTTAAGGTTAACGTGTGATTTGGATGATATTATGTAAAAAAAATCAACTGTATAAAATTTGCAACTAAAGTTTTAGATATAATCTATATTGCCGGAAATATTTGGACTACTCATTGTCCATGAATGAGAACTTTAGAAAAATATATAAAATAATAAATTATGTGTGCTAGTGTGCGGAGGTAAAATGACAAGAATTAGCTTTAAAACATAACGTGAAGCAAGGTGTTGTCTAAAGTTTCTAAAAATAAGTAATAGAATTTTGGAGATAAGTTTAAAAATATAAATAATAATAAAATACAAGTTATCATAAAGTATGCATTTTCGATAATTTTGATCTATATTTTACTTAGATATTTATTAACTAGTTATATTAGAAAAGATGTTATTTTAGGAACACGATTCGAAAATATATGAAGAATTATAAATTTAAAATCATGGGTGGGATGGGATCCCCTAAAAATAACAAAGTTGATTAAAAATAATAGGAAAAATCCTGATAGTTTTTTGTTGACTTTTGTTAAAATTCTTGAAATTTTTTAAACCATCGTAACATTTTTATACGACATTAAATTTTATATAAGTTACACAATAATATCGTAAACTTTTTCTATATAAATTAAGTATAGTATTGATATATAAAACAAATAGTTTTACTGAATTCCATCATATGTGTACTAGATTCAGTAATTAAAATAGATTTGTATTAAATTCAAACATACTTCTTACTAGATTTAATTCAAACAAACATGAACTAGATTAAATCAATTAAACTTTCATAAATACAAAACAATAATATTATCTAGATTCAAACATATACTAGTTTAAAACAAATATGTATTAGATTCAAACAAATATATACTACATTAAAAAAAAAAGTATACTGCATTCATTTTCAATAGGAAAATTGGACATATATAATCCTACCTATTCACGATTAGCGGATAATAATCCCAAGTAATTTTTTGGCCAAAAACAGTCCTACTTTTACACCCCATTATTTATAATAATATTTCTGTTAAAAAAACTAACAGCGTTAACGTAAAGGACTAATAATGTCATTATCTAAACTTGTTTATTTATATAAACTTACACGGTAAATTATGTAATATCCATAAACTTCATTTAATTAAAAAAACCAAAAAAAAAACCCTCGTCTTCTTCCTTCTCCCCCTTCCTCCCTTCCCCGTTACTTCGCCGACAGCCCCTCCCCACTTCCCGTTCAATCGACCGGCGACACCAAGCCCAACTCCTTCGTCTTCCTTCTTCTATGACGAGCACCCTCCCGCGGCGTCCCCTTCCTTCTCGACACCAGCAGGCAGTCCCGCTTCCCCGACCTAGATCGTAAAATCCCGTTTCGCCTTCCCGTATTGCAGCGCCACCGACGACTCGATTCTCAGCAATTTCTTGATCCCCCCCAAATGTATTGAAACAAATCGTAAACAAAATGTTGTAAATCGCCTCCTCTTTCGAAATCCCGAGCGACTCCGCGTGTGTTCGATGATCGGAGACGGCGACGTTTCTAAGAAGTCGTATGGAGGAGCGGTTCTTCAACGAACCATGGGAGTCCGAGACGGAGTAAAGGTCCGAGATTGAATAAAATCCACGTGATTGGCCGAAGAGGGAGGTTGGTGGAGGCATTGCTGGTGGCGGTGGGAGCGATGTCGGCGGAGGGGGAAAAAGACGAGGACTGCTTTTGGTTTTCTTTGTTAAATGAAGTTTATGGATATTACATAATTTACTCTGTAAGTTTATTTAAATAAACAAGTTTAGATAATGACATTATTAGTCCTTCACGTTAACGGTGTTAGTTTTTTTAACGGAAAGATTATTAGAAATAATGGGGTGTAAAGGTAGGACTGTTTTTGGCCAAAAAATTACCTGGGATTATTATCCGCCAATCGTGAATAGGTAGGATTATATATGTCCAATTTTTCTTTTCAATATATATTTGTACCGAAATCAAACAGATTTCTCCTAGATTTAGTTCAAGCACATATGTACTAGATTAAAATCTATCAAACTTCTACAAAATACATATCAAAATTATCTAGATTTAAACAAGTACTAGTTTGAGAAATGCATGTGAAGCAGGGGTGCATCTTTTATAGGGCCCGAGGTGCCCTCTGTTTTTTCCGCTTAATAGTGTTAACTTTTATCTTGTTCACTTTGGAAACAAAGTTTATACACTGAATCGGGTCTCATATGTTTTTTCCGCTAATACTTTCGCACCCCCTCCTATTTAAATATTCAAGATCCATCACTGATACTGATGTGAAGGATAACACAACAAGTATTATGATGGAATGATGGAAGCTCTTTGTTCTTGTGGTTGCAAGGTATGGTGGATTGTTTAAGCGGACAATATAGAATTGAAGGTGTTTCCGAAACTAAGCAAAGAAATGTAAGTATTCTTCGTTTGAATTGTAACAAGATTGACAATACGCGCGCTACGCTACTGTGTGAGCAAACATGAATACACTTTCTGGAATTAGTTGACATAGATGTCTACAATTACATTAATTAGTACAATACTTACAAACATGACCATCTACAAAAGCACAAAAGATATCTTCCAGAAGCAATTATGTCTCATATAACCCGGGTAGAGTTAAATCCTAAGAGTAGCCAATCTTGGTGCCGAACTTTCAACTGCGAGATCATGATCTTCTTAGAGCACCACGGCTCGTACCCCAAAATTATGTGAGTGAAAACCCTAAAATTTAGGATTTGATTGTGAGTGGTTGTAAGTAGAGGAGAGAGAAACAGTTATTATTCACCCTATATTTAATGAAAAAACTGATGATTCCTTAAAATTGACGTTTGATGTGAGTGAAAAAAAGATAAAAGATATAATTTAATTGTGATTGTAAATAAAAAAAGAGAGAAAAATAATGATAAAAGTATAAACTATAGGGATAAATATGAAAAACGGACTATGAATGCTCTTATACATTAGACGATCCTAAATCTAAAATGAATGGAAAGAAATAACATAATTCAACCACATCATCATGTTTACATAAGTATTACATATCACCCCATGAGCTAAAATCTTCAAATTTGATTGAAAACAATTAGGTAAAGAGACTGAATTTTTAGGACAATCCTATTGAATTTGAAGGAAGCTCGGCAAAATTAAGATGAGAACAAAAATTTGTTTTTAACCAAATGAGGTTCGTTCAATGTGTAACACCGGAATAGTTGAAACATAACAATTAATGATGAAGCTGGAATGTGATAAGACAAACCCTTTTCTCTAGACACCGGTGAAAATTCTCTAGACACCGGTGAAAATTTTATAGAGCAGCCCCTTAAGACAATAACATGAAACATAACATTAAATAAAACACAAAATGATATTGTAAAACAAAAACATAATGAAAATTTTAAAATCTAAAGTTTCTCTTTCAATAGTCCAAAACGGTAAAGATTAACTCTGAGTTGTTTTCCTTTCTTCATTGCATTATTACAGCCGTCAATGCATCATCGTCATTATTGCTAGTAAGCAATATGTTGCTATAAATGTTGTCAAACTTTGATAATTCTCGTCTCATATTTCACCATTCAGACACTATTTGGTGGATTATCTTATACTCTTTGTGTCAAATCATAGTGTGAAATTATACACCAATGCGGTTTCAAAAATCTCTTCCAGATTGCTGAAAATAAACATCCTAGGACATGTTAATCCACGATCATGCTAACGAAATTTGCTCAACCGTACTCCATTCCCGGTTGACAGTTTTTCAGTTCATGTTTAAAGTTTGTAGAGATTTCTTATGAGATGAGATTAGGAAGAAAAAAAAAGTGTAAAAGGTTAAAGACACTCTCTTCCCTTATTATATTATTCTAGTCATATCATTTACATACTATCAAATTTTAATTTGATATATGCATGCATTAGTAGTTGGATCTAATCTAACTTTTAAAACTAACTACTTTTTTTCAAGTTTGATTAAATAATGAACATATATACTTGATAACGTTGTAATGGATCTAACATTCAAGTTTTTGTTTTTACAGTCCTTATCATGAAAATATATAATTAATTATCAGCTTTTTAAAAATGAATATATTCCGTTTAGATTTGTTGGACGATGTTTCCAGAGACACGGTTTTATTCATTGATTTTTCTTCCTGTTTGACTTGTCCCTATCAAAGATCTTGAAATAAAAGAAAAGTATAATAGAAAGAAAAGGAAAAGGAAAAATAGGAATAAATATATTAAAAATGGAAAAAGAAAAGTAAACACTCAAGACCTACTCTACCTGCACTTGCAACGACTCACCACGTGACCATTGCTTGTCTTATACTACTTATGCTTTTGTGACCATTAAATCATTGTGCATCATACAACTCAAATCATTAATTAGACAAAAAAATGTCAAAGCGTTTTGGCCTAATTGTATTCTAGTACGTCCTGCATAATATATATATATATATATATATATATATATATATATATATATATATATATATATATGGGTAAGGTTCATTGTAGACACTTTCGCATGTGAAATAGTTTTTTTTCACATGTGAAAGTTTCTAATTAATGAGAAAAAAAGAAAAAAATAAAAAAGAAAATTAATCACAACCATTAGATCAAGAGATCTAATGGTGAAAAAGGGTGTCTACCTGTCTACACTTATGGGGGTGTCTACAATGAACTTTTCACTATATATATATATATATATATATATATATATATATATATATATATAGGTTTGGGGTAAAATACATCCAGCAAAAACGCTACATCCATTGCGGATTCATCTGGGGCGTCCATCAAGATCATCCAACAGCCAGGATCTATGGTGTTTCCGCCTATGGTGTTTTTTTCCCGCCACCGAAAACACCACAGGCGGAAACACTCATAGATCCTGGCTGTTGGATGATCTTGATGGACGCCCCAGATGAATCCGCAATGGATGTAGCGTTTTTGCTGGATGTAGGCTAACTCGACTCTATATATATATATATACTAGTTTTTATATCCCGTACATCGCACGGCTAAGATTTAAAAAGATATATATATCAAATGGTTGCGATTAAAAAAATTAATAATGGTTATAAATGACAGAAAATGAAACTTATATAAAAGAAAAAACTGTTAAAGTAAATAATTGATAAACTGTAAAGTAAATAAAATTGTTATGAAACTGTTAAACTGTAATTTAATAAACTATATTATATATTTAATTTATTAACTAAATAATTGGTTATTAAATAATTTAAAATACAATAAATAAAAAGTTGGATATATATATCCAAAACTTTTCTTTTAATAGAAATAAGATTTTTTTTCATATAGTTAATTAATTATGACGTTGATTATCGCTATAATAAATATATTTTATTTTTTTGCCATGAAAATATAAATAATTGGTTAATTATGGTGGTGATTATCAATACAATAAATGTTTTTTTTATTGTCATGGAAATACAAAAACTAAAAATAAGATGGACGATTTTGGAGGGAAAACAACTGTGAGATGGAACATGAGAATGCCATGCTTTTTTTTAATATAATAGTACTAGGTTAGTAACCCGTGTACTACACGGGCTGAATATATATTTATAATATTATATAAATACAAAGAAAAAGATAATGATTAAGAAATTTGAAAACTATGATTGATAAAAAATTCTTGTAATATATTAAATAATAATTTAATACATTTAAGAAATTTATTATGTTTGACAAGTTGTTGATTACTTTTCACAAAAAGACCAAAATTATTGAGTAAATTAATCAAATCTATATTAATTTTATCAAATTTTGAAAATTAAAATTTAGTTTTATTAAAATTGGTAATTAATCTTAATTGATGATTTACTAAATTGGTAATTCAATGTGAGCTTAACATGCGACGATGGTGATGTGGACCCCTTTATAAATGATACATGTGACACAAATTTTATTGTTTTATTAGGATTAATAAGATGATATATATATTTAAAGGGTTCAAACTATATAAACTATACGATGAATAAAAAAATTGTTGTCCAAGTAAAAAATAAGGAGTAAAATATCATTTTCTAAATTATCAGATATCATTGAGCTAAATAGTTTTTATATAACATAACGAGTGTTACTCTTTACAACATGAGATATCATTTGTTTTTTTCATATCATATTATGTGTTCTTGTCATCACATATAGCATGTTACTAAATGTATGTGGTAGGTACTAGGTAGTTCTTGACGTGGAATCTTAAGATAAGTTGGATCCAAAGCTATTCTTTACCAAAATCCGATATGAGTAGAATCAAGGGTGGAAATGGACTTCGGACGCTGGAATCGATCAGACCTGCACACATAGAGTAAGTATATGCAGTCATCGGAGAAAATCTAGTATGAATTAATAGAGTCAAAGATCTTACGGAGAGAAAGTACCTTAGGTGCTAGTATTTATAGTTTTGAAGATTAGGGTTTTCTTACTTGACCATGTTACGTCAGACACGTGATTATGGGCGCGTGATTATTCTAGAAGGGGTTATGCTCCTTTCATGCTGCATTATAATTGAATAGAGGAACATCTTTAACCAGTTTGCGCTCATGTGGCATAACCGCTTCCTGATCCCCACTTTAGGGCGAGTCTTCACTGCCATGCACAATCCATGTGTGACCCTATTAGAAGGAATTCAGATATATCATCTTCAGTCATAATGGCTATGGTTATAAGGTGATTTGATAGTGAAAACAAATACAATGGTGGATATTACGATAGAGGTGATGGCATGATGAGTACACTACTAGTTGCGGTGGTAAACATGCGGAAGATTTTATATCTACTCCTTTTTTTTAACTGTAAATTTTTTATTTCTTACTAATTTCTATTATTGCCAAGGTTTCAACTTTGGTTTCCATCAAAGTGGTCTTACCCCTTACCAATAGGTTACGACCTAAATGATTATATCTACTCTTAATACGCCTTTTTTATTTAGGACAATATTTAAATTCTCACAACTTAGAAAACATCAATTGAATCGTTTTTAGTCTAGATAACTTGTCCCGAAAGATCTTTCTTTACTTGTATCTAAATTATATTTATGTCATTATGTGCATACTATAATATATATAATAAACATTTTAATCAAGTTTCTTTTACAAATTCTTTTGAGTTAAGAAAAATTAATGATTGTTAGTGGACGGAAAGAGAACTAAGGCTTATCTTCAAACAACAGCAATGTATTCTAAATATTTCACACGACAAAATTATTGTATCATCTTTTAATATACCTATGACATTATGTGGTTTTTCACAAACACTAACTTTGTTATATTCTGTTGAAGTATGACGATGTACAAGGTGTAGAAGCTTTCAATACTACCCCTGCTTTTAAATACATTTTTAACGTTCACATCATCAACGTATCATACTTCTACTTCTATTTACCTTATCAATAGTTGTCCCGTGACACATCGACTACTATGTATTCGGATTATCGTGAGATTCATTAGGATTCTCAATGGAAATGCCTATCAATGGTCCCGTTAATATAGATGCTCACCGAGACAGCGAGCTACCTTGAAACTCAAACAATACATCATAGGATAACATCGTAAAGGGATTGAATGTGAAAGGCTTTAATTGAATTGCCTTTGATATTATTCATCAAATAAATAATACATGTTGATGTGAACATATGGGGAAGCTTAGCACGGGTTAGACTGGGTCCGGGCCCTATCCGTTTTACGTTTCATAGTGTAAATTTATACCCATTCAGTTCCGAAATTTTTTATATACTTAGTCCGACCACATCCTTTTTGGCCTCATGACTTTCGGCTCTATGACTTTCGACCCCAACCATCTTTTAGCCCCAACCGCTTTTCGGTTCAACCTTCACCACTGCCTGTGAATTTGGTTAAGTGGTAAAAGTCCTGCCCTCCTTTTATGGAGGTTGCATGTGTTGGAAATAAAGTAACGATTCTGAATAATCGTTCAATTGAATACAATACAGAATATAAGTAATGAACGAAGATACAATGGATAGAAACAACTAAACATAATCTCCACAGAAATATGATGACGAGCGATAGCTGTATAAGTCCCTGCAAAACAGAAGAACACAGAAAAGGAAAAACGAGAGGAACCGGGCTTGTGTTTAACACAATTCCCTTAAACAGATTCGTCGTCTGTTCCCAGGGTACACCGGTTCAAAACTGTGTGTACAGCCGGACAGGATACTTGCCTGAAACGAGACCGGAACGGAGGAGCAGCAGAGATCAGAGCAGCAGCAGTACGAAATGTGTGTATTTTTCGTGTGTCTATTTCTGCCCCCACACTCGTGTATTTATACACGCAAACGGAGCATACGAAAGGATCATCATTAACTAGTAGTGAATGATCAAATTATGTTCATTAACCAGTAATGAATGATCAGGTTTGGAATGCAAAAGGTTGGTTCATTGAACCAAAAATCTGTTCTAGAAAGGTCTCGAAAAATAGCAAAAACTGGTCATCACATGACCCCCGTTTCGGAGCTGCATTCGTGTCCGCAGGTCGCGCGGGCACGAGTTCAGAACTTCAACCCGAATTGCCATTTTTCGCACCCCCCCCTGCGCGAGGGTATGAGCTAGAGTAAAACATGACACAAGTGATGTCAAAGCCTTTGAGGTTTATCCTTATAAACCAATTACTCTTTTGTTCCCACACCAATGTGGGATAGCTCATATTTTTCCAAACTTGAACAAAAATTCTTTTGAGATAAACATCTCATTCACACACATTTTCCAACAATCCCCCACATGAATGGAGGTTGATCTCAGAAGTAACTTAATCCCGATCGAATTTCAACAGTTGAATCTTGCATACGATAGGTAGGTGTTACCCTTTGAACCTTCGCTCATGAAACACACTTAGTCTACTGGCTCTGAGTAGGCGGTGATGCCTTTGAACTCGTCTGCCGTTTGTGTAGGCGACAATGTGCTTCACACAAGACTCTCCTTGACAATATCAAGTCCTCATAGTTATGTTCGTTATGGTCATGAACATTAGCCTGGTTCTGCGAGAGCTCTTAGGTATTGTGCCCCCTCTAATACCCTTCGAAGCGACCCCCACTTCTCTCTCACATAGGTGATTCACCACGTGTGGCTGCCTCAGCTGAATCATTAAAAGCCATAGGCTTAACCTCGTACTTGTCACTTTTAGGAATGGACTAGGAGATGTATCGATTCCAATTATACATCCCCTTCTTAAAATGCGTGGAGTTATCAGTTCTTCCCCCCACAGTGACCTCACTAGTTCATACAATTAGGTTTTCCTATTGAACTCAGATCTTGGGATCTCCAGTCAACTGAGTTAGGTTTTCCTTCATATGAACTTTAATCTTTCAAGGGCTTCAGTCCCATTCCCATGCACGACTTCTGAACTACCTCTCTACTTAGGCCTTTTGTCAGCGGATCCGCAATATTATCCTTTGACTTCACATAGTCAACAGTGATAATTCCAGTAGAGATTAGTTGTCGTATCGTATTATGTCTACGTCTTATATGTATGTTCTTACCATTATACATTGTGCTATGAGCTCTGCCAATTGCCGATTGGCTATCACAATGTATACATATGGCCGTTGCCGGCTTAGGCCATCTTGGTATATCCTCCATAAACTGACGTAGCCATTCTCCCTCTTCACCAGCTTTATCTAAAGCGATGAATTCTGCTTCCATCGTGGATCTAGCAATAACCGTTTGTTTCGACGATTTCCACGATATGGCTGCACCTCCAAGTGTGAATACATATCCACTCGTTGCTCTGGAATCCTTCGTACCCGATATCCAGTTTGCATCACAGTGTCCTTCAATCACTGCAGGATATCTGGTGAAGTGCAGCGCGTAATCCCTTGTGTACCTTAGGTACCTAAGTAACCTAGTCACACATCTCCAATGAGTTGAACTTGGATTACTCGTGTACCTACTTAGCTTGCTTACAGCATATGCTAAGTCTGGTCTGGTACAACTCATCAAATACATCAAACTGCCAATAATTCTTGAATACTCTAATTGGTTAACAGGTTGTCCTCTGTTCTTAGCTAGATGTTGACTTGTGTCAATGGGAGTTCTAGCTACATTAGAGTCATTTGCATTGAACTTTTCAAGAATTTTATCCACATAGTGGGTTTGTCCTAAAGCAAGTCCACTTTGGGTTCGTGTGATTTTAACTCCCAAAATCACATCTGCTAAACCCATGTCTTTCATATCAAATCTTGCTTTCAAGATGTTCTTTGTTGATTTTATCATTTTGTCATTACTTCCAGCAATGAGCATGTCATCAACGTATAGACACAAGATGACATAACCATCTGGTGTGTCTTTCACATACACACACTTATCACATTCATTGATCTTGAAACCAGAATCACGCATGACATGATCAAACTTTTCATGCCATTGTTTTGGTGCTTGTTTTAGTCCATACAAGGATTTGACCAGTTTACACACTTTCTTTTCTTGTCCATAGGCTCTAAAGCCCTCTGGTTGTTCCATGTAAATCTCTTCCTCTAGATTTCCATTTAAGAAAGCGGTTTTCACATCCATTTGGTGAACTTCCAAATTTCTAATGGCTGCAATGGCAAGTACCAACCTTATGGAGGTTATTCGAGTTACTGGTGAATATGTGTCAAAGTAATCTAGACCTTCCTTTTGTTTGTATCCTTTGACCACCAGTCTTGCCTTGTACTTTTCTATGGAGCCATCAGGCTTCATCTTCCTCTTGAAGATCCAACGATGACCTAGTGGTTTGCATCCCGGAGGAAGATCCACTAGTTCCCATGTATGGTTTTGTAAAATAGAATCTATTTCACTTTTGATGGCCTCCCTCCATTGAGGTCCTTCTGAGGAAGTTACCGCTTCATGGTATGTTTTGGGCTCACTTTCTACCATGTACGTGTAGAAATCAGGACCAAAAGACTTTTCAGTTCTAGCCCTCTTGCTTCGTCTAAGCTCAACATCTTCTTCCTCAGTTTGCTCGTGTTCTTCCGGAACACAGTTTGGTTCTTCCGGAACACGTTCTGGTTCTCCCGGAACATGTTCTAGTTCTTCCGGAACTAGATCCTCATGAATACGTTCATCATCTGCCCCAAACGTATTTCCATATTCTTTTGTAATGCATGGAGATATATTTTCAAAGAATGAGGCATTCTTTGATTCCATTATCGTTCCTTTGCGAATATCGGGAATCTTGGATTCATGCACAAGGAAGCGATACGCGCTACTGTGATCTGGATATCCAATGAATATACAGTCAACAGTTTTGGGTCCTATCTTTTGAGCCTTAGGTAGTGGAGCAACCACCTTGGCTAGGCACCCCCACACTTTGAGGTATTCGTAGGACGGTTTTCTTTTCCACCATAACTCGTATGGGGTTTCATCTCTTTTCTTATGGGGTATCCTATTCAAAAGATAGTTTGCCGAAAGGATAGCATCCCCCCACAAGTTTTGGTTTACACCAGAACTCACTAGCATGGCACTCACCATTTCTTTCAAGGTTCGATTTTTCCGTTCAGCAATCCCATTTGATTGGGGTGAATATGGTGCAGTGAACTCATGCCTGATTCCGTTTTGCAAACAGAATTCAGCAAATGGTGAGACATACTCACCACCTCTATCACTTCGTACAACCTTGATCTTTCTTTCGAGTTGATTCTCAACTTCATTTTTATATGCAATGAAAGCTTCAATTGCCCCGTCTTTACTTTTAAGCAAGTAAACATAACAATACTTCGTGCAATCATCGATAAACGTGATGAAGTATTTAAATCCATTTCTAGTTGGAATGGATTTCAAATCACACACATCTGTGTGGATCATACCCAAAGGTTCAGTGTTTCGATCAACCGGTTTGAATGATGATCTAGTTAATTTTGCTTCAACACACGTTTCACATTTATAGTTTGAGTCAATATCAAAAGTTGGTATGCAATTCAATTTAATCAAACGACGAATGGAATTAAAGTTAACATGACCAAGTCTACCATGCCACACATTAGAAGACTCAAGCAAATAAGCAGAACTGGTACCAGTCTTATTCATAGCATTGTTAACGACCATTACATTTAGTTTGAACATACCATTGAGGGCATAGCCCTTTCCAACATACACACTATTCTTGGTCAACACGACCTTATCTGACTCAAACACCATTTTGAAACCAAACTTATTCAACAACCACCCAGACACAAGATTCTTACGAATCTCAGGAACATACAACACATTAGTCAAGGTAAGCTCCTTTCCTGATGTCATTTTCAGGATCACATTTCCTTCACCTTTGACTTCAGCAGTGGCAGAGTTACCCATGAAGAGCTTCTCTCCATTAGTAACCTCCTTGAAGGTGTTAAACAAGTTCTTGTCAGCACACACATGGCGGGTGGCTCCGGTGTCAACCCACCATTCCTTGGTATTCGAACCAACCAAGTTAACCTCAGAGATCATCATTGTGAGGTCAGAAATCATGGCAATAAGATTCTCATAATCATCAACCATATTGGCTTGACGAGAGACATCTTTCTTTGGTTGTCTACATTCATTTGCCCGATGACCTGGCTTGTCACAGTTGTAACATTTGCCATCAAATTTCTTTTTTGCAACCCCACCTTTAGGTTTAAGATTAAACCCTTTTCCTTTGTTCTTCTTCTCAGCCCGTCCTCTATTGTTACCTTTGGAGGATTGGCCATATTCAACAATATTGGCCTTTGCTTGCTCGGGGACATCACTCTTCTTTTGAGCAAGTTTGTTGTCTTCTTCAATACGAAGACGAACCACAAGATCTTCAACAGTCATTTCCTTTCTCTTATGTTTGAGATAATTCTTGAAATCAACCCAGCTTGGTGGCAATTTCTCGATCATGGCAGCAACTTGAAATGTCTCACTAAGTGACATTCCCTCCGCATTAATATCATGAAGAATGATCTGCAATTCTTGGATTTGGCTCATAACAGTTTTTGAGTCAATCATTTTAAAATCCAAGAATTTGGCCACCACAAATTTCTTTGTGCCTGCATCTTCGGTTTTGTATTTCCGTTCCAAAGATTCCCATAGTTCCTTGGCCGTGTTTACTTTACAATACACATTGTAAAGTGAGTCCGCCAAACCATTAAGCACATAGTTCCTGCACAAGAACTCAGAATGCTTCCAAGCTTGAACCGCGCTCACAGATTGAGCATCCATTTCCCCTTCAGACACTTGGGGAGCGATTTCAGTCAAGAACCTCGCAAGGTTCAATGTTGTCTTACTAGAAGCAGTGTCTCTTTTCTTATTGTCTCTGTTCTTAGGGTATTTGTTATACCCTTCCCGAACCGATCGGGAGGGTGTTTCAGTGGGATCGGGATCGCGGGAACACCATAATCCGGTGTTCGGGAGAGAAAATCGGGAGAGGGTTCGGGAGTCTCGGGGGTGGGAAATGGGGCTTGGGCACCGATAATGGAGGGGTTCGGGAGATGGTTTATGGAGGGTTTTTGAAGGTTTGGGAGAGTGGGAAGAGTGGGAGAACCATAATCCACTAAATTTGCCCTCCCGATCCCGACTCTCCCGAACCCTCTCCCGAACTAACACGGGAGAACCATTACCAACACCCTTATGGTATAGAGGTATTGATTTCTTTATTCTACCTTCTCTCAGATCCTATTTTATTTTAGTTTTAATATTGAAAGGATTTAGTGAGTATATGATTTTTAATTTTATATTTGATTGATGAAGATGGATAATATTATTAATGGGAGTTAGTGCGAGGAACGCTCTTTGTTAAGTAACGTTTTATAAACGGAAAAGAATCTCGATGCTTGCTTTTTATACCTTCAAACAAACACAAACTCCTCTCTCTAGACTCTTCATCGTCTCCGACGACTTGCGTCTAAAACCCTAATTATGGCCGTCGACCCGGCCGTCTCCGATCCGTTAGCCTCTCTTCCGATTCCACCTCTCAGCTCCTCCATCTTCTCCGACGACCTCACATTGCCCGACGGTTTCCATATATTCGACGACGAAGGCTTCGATATCACTTTTGACGATTTTCACCTCCCTTCCGACACCGAAGAGTTTTTGAATTCGACCGTACATCCGTCTAATCCGTTTGATCTGTCATCCTCTGATCCGGAGTTCAATGAATTTGTGTCTGATCCGGAAACGGTTATCGCGGAGTCCGGTAATTTATCGGCGAATTACGGATCGGACGTTTCTGGATTTCTCAACATTCCGTCGCCGGATAATTACGGTGCAGGTTTTGGTGAGGAGGCTAGGGCTTTAGAGAATTCATCGCCGGAATTGAGAAATGAGAATCCGGTTTCGTCTCAGGGCTCCGGAAATTGCGGTTCTGCTGGATCTGAAGCTGCTATGAATTGTCCGTCGCCGGATTCTGGAAATTCTGTTGTTGATCAGAAGGTGAAGCGTGAGGCCGGGAGTAATTTCGTGTTGAAGAGGAAAAACGAGAGTTCTGATGTGAATTCGGAATCGAGAACAATTAAGTATCGTAGATCGAACGAAACGTCTACGACGACTGAGAATTCGAATGAAGTTGAGGAAAAGGACGATAAGAAGAAAGCGAGGCTTATTAGGAACCGTGAGAGCGCACAGCTTTCGCGACAGAGGAAGAAACATTATGTGGAAGAACTAGAAGATAAAGTTAGGGCGATGCATGCAACGATCCAGGATTTGAATGCTAGAATTACTTACTTTGCGGCGGAGAACGCAACTCTGAAGCAACAAATGGTTGCCGGCGGTGGTGGTGGTGTGTGTTCTCCACCTGTGATGTACCCACCGCACCCTGCAATGGCGCCCATGGGATATCCATGGATGCCATGTCCACCCTATGTTGTTAAATCACAGGGCTCTCAAGTGCCATTAGTCCCAATTCCGCGGTTGAGACCACAACAACCTGCGTCTTCTTCGCAGAAATCGAAGAAGGTTGAGGTGAAGAAAACTGTTGAAGGTACATCTAAAACCAAAACCAAAACCAAAAAGGTTGCTAGTATTAGCTTTCTTGGATTGTTGCTATTTATCTTGCTTTTTGGTGGGTTAGTTCCAATTATGAATGTCAAGTTAGGTGGAGTAACAGATGGGGTTTATTCTGGTAAGTCTAATGATTATAAGTTGTACAATCAGCAACACCATGGGAGGGTGTTGATGAGTGATGATCATCTCAATCGAACTAATCATAATGCCAGTGAGCCTCTTGTGGCGTCTCTTTATGTTCCAAGGAACGATAAGCTTGTGAAAATTGATGGAAATCTGATAATCCATTCTGTTCTAGCGAGTGAGAAAGCTATGGCATCTAGGGAAGAAGAAGGAATGAGTAAAAGAGATGACACTGGTTTGAAAGTTGCTCTAGATTTGGTCCCTGCTATCTCTGTTCCAGCTGTAAAAATGAATGGTGGAAGACAGCCTCATATGTATAGGACATCAAGTGATCATCAAAGGGCTCTCCCATCAGATAAGGAGAATTTGAAATCAAAGCATGCTGATGGTAAATTGCAGCAGTGGTTTCGCGAAGGCCTTGCTGGTAAATCTTGCTCAATCCTGTATCTTTCTTACGCTTCCATATCACACGCACACTTCAGTCTTAACTGTTTTCAATTTTCATTGCATACAAGTGTGGTATATAGACTCATTTTGTTTAGCTATCCCATCTAATCAAGATTGTTTTCTAGCTAAGCATACACTAGTATAGAGCTGCTAAAAATAAAGAGACAAGAAGAAGAAAGGCAACAAATTTCTCTTGAAAATGTTGTAGTTTCTTATCAGGCCACATTTTGATTAACATAATTATGTTATAGTTTTACGGATTCATGTTTTGGAACTCACTGTCTGATTATTGTGACTCTAAATGGAAATAAGAAGTTTTAAATGTTAGGATTAACAAATTCTGCTTCTGATCTTGGATTATTTAGGGGGTCAAATACCAGTTTCATTTCATCTTAGCTGGAACAAAAACTGTCCTTTGTCGTTTTATCGATTAATTTTGTTTGTAAATCAGAGTTTATGGAAGGCTCAAGTATTTGATCATCTCATGAGTTTTCTACAACATGATTTATTACAAGTGGTTATTTGATTCTTAACATTTAGTTTCACACAATCAATGTTATAACATAAAATGTTTTTGTCATACAGGACCCATGTTAAGTTCAGGCATGTGCTCTGAGGTATTTCAATTTGATGTATCAGCGGCTTCAGCTTCAGGAGCCATAATTCCGGCCACATCAGTAGTGAACATTACCGCCACCGAAAACGACCACAACTCAACCTACATCAGTAACATCACCACTGTAAAAAACCGAAGAATTCTCCATGGTCTTCCAATTCCCCTTTCTGCCACCAACATCACAAAAGAACAAGTGAGGGCAACGAAAGCAAATGGTCATGACTCAAACCACAGCGAACCCGGTCACAAAAACAGTCCTGCCTCATCAATGGTGGTCTCCGTGTTGTTTGATCCTCGTGAGGCTGGAGACGGCGGTGACGTGGATGGCATGATGGGTGGTGGTAAGGGTAAGTCATTTTCAAGAATATTTGTGGTGGTTTTATTAGATAGTGTGAAGTATGTGACCTACTCTTGCATGCTTCCTTTAAAGGGAGCTAGTCATCTAGTAACAGCTTAAAAGTAATAAAAGTTTTGTAGATAGAGTCAAGAAGAGTCATAATGAATGGATGTGTTGTAGTTTGAATCTAATGGTGGCGATCTTTGTGGTCTAGATATAGTTATGACTTGTAAAACTCATGCCCAAAGGCTATCTAATTAATAGAAATAATAAAGTTATAGTTTGTTCTCGTTTCATCTCCTTTTTCGTAGAGTTCGTGCTTGCTTTCGAAGTCTAATCATTGTTGGGTTGGCATTTAGAAAGGTTAAAGCAGTTACAGCTTTTACATCAGAAGAAGCAGAATATGTTTCCCATGATAAGAAGAAACACAATAGCTTCTGGTGCAGTTATTTCCACTTGAACTTGACCTGTCGCTGGGACCCTGCTGAGCCTTTGGTGTGACTGGTTGAGTCATCGGTTCACCCTGGTCAATAGGTTTGGTATATGACTAGCTTGCAAGTTGCTTGAGAGCGACTTGAAGAATACTTGACATGGGCTTGATTTGGTCAATTCAAGTCGAGTAGCCTGTCAAAGTCAAGCTCAAGTTGAGTAACACTTTTATTATTCGTATTATTGCATAATATTTTAACACTGGTAACAGAGTTGAGCTTGAAGTAACCAACTTTCAGAACCTTTTTGAATAAACGTAAAGTGCCCCTATGCTTAGTTGACTAATGATATATAAATGTCAGATTTTTATTCCCTTATACTCTAATCAGTCGAAAGTTTGTTACTTTTTATAACAAGATTTCCCTAAACAAGATTTTTATTCCCTTATACTCTAATCAGTCGAAAGTTTGTTACTTTTTATAACAAGATTTTTATTCCCTTATACTCTAATCAGTCGAAATCTTGTCGAAAGTTTGTTTAGGGAAATCTTGTTTATTTCTCACTATCGATTTTATCTCTGATTTGCATATCATTTCATTAGTTATGGAAAGTCGGGCTAGGCGCCCGCCTAGGTGTCGCCTAGGCGCTAGTCGCCGGTTTATAGAGGAAATTTACATTCCTCGGTGAAATTAGGCGTTAGGCGGTCTAGGCGGATTTAGGCGGGGTTAGGCGGATTTAGGCGGGGTTAGGCGGTAGTCGGTAGGCGGGTGTAGGCGTTGTTAGGCGTTTGAATTTTGAACTAATGTTTATTTGAAACTTTGGATGTTTATTTTGACGTAATTGAAATGATGTATTTGAACTTTGAAGTTGATGACTTTGAATTTTAAACTATGTTTCTAGGAACTTTGAGCAATTTTAGGGAATATATTTATTAATTTTTGAAATATATATATATAAATCTTAAAAATTTCTAAAAATTTCAAAACCGACTAATTCCGATTAATCCCGATTAATCCCTAGGCTCTACCCGACCGCCTAGCGCTTTCTACAACATTGGTTTTAATTGGTTTCGCATCTAAGCTTACATTCTTAACAACACCATATTCACTTTTCTCAAATTAAAATTATAGTACTCATTAATTTTAAGTGATTAATTTAACTTACTATATATTCATTTGAGCCCAGGTCTTATATCATATATCATGTTAATATATATTACAAAAACAAAAGGTTATTAGGGTGGGCGGAATGCGAGGCGGCTTCGGCTGCGGTTTCGAATTATTGAGCGGCACAGGCACTTATCATGCGAGGCGGCTTCTACCACTCCCCCACCCATGTCGACTATTCATTTGAGAAAGAATTTGGGGCGTACATGTGGTTGCTTCTCATGGGACGCATCTCTCACTTCTCTAGGGAATGTAAGATAACATATATCGAGTTATAACAACATCAAAGTTTTACTGTGATATGAGAGCGCATATATATCTTGATTTTATATATACTGCATGCATGCATCAGTTAATTAATTACTAAAGTGATTTCTAGATCTCTGTGTTGTTTATCCATAATAAAGCTCATTGATATAATGCTGCAATCACACTGAACTATGGGAGGGTGTGAAATCCATCCATCCATCATAGTAAAAAGCAAAATTAAGATAACCCAATTAAAATCAAATGAGACATGAAGATCCAAACAAACATAAACCAAGCAAACATGACGAATCAGTAAACCAGGTTTGTCTATGTACTCAAATCGCTATGAAATGTGAGAAAACGTACCCGATTTCAGAAGATGAATTGACGAACCAGTTGTTGTGAGCGTTTGAGCGGGAAGACGATTGAGGAAAGGAAGAGGCTAATAAAACACAACAAATTGGATTTGGAAGTATGGGTAGAGATAGTGGGCTTCTTATTCTTTTTCTTGGATCAACAACTAACTTAAACATTTAATAATAAGATACTGGCCCATCTAGTGGTTTATTTATTATAAAATACAAAAATAAATAAAAATAATGGTAAATAGTGCGCCATCTAGTAATCTGGTTCGGATGGTGTAGGTCCGTCGGCTGGGCGTTGGGACAGTTTGGTTTGTTGGTTGGTTCGGGCATCAGGACATTTTGGTCGGGCAAATTGGGCGACGGCTCCTACCAACACGAGCAGGCCGAACAACGACATGTGTCAAGTAGTGGAGCATAAACTTTGAGGGGCGGGGGGGGGGGGGGGGGATTCAATACGTTAATTTACACTTCTAAGTGAAACAACGAGATAGGCCACTGCCCTTAAACACTCGTACCAAAGTGTTGGATTGAACGATGACACTCTTTGATCTCGAATGAATGTGAGATCCTTAATGATTTATCAACCAAACACAATAAAAAAAGAATTTGAATTTAGATATACGAATTTCAAGAACCGAACACAATATGAAATGAAATTCAAACTCTAATTCCATTAACCTCTCATAAAGTCCTACAAATCAAACGAGCCTTAAAAGTGCATTCAAAGTCTTCACGAGCGGCGCTATGAGCTTTTTTGTATACTTTATGTCTCTCGCCTATCGGAGCTGTAAATCCTTTCACGATTGTAGCATATTCTGGATAAATGTCATCCCCTAAGTAATATTCACGTTTTTCATTAAGCATTAACATGGACATCTTGTCTAGTATATTTTTTTATATTGACCTAGTATATTGTAATTATTTACTATATAACAATAGCAAGTGAATATGAATAGTAGTTGCCTCCAATTGACGCACACGACGTCATTTGGTTGATGCCACGTGACATCCTTTCTTATCAAAAGGCAACACATGTAGCATTTGCGTTGATGGAGTAATAGATACAGTCATATAACATGACCTTTAGGTCCTAGTCTCAATACTTTGAGCGTTGGACATCTGATTTTAGTGTCGTCATATATTCTTTTTGTATTTTGTTTGATTTACGTTGTATTATAGCAATACAATTATTTTCTATATACGTGTTATCCCGCTAAAAAGTGTAGACAATAAATCATACCCAAATCGATGAGAATGAAGCCAGATTTGAGAAGATGGATGACGAATCAGTAAACCAGGTTTGTCTATGTACTCAAATCGCTATGAAATGTGAGAAAACGTACCCGATTTCAGAAGATGAATTGACGAACCAGTTGCTGTGAGCGTTTGAGCGGGAAGACGATTGAGGAAAGGAAGAGGCTAATAAAAACACAACAAATTGGATTTGGAAGTATGGGTAGAGATAGTGGGCTTCTTATTCTTTTTCTTGGATCAACAACTAACTTAAACATTTAATAATAAGATACTGGCCCATCTAGTGGTTTATTTATTATAAAATACAAAAATAAATAAAAATAATAGTAAATAGTGCGCCATCTAGTAATCTGGTTCGGATGGTGTAGGTCCGTCGGCTGGGCGTTGGGACAGTTTGGTTTGTTGGTTGGTTCGGGCATCAGGACATTTTGGTCGGGCAAGTTGGCCGGCGACTCCTGCCAACACGAACGACATGTGTCAAGTAGTGGAGCATAAACTTTGAAGAGGGGAGGGGGGGGGGGGGGATTCAATACGTTAATTTACACTTCTAAGTGAAACAACGGGATAGGCCACTGCCCCTTAAAAACTCGTAAAGTGTTGGATTGAACGATGACACTCTTTGATCTCGAATGAATGTGAGATCCATCATGTGTAGAAAGAATGTAGTAAATCAAATCAAGGAATCTGATAACATTCTAATTCCAAATGATTTATCAACCAAACACAATAAAAAAAGAATTTGAATTTAGATACACGAATTTCAAGAACCGAACACAATATGAAATGAAATTCAAACTCTAATTCCATTAATCTCTCATAAAGTCCTACAAATCAAACGAGCCTTAAAAGTACATTCAAAGTCTTCACGAGCGGCGCTATGAGCTTTTTTGTATACTTTATGTCTCTCGTCTACCGAAGCTGTAAATCCTTTCACGATTGTAGCATATTCTGGATAATTGTCATCCCCTAAGTAATATTCATGTTTTTTATTAAGCATTAACATGGACATCTTGTCTAGTATATTTTTTATATTGACCTAGTATATTGTAATTATTTACTATATAACAATAGCAAGTGAATATGAATAATAGTTGCCTCCAATTGATGCACACGACATTATTTGGTTGATGCCATGTGACATCCTTTCTTATCAAAAGGCAACACATGTAGCATTTGCGTTGATGGGGTAATAAATACAGTCATGTAACATAACCTTTAGGTCGTAGTCTCGATACTTCGAGCGTTGGACGTCTAATTTTAGTGTCGTCGTATATTCTTTTTGTATTTTGTTTTATTTACGTTGTGTTATAGCAACACAACTATTTTCTATACATTGTGTTATAGCAATACAATTATTTTCTGTATACGTTTATCCAGCTAAAACGCGTAGACAATAAATCTAGTTATATACGTTTGAACCAAGAAAAACACTTTTGTTTGTATCTATGGAAAAATATCATAAATGCATGGCACTCTCTAGGATGGAAGTTACTTGTTCTTTGTTCAATAAGTTTGTTTTCAGTTATTGCTTTTTCAGTGTTGCGGCTTAAAATGCAAAAACCTTAATACTAAAATACTAACATTAGATTCAAATACAGGAAATTAATCATAGAATCAAAAGGATTAGAACACATTTCATGGTTTTGTGACTGAACCTTGAAAACAAGATAACATGTTTTCTTCTTTTTTTTTAATTAAGTTTCAGAAACATCATCTTATTATTGACAAGAAACAAACAAGATCACATACCCAGATGTATCAAAACAAGGTTAGAAAACGCGGAATTAAAATCACGAGCGATCCAACTTGGCCACTGCTGATGCATAGCTTACACTGCTGTCTCTTGAGCTTTTGCACTGACTTGATTGCTCGTATCGAATAAATTTTATTTTTATTTTTGTCGAGCAGTTCTTCGACATCTGCACATTATCACAACACTTATTGTAAGAGGGTGTTTGGATGTGCATTTTAAAAGTTATTATATGAACCTCAAATGATCAAAGTCATATAATAATTAGCTGTGAGGCCTCAAACATCCATCTACAATTCAAAAGTCTAAACGACTCTTTCGAAATGGACTTTCGGCTTTCAAGTCAAGAACACGTGAACTTAAGAAAGGGGCAATTAAGTAAATAACAGTACTTACGTGGAGAAAAACGCTGATGGGATGACGTCCACAAATAGTATTATCAGTTTCCAACAAATATTGTTTGAATTCATCTGGATCACCGGTTTCTATAATTTCCATCCCCATTTTGTCCAATGCCTCGATCGATTTATATATGGGTCCATGCTTTTTGTCATAATGTGTGTAGTTAAACCTATATATAATAATAATGATAATAATATAAATTCACTTCCAACATATATTAATATAGGGATAATTATCTAAAGGGATAATCATAATGTATGTGAAGGACATTCGTCCGTTATTCGTTAAGGCGACCCGTATATCAAACTATAATACATGCCACCTGAGTATGTCTCTAATTTCATCAGACCAATTCCAGACAAAACATGTTAAATGACAAAAACGCCCTTAGAATTTTGAAATAGAAACAATTTTAACATAACATGTTAGACACCTCATTGAAGATATATGTCCTTTTAGATTTTATAGGTATATAATATCATCGTATTTTGGGCAAAATTCATGTTAAAATTGGTATAAGTGAGACAATTTACTTGGTGGCATACCGCATCATGCATATGTTTTATCCCACCAATATAACTGAAAACACAGGAATTTTAAAATTATATTTTATCCCACCAATATAACTGAAAACACAGGAATTTAAAAATTAAAACATACCGGGAACCCCAATGACAAAAATCCGATGACACTGAAAAGAAATTTGTGGGGTCATCAATGTATTTTGCCAACAATCGTCCATACATGGCTTCATTTTCAGTACTTACAGCACCAACCATAATAGGAACAACTTTCACTGTGTGCCTATAAAGGGGTAAAAGAATGTAAATCCATAGGCGGAAAAAAAAAAGAACAGAGCAGATCAAAAGATTAGGGGTTGAGACGTGTTGGGCTAACCCAAAACACCTTCTACACTCTGGTTTACTCGACAAATGATAAAAAACATACACACTGAGATGGTCCAGTGTAATAATGTTGTTCTTTTAATTGTTTTATTCAGTAAAATAAAGTGATGCACACTATTTCTTGGAGACACCTTAGTGCTTGAGGTAAACTTATGAAATTTAGAAGGATATATATAACACACATATATGAAAATAATCCATAAAATACATTTGGGACAACTTTTAACCCGTTTGACATGTTTGCCCGCAACCCATTAGAGATAAGACATAACCAAAGTCCACCTATTCATAAATATATGGGTAAAAAATGACACGCATACTTGTACTATTAAAAAAAAAAATTGGTAAGAAAGGAGACTTACCCACCAAATACTTTGGCGAGATACGGTAAATGCATTTCCATGCTATGTTCAGCCTCATCAACATTAAGTTCCATCATGTCAAACTTTCCGGTAGCTTTTAGCTCTTCAATGACTATTTTTAATAAATATTTTTTGTTAGATTATAACCTATCAGTCTCAACATAAAACTGCACAAAAGTAAATAATGTAAAGTACCTTCAAGATCAATAGGTAGATCTCCTATTGGTGTCTTGTAAATTGTTGCTTTTGAAAGAGCACATTTAGGGGTGTAGTGATGATGAGATGGACCAAGAAGAAATATTCGAGTACTGAAAAGATAACATTTTCAGAATATACAAATATATATAGCTTACACATTGTTATGTTGAATGAAAACAATATTGAATACTTAAGTTTCTAGTATATAATCGGCTAACGCCATAGAGTAGATACAAATGTGTTATTTTCAAGAAACAGGCTTACATGTTAGTTGGATCAATACTTCCAAATGCAAAGGCTGCTGCACGACCAGAATAAGAATAACCTGCATGCCTAGTAGCAACATGCCACCAAAATGAATAGTTAGTAGAAACTTTAATAGAAATGGAGGTAGATTTTGACCATTTATGTATGAATGATTCGATTCAGGTTATGTTTCATCAATTAAAAATGTCACCTGGGTAACATAAGAAACTAAACTAATATCTCGAAACAAGTCAAATGGATTAAACGGGTCAATAGTTACCCAAAGTGTATGCAAAGTTGCAAACTGCCTACTAAATGACTATTAAGAAAAAGTTTACTGTGATAAAAAAGACTCCTTAATCGTATTAACAAATACTACTTATAATAAAAGTGTGTCGTTTTTAGTTTATAAGGGCTCTAATTACCTTAATACTCTTTATTTATGCTTTCACGTGGTTGGTATGCCTAATTTCTCACTGCCTGGATCCTTGTATGCCTTGCTTGTTTGATTTGCATATCTCTTGTGTATGTTTTTTATTTATGTAAAAATAATAGTAAAAAGTAATCTATAAAAAAATAAAATAAATAAATAAAATAATTTGAGCCAAAGGTCTCTCCGGGAATAGTCTCTCTACCCATTGGGGCAGAGGTAAGGTGTACCCTCGGGCCTCAACTCATCCTCCCCAAACCCTATCTTCTTTGTATATACTACATGGCATCTGATGTTACTTTTAAACAACTATTATTAAACATAAAATTTAAAGGAAGGATTTTTTTTTTTTTTCAAATTTGTAATACATTTTATAAGTTCTTTCCATTTAAGCCTTTTTCAGATATGGATCATATGATGTAGTAGCAACATGACATCAATAAGTGCAAAGGGCAAACCCAGTGCACGAGGCTCTCGCATTTTGTGCATCTTGTCTTTATAACTAAGAATTTAAAAACCTTGACAAAAGTGTTTCATGCTAACCCAACCTGTTCCAACCATAACAAAAGTAGAACCCGTTTTGACCCATTATTCAACCATCAACCCGGATCATGCAACCAAGAACAGCAACCGAGTAAAAATGGGAAGAGCAAGTTTGCTTACGGAGCAATTACAGCCCGTACATCTGGAGACTTAGTCAAACCACATTCCCTAAGCCATCCATCAAGTTCTTCCTCCAACTTTTGAGCTAGTAAACCAAAAAAGATACCTTTGTTAAAATAAAAACTTGTACATAAAAGAGTACACTTGTATGATGATATAACGGTTTGTAACTAATTCATACAAGGTTTTAAACATCAAACACCTATCAACATTGCTCTAAAGCATATAAACAAAACCAGAAAGACAATTCGTAGGGTAAGTAAAAATTTTAGCACCACTATCCTACTATTACACCCCCAAAACTATTCACATTTTCAAGATTCATAACCTGAAATTGCTTTGGAATTTAGTAACCAAATGACTTATCTTCCAACTCCATCAAAAACTAAGAACAAATTAAGTCTAATATGGGGCATCTAACTGTTCCTCAACAACAAATAATACAGAATAAAGATTACAACTTTGATGTTTTTACCAAATCAGAAACTGAATCCAAGTGTCACTCTTTAAAAAATCTGGTAAATTGCACCAATTTAAGGTGAAGAAGCCTTAACAAATCACTATCAATTACATAGAAACAACAAAATAAACCATCTTCAAACAGTTACAGATGAAGATATACACTGAAAAGTTAGCTTCATCATCCATTCCATTAAACCAAACAAAAGCAGAGTAATTTATAAAAGGGGTAATCATAGATGAATAATTAATTGGTCAATCGGAAGTGCGTATGAAACTGGATGGAACTTACGATTGCTGGAGTACCATGAACCTGCGTGTGATGGTTTCCTGATCATCTCCGTCAATTAGAAAAGAAAAAAAAAAGAAACCCTAGAAACTGAAACACTGAGTTTGAGTTTTGTATCTGATGATTGATTGAAGAATCGAACTAATAAAGCGCAACTGATCGAACACGTCACTTGATTCTCGGTGAGGAGGTGACTTGCACAACAAAAATATTCTATTACCCAACCTAAAAGAAAATATAAATAAATAAAAAGTAATAAATATTTACGGTGTGTAAGCTTACCCGTAAACACGGTTAAATCTACCCTACTTATAACCTAATCCGGTAATTTTTAAAGAACCGTTTATGTCAGAAGAACGCAGGTAGATGAACCTAACGCCTAGGCAAAAGCTCATTGACTTTAAAACTAATCTTTATATCTGAATACTTCTCGTTATCCATCCTAAATGCTTCTCTATTTTTGGAGTTTGCCTATCGGATTTGGGTTTATTATCATCCATCGTTGTTATCGGCAGGTAGGAAAATAAATCATGTATGCGAACAAACTGTTCGTGAAATGTGCATGCTCGTGATTCACCCAACCTCATGATTCACTCTAACTATTTTGCCAAGCTTAAACGACTCGTACACAAATACAAAAAAGACTACGTTGTGACATTAAAACTTGAAACTGAATACGCTTAAAAGTGATGTTACACGACCATACCCATGACACTACAAAGTTATGTTACATTAACTTGTCGCGTTCGGATAAAAAAAATACAAGAATTTGTAATTTAGCATAATAAGTCTAGAAAAAATCTTATTTTAATATAGCTTCTTTTCTGTAGCGAACGAAAAAACGAATCGCAAAATGATAAAAAAAAATCTCAACTCAGAGAGAGAGCTACTGTAGCAAAGGGAAAAATGACAAAATGGTAAAACTCCCAACTTTATTTACGAGATGCATATATGGTTACTATAATTTTATACTTGTATATAGGGTTTAGATTAATTTGACAACCACTTGCTTTTGCTTTTGAGAACTTTTGACAGCCAATCTCAACCACTAAATTTATCTGGGTACCACTCAAATTCATAAGATAGGAGGGAGGGGTTCATTATATATAATTACTGGATCAAAATGATTCTCGAAAGTTCTTTAAAGGAAATGGTTATCAAGCCAACCTCCCCTATATATAACGCTATACACATATATTAATAAAATACTTGGTGAATAATACAAGAGTCAAGCGTTAAGTAGTAACTTTTTTTAAAAAACTATTAAACAAGTCAAACCGAGTTTAGATCAAACTCTTTAAATTATTAAAAAAAAACTATTAAACAAGTCAAACCGGAGTTTTATGCATATAATGAAAACCGAGTTTAGATCAAACTCTTTAAATTAACCAAGTTGAGCTTGAACCGGGCTGTTGCGAGCTCAGCTCGGCTTTTTTATACCGACTTTAGTCTTATATCAACCAACTCTTATACAAAAAAGTTTGTTCTTTTCATTAGTATTAGGATGTAACATGTTAAATGACTTAAATCAGTTTATCGCATAATCTCTTATTCAATCCCCAACATGTTATGTCCTAAAACCAATAAATAAAAAGAACAAAATTATTCTGTCGCCATTTCTACATGGTACTAGGAACGGTGTCGATCTATTTCTTTGATTGAGGGTGCTCTTGTTTGTGCTCATTATGTGTTTGATGAAATGCCTCAAAGAAAATTTAATACTTAAACCTAATTGCAAGATCATATTCTTTCATCAGAATTGCATCTTTGAGGCTCTACCCAAAGGCCTTTTGATTTACTTATGGTATGTATTATGTTTCCACATTTTTTTCTTTAGCTACAAAAACGGCACTTGAGAATTTTACTGTTGTTCTTTAGATGTGTTTGGGTTTCTAATTTTCTATAAATGGCAATTTTTTAAACTTTCTTTTTGTTTTTATCCCTCCACATGTCATGCAAATATGTCTAAGTCTGTTGCATGAACAAGTCAGCTGAACAACTGCTTCATGCATACTTTTTATTAATATTTATACTTAGTTGTTTAATTAATATTCTTTTTTACATCTACTGTATATGGATCCAACCCAGCTGTGCTTATTCCTAATCTATTTCTATTTCTATATCTATTTCCATCAGCAATAACCCAAAACTCCCAACATATAAGGATTAACATTGGTTCTCCTCTGATTTGTTTAGCAGAAACATAGGAAAACCAAACCACAGAGACCAAGAGAGATACAGAAAACAAAAACAAAAAAAAAGAGAGAGAGAGAGAGAGATAACAGAAGAGAGAAATTGAGGCCGTTACAAAATCTTGCATGCTGTTTGGAAGGTTATAGCCATTTAATCTTTATTTTCATCATATCTATGTTGATATCATGTTCTGTTTCATGGAATTTATGATCTTTTGTTCCAATAAAAGAGAGTTAGGAACAAAATTCATGATCAGGTTATGAAATCTGAACCCGGGGCCATGAAGGCATGGGAAGCAACAATCCGAAAAACACAACAAGCGAAAAAACAGGCCAGCAATATCTTCGGGTCAGCCCATGTGGCGCATGTAGACGATGAAGAAACTGAACAAAACGCGTTTCTTGAAGCCGGCGAGGTCTATCAGGCAGAAAGATACCTATCTAATGGTGACTACTACACGGGTCAATGGTCAGACAATTTTCCACACGGGTTTGGTAAATATTGGTGGACCGATGGTTGCATATATGTCGGTGACTGGTTCAAAGGTAAGACCATGGGCCGGGGCACCTTTAGTTGGCCCACAGGGGCTACCTATGAAGGTGAGTTCAAAAGCGGTTACATGGACGGTGAGGGCACGTATACGGGCCCTACTGGTGACACGTATAAGGGTCACTGGGTTATGAATTTAAAACATGGGCATGGGGTTAAGGAATATACAAATGGTGATATATATGATGGTGAATGGTGTGGAGGGTTACAAGAAGGTAATGGTGAGTATAAATGGAAAGATGGTAGTTGTTATATTGGAGAATGGAGCAATGGAACAATGTGTGGGGAGGGTAAATTGGTCTTTTTTGATGGGAGCATGTATGAAGGGGAATGGGATGAAGGTTTACCAAAAGGAGGTGGGTTGTTTAGATTTGCAAATGGGTGTGCATACAATGGCAATTGGAGTAAAGAACCAGAAGAACAAAAGCTTACATTTTCACCAAGTGATGATTGTGATGTTGAACATGATCCTCAAGAACTTTATGATGTTTATCTTAAAGATAATTTAATTTCACCTCAAGATAAAGTTCCTATCTTGCCATCACAGAAGAAATTAGCAATTTGGAGATCATCAAAAGGAACTGAACCACCTGTTCGGCCCAGACGAATGTCGGTTGATGGGAGATTGGATGGAAATGTAGATGATGAATTTAATAAAATGAGGATGTTGGATGATCACGAAAGAAGCGTGAAATCTAGAGATGATGCATCATTAATACCATCGTCAGAAGGTAGTCCGATTCGGCTTCCAAAAGTTGTCAAGCAACAAGGTGAAACAATCTCAAAAGGGCATAAGAATTATGAACTTATGCTTAATTTGCAACTGGGTATCAGGTTATAATTCCATGTTCCAATCTTTTTGTTTTTAATTAATCTTCTTTTTATGGAACTTTCGTAATGAAATTTAGTTACTTGTAGGCATTCTGTAGGAAGACCAGGTCCAATGCCATCTTTAGACTTAAAGTCTTCAGCTTTTAATCCAAAAGAAAAGGTTTGGACAAGATTCCCACCAGAGGGATCCAAACACACCCCTCCACATCAGTCTTGTGATTTCAGATGGAAAGATTATTGCCCCTTAGTTTTCAGGTGATACTTTTTATCTTATTTTGACCCGTTAACTTATTAATGAATAGATTTGGGTTTTATTTAATCTCAAACGGATCAAATGGGCCAAACAAATCTAACACCCTGTTATCCAACTCGCCCACCTTTGCTATCTTTAAGTTACTTTTTTTTGTAAAAGCATGCGATAATTATAAATGATTCGAGGAATATGTAATATGTAGGACGTTAAGGATGTTATTCAAGGTTGATGCAGCTGATTATATGTTATCAATATGCGGGAATGATGCTCTTCGTGAGCTATCTTCTCCTGGAAAAAGTGGAAGCTTCTTTTACTTAACACACGATGATCGTTACATGATAAAAACTATTAAAAAGACTGAAGTCAAAGTAAGATTCAAATCCTAACTATTTTCAAATCTGGAATTAAGATTGTGGGGTTAAGCTAATTTGTTTTATTTATCAATGGTTGATGATTTTAGGCAATACTAAGGATGTTGTCTGCATACTACAACCATTTTCGCTCCTATGAGCATACCTTACTCACGAAGTTTTACGGGCTACATTGTGTGAGGCTAACGGGTGCGGCACAAAAGAAGGTTTGATGTTGTAGATGCAAGTAATGACAATTTCGACCCATTTACTTCTAAGTGGGTCGATCTGGATCAAATAAAAAATTAGATAAAAAGAGAATAGATGGGTGACACAGAATGTCTAATTCTGATGCATACAACCTTTAAACAATTTTATTTACAGGGGTATTTTGAATTGCTCATTAAAAAAGCTTATCTCCTAAGTGCATTTTTTAAAAGCAGACAGTGTTTTTGAGTGTTTGCATGAAGAAAAGTATTTATGCTTATTTGTCCATTTTAGAGTCAAGTTCTTTTTCCCAATTAGCATGAGTGTTGTAAAACAATTATTTGGTGGATCCAAAGGTAAAAGTTTACCCTTATGAAAAAAAATTGGTTGGTTCTATTAAGGTGTTATTTGTTTCTACTTATAAGCATATGGTGTTTAAATAAAGCAATCCCAAACACCCCTTGAATTTTATTATTAATATTATTATAATTATTATCATAATATTGCTTTTCTAATCATAATCAAAAGGTTATGAAATATGAACAATATAAAATATAGACTAAAAGTTGTTTGCATCTCAATCCAACCCGATTTAGAAATAACTTGTTTCAATCCAAATCCATTTTGATTCCTCACATAACTCGCCCATCTTGACACCTGTAATCTAAATGCTCTCACTTGTGAACTATTGTTTGTGGTTATTTTCTATTGATGTATTTTATTAATGATTTTAGGTACGATTTATCATCATGGGGAACCTTTTCTGCACGGATCACGTGATTCACAGACGATTTGACTTAAAAGGGTCTTCACTTGGCCGACTCACTGATAAGCCCGAATCAGAAATCAAGTCCACCACCATACTTAAAGATCTTGATCTCAAATTCATGTTTAGATTGAACAAAAATTGGATCCAAGAATTCAGAAGGTAAAACTTGTGAGATTATAATCATAATACTAAGTAATTTACTATCATGATAATCAACTCTTTTCATCTTTATTTATAAGGGTGGATTCAGAAATAGAATTGGAGCCTCTGTGTGTTAATCATTCTAAAATAAAATGTAACATACTTCCAGTTTTCTTTATCATGTATGGAAGTAACCTTCAAAATGATGATGTAGCACATCGCCACGTCATCATTAGTGTGGATTTACATACGATGACAACGAACTGGAAGTATGTTACTTACAATGACAAAAGGACATTTTTTTTGCATACAATGACGAAAAACTAAACTTACATATTGGTAACCATTATGTTATAAATTATAATGGTTCTAATCAGTATTGTACATTTTCAGGCAAATTGATAGGGACTGCGATTTTCTTGAGCAGGAGAGAATCATGGATTACAGTCTCTTGGTTGGCCTTAATTTCAAAGACACAAATGTTAGCGAATTAGGCACTTCAATTGGTAATCTATTCAACTATTTTCTATAAATGTGAATCAAAGCCTCCATTATTTAATTTACATTTTTTCTTTGTTTGCAGTTAATGGTGGCACTGATGATTCTACAGATCATGTTTCAGACCCTGGAGGGTATTACTGCCATTCTTATAACCAACCATGGGCTTGTCAATGTGGGTTGGGTAATGAGTCAAAATGGGTTAACCTGTAATCGTGTTTTTTCTTAATTTTTATAAATAGTTAAATGTATTATATATGCGTATAGAAACCATGTTATTATAAAACAAGCTAGTTATATAATTACATATTCGACCCATTAGACATGTTCCCTTCTTAGGTAAATCATCCAACAGAAGTGATTTATACACAATGAACGATTGTTATTTCGCAATTTTACCCTTATATCATAAGAAAGGAAAAAAATGTTCAAAAAGTAAGGGAAAATTGTAAAAGAAAGTTAGTTGTCATGTGGGTTGAAAGTGTCACCTCTACATAGCAAAAAAGTGATTTTATTTTTGTACTTGCTACAATTACAGGGCAAAACTTGGAATTAACATGCATGCACGAGTGGAACGGATGGAAAGAAAAAACGAGTTGGAATTAATCGGGGAACCAACGGGAGTATGCTATGATGTTGTAATGTTTTTTGGCATCATAGACATACTTCAAGATTATGACATCACCAAAAAACTCGAACACGCTTATAAATCATTCCAGTACGATCCTACATCAATATCTGCAGTTGATCCTAGGCAATATTCTAGACGTTTTCGTGATTTCATACTCAAAATATTCATAGAAGATGCTTAAAAGAGGAATTTGTGGTGATTACATTTTAAAAAAAATGTAATTATTTCATTGTTATTGTTTCATAACTGTATCAGTATTTGTTGATTGTTGTTAAGGTCTTGTCTTATTTGGTAACTGTATTGATGTTTCTTGATTATCTTGTTTCATAACTGTACCTGTATGGGTGTATGTATATTGATTGTGTGTGTTTTTTGTGAGGAGATGGGTATATTTAGGAGAGTTAATTGTGTTGGGTTGATAGGTTGAATCGCTCAACTCGGACATGAACCATATTCAAAGAAACACTTAAAAAAGTGTAACTCAAACATGACCATTTTAATTCATTTATCTAAATGAGTTAAACGGCTTGATGCCTTCTAATCAAGTCTTAAATGGTTTGGAGTGTTGTAATATATGGGTTAATGAGTTGACCTCGTAAATTAAACATGTTGAGTGGTCAATGTGTTTAACTAAACTAGTTAAAGAGGCAAGCACCCGTTTAAACAAACAAATAAATGTTCTCGGCATGATCTCACTCAGCTCATAGCGTATGTGTAGGGTGTGATAAAAACAAGTCTTACCTCTATCATAGGGATAGAGAGGCACATCCCGGCTCAATCATAAAAAGCATAACACATAAAATGTCACTCGTAATGCTCAATAATCAAAAAGTAAATTTTTTTAACGGAGTTACTTTCTTTTTAATGGCAATCTGTTTATTTTCAACATGATTAAAAAGTGATTCATTGTAGGAGAAAAAAATACGAATTAAGATCGGCCAATATGTAATAAATAAGATTATTAAAATCTAATTTTTCTAAAAGAAAATAGACGTCAGGTAGGCCCAAATCCCAATTGCCCAAATATGTACATTACAAACAAAATTGGATTACAGAACAAGGTTTACAGCCCAAATTATGAACTACTTGTAATTCAAAGCCCAATAGTATCAATTTTTGAGCATAAACTTTAGCACAACGAACAACAAAGTACCATTTACATCTTCCCAAACCACAAAGCACGACGTGCTTTCCTTTTACTCTTACTTTTGTTTCTATAAGTCGAGACGCGGTTGTGTTTTCAAAATAACATCAGGGTTGGCCCGTCGGGTGAGTTTGGGAAAATGTAGGTGATTGTCTAGTCGTTTTTTGGTTCCACCCAGAAAATGTGGCTAAAAATACCGACGGGTTGAAAAACGGGTCCCTACACACCAAGGTTGTTTGGAGGGTGAGTGAACATGTTGTTCAGTGGTTGAATGAACAGGTTGTTTTAAAGTTGACCGAATGGTTGATTAAATCAAAAAGGTTACATGAATTCAGGAGCGGAACTATAATTTTCTTAAAGAGGTGTATAATTTTTTTTGCGATGTCACTATTTTTAGATTCTCTAATTTCATATATACATTTAAGAAAATTGATCTGGGTCGGGTCGGTCAGATAAAATAAATACGACACAATAATAAACGAAAAACCGTCTTTAGAATTTAAATAATATAGATACAATGTTTTTTACGAATTAAAAAAAATATTGGAATAATTATAATTTTTATTCAATCTCAACGAATTTAGCACATGAGTTAATGATATAACATGTACAATCATGTAACATAGTTTTTAGATCATAAGCTCAATACTTTATGTGTTTAGGTCGTTATGCATTTTTTTATTTCTGTTTTCTTTACGTATCGTTATAACAATGTAACTGTTTTGTGTGTCTGCATTATCATCGCGACAACACACGGATTTTGATATCTAGATAAAGGTAATACCAAATAAATAATCTATATAATAAACATGAGTTTTTAAAGTCCTTGTGGCACAATTTTAGGTGTGCCATATTGGATTTGCTTACTTGTCAATTTCTCATAATTTAGAATTAAAAAATTACATTAAATTAAATTCTTTCCATATAAAAATTATCCATATTTTTGTTTACAATACCACAACTTTTATTCATCATATCTCCTTTATTTTTCAACAAAAATTCAATTCGTAATTTGCTTTGGATTCGTGACAGAAAACCTAACAAAACTAGATCCATATTGCTTAGATTTTGATCAACGAATTTGACGTTTATTCCAAAACTTTCATTGATTCCAAATTTCCAAATAAGACAATTTCTAATTTCGGTTTTTTTTTTTGCAAAGACCATAAAAAAAGCTAAGGTCAATCGCTATCTAGAGTTTGACTGTTTTTAAAGAACCCGGTATTCTTCTATGGTTAGCTTTACGTTGCTCTATTAAGAGTGAAAAGAAAAAAGGGTCTTAGAATCTTAATTTTAGATAAAGATGGTCGCCAGACGAATGTAACAAAAAATATTTTATTCATTTTTTTTTAAACTTGTAAATTTAATATTATTGAATATTTATCTACTCTTTAGCTTTATGTATTATTCAGTTCAATTTTTTTTTCAATTTAGGTTCATCTTTTATTTTGCATAATTTTTTTTATATCATAGTCTCGGGTATTTACCCGGGTCACTGACTAGTAATAATAATATAAAAATAAATACATTTATTTTTTCTTGGCCCAATTTGTCTCCTCCAAAACTAACATGGAATGAAAACCAAACGAAGTTATTTAATAAAATCACCATTTTTAGAAGAAGATTCATGCACTTTGTAGGAAATTTAATAAAAGGCACAGGCAACTACTATTTATGGTGTATTACATGCACACATTGACAATCCGCAATGCATGCATTTGAGTGTCCGATTTCTTGAAAAGATGCCTCTGGTTCACAATGGAACACATCATATTCGCATTCTCGTGCACCCTAACTTCTAAACATTCTTGATATGCTCAACTATAGGTGTTTTGTCTCAATTATAAATAACAACAAAACCTATATGATATAAAATCATACATTTTGTTCAATCTAGTATGTGTTTAAAGCGTAAATGAGTTGTCTATGCATCTAGTTACGTATTTCATAAATGAAAATTTATAAATAATAAAGGTTAGACGGTTAGTTCTAAATTTCAAACTCGACAAAGCCGTTAAACAACCAACCATGATATGTCAATAACTACGTTTTCCCTTAAATGAAAAAAGTTCTAAATAATAAAAGTTAGACGGTTGGTTTTGAATTTCAAACTCGACAAAGCCATTAAACAACCAACCATGATATGATAAAAAGTACCGTATAAGGACACCACCCTACCACAAGCATCACAAAATCACACCTATTTGGGTGCAATGTATCCTCTACTTTTAATTTGGAATGCAATAAGTTATAAACAAGTGGTGTAACCATGCTGATCCTCCAAGCTAATGTATGCTTGGATGTGCCTATGAGTCTATGACGGTCCCACATTTAGGTGCAATGTATCCTCTACTTGTCATCAACATGCTAGTTGTTAATTATCATTACTTAGAAAAAAAATGGATATTTACATAAGGGAGCATCACATATATATCTTGAATAGTTACTCTACTAGATTATATCTAAAGGGATATGGCACGACGCCTATCCAGTCCGGGGGAACCATACCCTAAACCACTTCATGTGATTAACCGACACTATTTTTAGGTTCGGAGCACCTATAAATACTCAGGTGAATATGAAAAACATGTAACACAAGAGATTGAGCTAGGAAATTGCCCATCATTTACTACTTCATCAGCAATAATTATTTTTATGTCAGAGTTTGACCTCAGAAAGACGTGTCTATACATAATCAAATATTCGATCAAGGGTACCTAAATATTACTTGATTTAACAATGTTATATGACACCAATGAAGTTGCATGTGTAAAAATATCAAACTTAATGCACGAGAGTCTCCCTCACAAGGTGTGGTGGTGCATATGAAAAAATATTGTGTAGAAACCACTTACTTTGTAAATGAGAAAATAATTAAATATATTAGTTACTTACATCGGAAGAAAAAATCAAAAGAAAGAGGAAGAGTTATAGTTCTTTCTTAATTAAAAACTTCAAAAAAGTTCCCTATTTAATAATTGGGCTTTGTTGGACTTAAACAACTAGATTAAATAAAACTGATTAGTATATCTATCGTAGCAAACAAAAATGATGAGTTTTAAATTCATATAATTTGTGGATGGGATTAGCAGCCGATCACCATCTAGACATTACTAGAAAACTACACACATCCAAATTAATTTGATAATTGAAACTAAGAAAGAAATGGAACGAGTTTAACATGATAGCCGGTGTCGCATAACAACACCGCCCTATCATTGGCATCACAAATTAAACCTTAATTGGACTCTTCTTCATGAATTGTCATTGAAAAAACGAAGAAAAAAATAGATTGAGTTAGAGATCAGTGGATGCGGGATGACCGGAGAGCCAAGAAGAGTAAAATAACATGTTCTCTAACTTTTCCTACAAAAGGTAACTAGGAGCGATGACGGGATGAGAGTCAAAAGATGAAAACCATCCCGTCTAATAGCTATAGTTATATTCTATAATATACAAAGAACAACTTGAAAAGAATAGTAACATTGAGTGTGACATGGTCTTTAACCATTGGTCCACGACGTGGCGTGAATTTTTTTTGTTTAAATGCAACAAATTTAACCCATGAATCGGTTTTAAGTAATTTAATAAAGGTTAATTAGATCTAATTTTAATTCTACACCATAATATTGCCTTTAGGCATGTAACTTTTTTTGTTATATTTAACTAATTAAGACTAATTTTAAAGTCTTGCATACTCTTTTTTGTATTTTCTTTTTTTACCATGCGTTTAAGCAATGTCACTCTTTTATATCGTATTATTCTTGAGGTAACACGAATAGTAAAATCTAGTTATTTACAAACTTTGATTTAATACCATTAATTAAAAGGAAAGATATTAATAAATATGAATAGCATTTTTTTAATTCACCGGGTTTGATTGTTTGAATCACGATTTTTTAGCTCTGAAACCACTATTTTACCATTATGCTATGGGGAGATGAATAGATACATAGAATGTATGTAAACAACAACAAAAAAAAGACAACCAAAATATTTTCAACTTCGACAATATTAAAGACTACTTCCAGCCAGATTCATTGTACAGTTTTCAACCCGAATAAACGACGGTTTCGGGAGGTAGTTTCAATGGTGCAAAACACAAAACAACAAGTACAGACATAATCAACACCGGGACAAAAAGGAGCGGCGACGGAGGTGGCGGAAGCGGCGGCAATACCAACGGAAGAACCACCAGGGACACCGTGAACAACAACATTACCGCCATTGCTTTCAAACCGAAACTCCACCGGAACAATATCTCCGGGAAAGTTGTCTTCTTGTATGAATTTGATGAGTGGGTCTCCGGCTTCATCGAATCAAGATCCGTAAAACTAGTGCATGTAATATATCGGGATGAATTTGGAGATATATAGCCAGGGGTGAATGAATTAGGGTTTATATATATGGAGAGGGAGGGGGTTTGGGTGGTGGTGGTTATAAGTTTGATTCCGTACTGTTTATTTTAGATTGGTTTAAAAGATATACTGTTTTTTAATAAATTAAATGAGAGTTCGTAAGTTATCTTTTTTTTTTTAAATAAAATATTCTATTTTATGACAAGTGTTACGTGGTATGTGTGATAGTCCAGGTAATTTATAGTTCTCTCCTTACCATGTGTAAGTGTGTAACATTAGTGTCATATCACACTCCACTCTATCGAATCAAGAAATCAGACCACTCTATCACTTGGTTTTTCTGATGTCGATGGAATTAAGAAGATTTTCGATTTGAAGCATAAATGCAAGGTTCTAGGTTCTATTTCATCAACAATCAGCGAAAACAAGAGAAAAACAATCAACGAAAACAAGAGAAAATGCCGAGATAATTAAGTTAATCTGGTATTCATGTTGGTTTTTGTTAGTCTGGAGTTTGAATAGGCCTATAAAGAAACCGAAATTTCCAGCAAGTGAATTGTTCGAATGGCAGTTCGTTTATGTTTGTTCATTTACTAAATGAATGAAGACAAACAAAAAATTTCATTCGTTTAGCTTAACAAACGAGCACGAACAGAGCTCTCGTTCGTTCATTAATGTCCGTATACGTTCGATAAGTGTGTTCGTGAACATTCGTTCGTGTATGTTCATTTGTGTGTTGTTTGTTAAATTAATACTTTTAAACTTTAGTTATTTTTTAATTATATATTTTTTTAGACATATATCTAATTTAAACTTTGACGTTTAGTCGTTTAGTGGAAACTTAAAACTAGGGCTTTCACTTTTCAGAATTTAGTCCACGCTCTATCGCATATCCACGCATCCACCTGCCTTCGCTACCTCGCTGGACCATCACACTCCAGTGCGTCGCTCCTATGTACCGATTTTGATTTTTGAGTACCGATTTTGAGTTTGACCAGCAATTCTTGTACTTGGTGAATGTGCACGTTAGTAAACTAGGTGGTTTGTTTATACCGAGTATTTGGCTAGCAGTTGTTTTCTTGTGGGTGTTATTGGTCCACGTTCACCATTGTAGGCTATTTAAAGGACCACTTGCCTATTGCATAAAGCAGAGAGTCCAAGCAGTAAACAAAACTCCACATTACGTTAGTTTTAGTGTGTGTATTTTGTGGGGGTCTCAACCAACAATGGTAAGAGTTCGGGATGGGATTATCAACTATGTTCGGTATAGTTTAGAACTTTTGATTTTAAAGATTGCATGCAATGACAACTCAATATTTTCTTTATTTTGAAGACTAGTTTAAATGGCAAACTCATTTTTTTTTCTTCCTCTTAATAATCTGTGTATCTTAGACAACAACACGATGCAATGCATGTTAATAGGCTTATATATCTTACACAACAACATGATGCACCTTAGCAGAATGAAACACATTATAATGCTACATCAAATAACGAAACATCCAATTATTCAAATTATAATGATTACATGTATGGAGTTAGGTTCATTTGAAAATGTTTTTTGGGCGGGCGTAATGGATGTGAAAGGGAGAAAAATTTGGTTCCCTTGCAATGTTGATGGCGCCCTATCCAGTTCTCTAACCCCAACCTCATTGGTCCAAATAATATATTCATGATAAAAAAATTTTAAGAAAAACATAATTAGGTAATAAACTAATAAAGAGAGGGACGTTGGGGGCTTTATAATTACACACCTTAAGGCCATAAGACTATCTCCGATGCTACAACCCGCACTTTTTACGTGTGTGTCCAGTCAGCATTTCACATCAGCTTTTTTCACCTCCTAACAAATCCCACATGCGTGTGTAGCAAAGTAATACAAAAAAAATAAAGATTGTTTTACTGTAGCCATAACACTATACAAGGATAAGAGAGAAAAAAATCATTGTTTTACTGTAGCGAGCAAGGAACTTTAACTTTATATAATATTATATAATTAGGGTTATAATCAGTGTGCGTTGCGGCGTGGCCCTGTTGTTATTGTTTCACTTAACTGCAAACTAAACGGATCGTATCAAAATATTTATAGGTGGTGTGTGTGGTTTATACTTCCATGGAATCTATCATTGAATAACTCTTCAAATTTCTACTAGAGTTGTAAGACAGTTTTTATGAGTAAGTAATCGGTTCTAAAAATAGATTTAGGTACCAGTAGGAATCGTACGTATTGAGCAATTGTAATGAAAGTTTTGATAACAATATCTTTTTTAAGCTGGTATCATATGTCAAAATAAAATATTGTCTATTAATAATAAAAATGTTGTGAAATTTTACCAGTAATATTCGTTCACTAATGGGTTTAATTGATTGTTACATCTTTCAACAACATCAAACGATATTAAGTTGAATAAAATAACGTCACACAAAGGAACTTCATTTACGTTTAATAAAATCTAAAAATAAATCTAAACTCATTTGTATGAATTTTAGAAACCCAACATTCGAAATAAATAACAAAATAAGGTTAAAAGTAAGAAAAAATATATTAAAAAAATAAAATATTGATAGTGCGAGGATTGAACCCACCCTTATCATATGATAAAGGGTTTAAACAAAATAATAAAAAGAAAAAGAAAAAATATTGAATGGTGGATTGAAAAGGTAAAATACCATAAAGAAAAAGGAAAGAATGAAAAAACGGTTGCTAGTGAGATCGAACCCGAGTTTTCTCGGTGTAAAGCCAGCTGGGTTGATTATCTATTGTTTAAGATCTCTGAAAATGAACTATATAATATATGTATTTTTCGGTGGCAGAAAAATAAAGATCTCTGAAAATGAACTATATAATATATGTATTTTTCGGTGGCAGAAAAATAAAAGAAAAAAAGCCCTCTGGCCGTAATCGAACCAAGGAACTTTCGGTTAAACTGTAGCGCCCGACCCAGCTAAGCTGATTAGTGATAGTGTAAAAACTTAGAATTACAAATAGGGGTAACTTTGTAAAAACATAACTAACTTTCAATTTTGTTCCAATTAGGACACTCAAACTTTTTTTTGTTCCAATCAGGTAACTTAACTTTAAAATATGTTCTAATCCTAGATAAATGACCTGATTAGCAGGTTATCTAATCCATTTTATTATAAAAACTGATTTTTTATTATAAAAAACAAACTTTTTAAAAATCAAAATTTTAATAAAAATGAATTTTTGTATAAAAATTTGAAATTTTATAAAAAAAACATTTTTTTTATAAAATTTCGAATTTTATACACCCAAAACGTTTTTTTTTTAAATTTCAAATTTTATAAAACAACGTTTTTTATAAAATTTTATAAAAATTCGAATTTTATAAAAAAACGTTTTTTTATAAAATTTTATACACCCAAACGTTTTTTATAAAATTTCGAATTTTTTTTAAAAACGATTTTTTTTAAAAACGAATTTTTTACATACAACGTTTTTTTATAAAATTTCGAATTTTTATAAAAAATTCGTTTTTTAATAAAAAAATTCCTTTCTTTTTATAAAAAATCAGTTTTTGTAAAAAAAAAATTGATTAGGTTACCTGCTAATCAGATCTGATTAGGTTACCTGCTAATCAGATCATTTATCTAGGATTAGAACATATTTTAAAGTTAAGTTACCTAATTGGAACAAAAAAAAAGTCTGAGTGACCTAATTGAAACAAAATTGAAAGTTGGTTATGTTTCTGTGACATTTTCCCTTATATAGGGGCTAGATCCACTTAAGTTGTGTTTGGCGCACTAGCCGAAAAGCTAGCTGCTAGCTGATAAACTAGTTGATAAGCTATCTGCTAACTGATAAAAAATAATGTTTGGTAAAAACTAGCTGATAAATTAGCTGAAAAATATAAAACGACATAAAAGTACATGTCATAAATGTAAATAAAGGTATTTATTTATAAGTTATTGAATGGTAAAACTGGAAATATTATAAAAGCTAGTTGAAATGCTACTCTAACTAGCTGTTCAAAAGTGAGCTTATAAGCTAGCTTTTTGACGTTATCAAACGTGACTTTTTAAAAAACTAGATTAAAAAAAACATGTTTGGTACGTCAAAAAACTAGCTTATAAGTTAGCTTATAAGCTAGCTTATGGCGCGGGAAACACATTAAAAACATGCTTTTGTTAAAAAGAATAGTAAGATATCTCATTCCTTGATTTTACAAATTAATGGTTGAGGTTTAAATGCAATCGAATATGGGGAAATTAAGGGGTGAGAGGTATTTTTGGTATATCCTCTTTTGTTGACTTTTTTAAGACTCTCCCCCCCTCCCCCACCCACCTACACACACATGTTTTTAAATGTTCATATTTTTTTTCATACGAAATTAATTTTTTAAAAAAATTACACCATAAAAATGAGTATTTTTTTCTTAATTTGAGCATAGTATTGATATATAAAACACTTTTATTTTTTTTTAAATTGTACTGATTTAAAAAAAATGTACTAGTTTTTAAAAATAGTACTGTTTTACATTTAAACAATATGATTCGTATTGTTTTGTATTGTATGTTTTGTTTTGCATTAAAACAACTATTTTTATGTTGTTTTGTATTAAAGCAACATAATATCTATATATATTTTTGTAAAGTAAAACAACACATATAATTATGTTGGTTTGTATTAAAAATGTACTGATTTTATAGATGTAATGTTTTACGTTAAGACAACATTATTTGTACTGTTTTACGTTAAGACAACATTATATGTACTGTTTTATGCAATGTTTTAAAACCCGGATTAACCCAGTTGGTTCAACCGGGAACCGGTGGGTCTTCCGGTTCGACTATACCCGGTTTTTAGCAATACTAGGTCAGAAAGTGAACCACCGGGTTTTCCAGTTCAACCGGATAAAACCCTAACCCGGAACCGGATTGAACTGGGTTTGGTTTTTTTAATTAATCTAAAGAAAATGCAGGAAAGGCGCTACAAAAATGTAGGGGTACGTTCACGGTTCACGTTCCATTGGAAACCAAAAAAGCGCTAAAAAAAACCCCAGAATCCAAGAACAACGTGATCAGCCAGAGATTCTCGAACTTAGGTGAGATCAGCGCTACAAAGTGAACCACTGTGGGGACGATCGACGACCTTGGGGTACAATCGATGAACTTGGATGAGATTCTCGAGGTGACCGGCCACAAATTATCAAATATTAATCATCATTGTTCTTTTTTTCTTTTTTTTTAAATAACTATAACTTAATTAGGACTTGTATTGATGTTATATTGGATAATTGTAATTTGTTTTAGACTTTATTGAATTTTCTTTTTTATATATGTTGTGGTTGAAAGTTTATAAAATGTATATTGTAAATTTACACGTTTGAGTACTCAATCCGGTTCGACCGTCCGGGTCAACCCGATTGAACCGTTTTTTTACAAGAACGGTCCGGTTAAAAAATCCGGTTTTAAGACATTGGTTTTATGTTAAGAAAATATTATTTGTACAGTTTTAAAGTAAAACAATACATAATTGTGTTGGTTTGCATTAAAAATTTAAACTGTACTGATTTTATATATGTAATTTTTATGTCAAAACAACACTATAGTACTACTTTGAGTTAAGACTAAAATTTCTTATTCTTATTTTTTAATTGTGTCACATGTTAAAGTTCTATTGCTTCCTATTTTTTAAAGGCAAAATCAATTTCCTATTTGATTCAACCCCTATCTTTAATCTTTAATACTAATAAAGCACTAAACATTTGCCAAATGTCTCATTTCTAGAGAGTCCACATCATCATTGTCACATATCAAAATCATATTCAATTATCAATTTTAGAAATTATCAATTTAAGGCTAATTACGAATTATATCCAAACTAAAATTTTTATTTTTTTTAAAAAATGACAAAGTTAACATAATAAATTTCCTTATACAATCACAAGTTAATGTATTGTAATAAATTATGCCATTTATAATTTCAAATCTATTTAATTGTTTTTCTTTTGTATTTTATCTAATATTATGAAGGTAAATTCAGTCCGTGTAATACACGGGTTACTAACCTAGTATATAATATAAAGTTTTTTTTGTGACATTTGTATAAATAAAGCTACAAGTTGTTGTTAAAGAATCTTTAATCTTTATCTTTAATATTTAATCCTAATAAAGCAATAAAATGGTTGCCACACGTCTCATTTTTAGAATGTCCACATAAGCATTGCCACATGTCAAAACCACATTCAAGAATCAATTTAGTATTGATAAAATTGGTAAGTATACTTAATTGATAATCTAATAAATTGATTCTTGAATGTGGTTTTGACATGTGACAATGCTTATGTGGACATTCTAAAAATGAGACATGTGACAACCATTTTAGTGCTTTATTAGGATTAAAGATTTTATCAATACTAAATTTCCATTTTAAACAAAATTTGACAAACTTAATGTGAATTTGATAAATTTACTCAATAATTTGATTAATTTAAAAAAACTAATCCACAATTTGTCAAACATAATGAATTTGATTATTTTAACCGTGTTTTCTTTTTTTATATGTACCTTAATATTATGAACTCAACCCGTATAATACACGGGTTACTAACCTAATGTATTATATAGAAATAGGTAATTATCAAAAATCAGAAACCTTGCCTTATCAAGAGCCCAAACTGCAAAGAATTGCTTTGGGTTTACTTGAAGCATCAAGGACTGGACAAACTGACATAATTTCTTAACTGGGCCAATCGCCTCACCTGGGCCTCTAAACTAAAGCAATCCATTTTATTTTTGTTGGTTCTTATTTAGAGACGGGTTTGATCAATGAAAGTCAATACTGATTTTACTAAAAGCAGGTTTTACTAGAAAAAAAAAATCCGAGTTTACTGAAATCGGTTTGGTTTTCTGAAACTGGTTTTACACTGGTTCGGGTTGGGTTATACCGGTTCAAAATTGGTTTGGTTGATCCCAGTTAATAACCGGCTAGAAACCGGCGGTTCAGATTGAACTCTATCCGGTTTCATCTAAACCGGGTCGGGACCGGGTTTGAAATGGTTCGGGGCGGTTTTTTCTTTCACTCTACCTTAAACAACGGAAGGAGGTTACCAAATAAGTAATTTATCTTTTCTTGTTTGATTAAATTTTCTAAGAACAATAATCTTATAGATAATTCATCATATACATAAATAAAAGGGCAATAATTACCTCTCAAATAGTAACTATAAAAAGACAAAGAAAGGATGTGGTGGGTTGAATAGTTGATTGTGAGAGGCACTATAGTGTATCACTTTTATGATTTGATCTTTGTTGTCCGAGTGTGAGAAGCACTATTTGTTGTTTTAAGCAACTTGCAAATTAAAGTAGTGCGAGTGTGTGGGCCTCTAATTCAATCATAGAAAGAGGGAGAAGGAGATCAAGAGATGAGAGTAAGAGTGTAAGAGAGTAAACGAACAAAGTTATTTATGAATTACTGAGACCGACTTATAACGTCTCGAGATGAGGTAAAGTGAGTTTAAGCTTGAGATCAGCTTATATCAGGACAAGCTCGGTGGCTCAAGGTATGAGCAGGGTGTACAACCGCCTATAACCTAAAATATTTAAAATTTTTCGTATATTTTTATAATACATGCATATGTGTGTGAAGATAATTTATATTAGCAAATAAGTTAGGTGGTGTTGTAGGAAAATGCATGAGGTAAAACCCTATTTTCAAAGTTTGAATCTTGCATGAATCACATTCTTAATTATCTTTTTCATTTACGTTTTCTAATTTATTTTCTTTTTTATAAACATTTTTTCTTGTTTTTATTTGGGTTTTCGTAGTTTTACTTTGAACACTTTGTATTTACGTATCATTTATTATAGTTTCATATAGTACTGACTATTGAGTTACAATATTGACGTGTCATAGCAACGTATGGCTAGCACAATGTTCATTAGAGTTACAATATATGAAAGAATTATATTTTCAAGAGAAAGTAATGACAAAATAGTTGTTGGATAAGAAAGACAAACGAACGAAAGGAGGAAATTAAATTTGTGGAAAGTTAAAAATCATATATCTTACTTTTATAGACCTATATTAAATATTTAAATTTATTATAATTTAAAGTTTAGTGATCTTGTATGAATCAAGATAAAGTCAAGTGCATAGTGATGGACTGATCTATCGTTGAGAAACAAGTCTACAAATATCACGGTAAAATTATGAAAAGCTAAAAAAGCTTTGAGTGACACTGACATCTTAAAAAAATACATGATAATTTCTTTAATAATAAACAAAGCCAACATCAACTCAGGCTTGGATCCATTAACAAATGTCTTTGAGTTAGTTCGATTCGTATCAACACATATCTTATCTTGTTTAATTAGTGATCTCTAATCTAGATTAAAAGCGGAGTATGTATCAACTCGCATCAAGTTGTGACCTGAACTTTTTTTATGATTTAATACTTTCTTTTACATATATTAAAATAATAAATTAACAACAATATGAAATTATATAGGTGTATAATAGTATACTATCAAACTAGCAAAGCAACAATGATAATTTTTCTTAAAGAAAATCATAGCAAAATCCTGACTCGAATATTTATACAAGTCAACTAATTACTCGTGTAAATCAACTAGAATTGAGTTTACCACACAGGTTGTTAGGCATCAATTAGTTTAACTAGTGCTACTAATCATATGAATGTTGATATTTAGATTTAAGGTTACTTAATGTTAAATCTATTTGTTTTTCATAAATAAAAATGTTTTAATTTTGGATTGTAATCTATATGTTTTAAATAAATGCACCAACAATAATTGATGAAACATCAAAGGTGGAGGGACCCTGAAAAAGGCGTGGCATTTTGTATTTGAGCTTGGTCCCGCATAAAAGCAAATTTTCTTCAATTATTGTTTTGTAATATTGTAAATAAAAATAACTTTTAATAGTCTCATTTTAACTTAGAAAAGTAATTTTTATAATCCTGTAATTAACAAAATATAGGCTCATCAATATGTTCTTCCGAGTCCATTTCTACTTTGACTTAACTCATTTCAATCTTTAACCAAGGGTCTCATGCAGTGCACTCTTTTTATACTCATATTTTTTATGAGATATGAGATATTAGAGGTATGTTTGTATGCTTATTTATTTGGCATGATGTTATCTTTTTATGGTTTATCGTTAATGGTGGTTCTTTAGTATCCATTTCTGTTGATCAAGAAGTAGGAGTCTCTTTAATTCATCATCCGGTACCATTTTTCTAAGATAATATTTTCTAACCCATTTTAAGGGTTATATTTTTCAGCTAAGATTTCGTAGTTTGGATGCGTAACAATGCAGGCAATTAACACTCATATGAAAGATTTCACGTTAAGTACTGTGAGAAGTCAAACCCCTTCTCTGTTTTGTTTGTATATCAAATTAAGTATTGTTTTATTTGATGTTAATTCAAGTCAGTGATAAAAAAACTAAACATGAGCAAAAAAGATTGAGAAAAAAAAAGAACTAAAATGTGAAAAGAAAAAAACTAAAAGGGCAATAGAAATAAATAGATATGCTTGTAAATTATATGATTTAGGGCACACGGTATGTATCAAGGTTGGCGTCGCCAACATCTATGTGGCATAGTTTAGCGGCGTGAAATGTACCCCTCACCTCCGCCAAATGCTTGCGCAATGTTTTAGGCGTCATATTCTTCACGCCGCCAACCTCCAAAAGCTTTTAAAAACCATCCACTCACATTTTTACACCACACCACACCACACCGAACCAAATGGAGTATACCCCATTTATGTTATGTGGTGTTAAAGTCTAGTCATCACTGACGTGACGGTGTTAAACTTTAACATGGCTATGGATATACCGCATTCACTTAGAATAAAATGATATATATGCAATTGATATTTAAGTAATTAAGAGTAAAATAGTCATTTTATAATTATTTTTAATAAAAAAAGCTAAAATGGGTATATATGCAATTTTTAAAGTTTATAATGGTATATATACAATTGAATTTTTAGGTTAAGTATATATAAATTTTTAAAGTTTACAAGGAGATATATGCAATTGCCCTTAAAGTTAAAAATGTGTCTATTGTACAAAAAAAAAATATATATATATAATTATAATACAATACAATAAGATATGATACAATACAATAAGTACGATACAATTATATCATAATAGATAATACTAATATTTATAGTGTTACTATATATACTTACTAGGTTAGTAACCCGTGTACTACACGGGTTGAATAAATATTCATAATATGAGATAAATTTAAAAAAAATAATATGAGATAAAAAATACGAATGATATAACTGTGAGATTTTATCCAATAGTTGTTTTATAGTAGTTAAGTAAAAAGTACATATTTTTATAGAATATAGTAAATTAGAGTATTTTGTATATCGCAGTTGTAAAATAAATTGCTTAATGGTTTACTTTAAAATGTGTCGAGAATTACAATAATAAAAGTTATTATTATTTAGGGTTACTTGAATTTTTAGAGAATGTTAAATGATAATTAAAAGTTATATTTCAGAATATAAAAGGGCGTTTGATATTTTAATATTTTAATTAAATAAATCAACCACCCTAATATATAGTATTTTTAATTAATAAATAATAGTAACTATTATTATAAATTAAAAAATTAAGTGTTACATCTCTTAATATTAGAAAATTCAAATAACTTATAATTTGGTAAGTTAGTTAATAAATAATTTATGTAAATGTATACTTAATGAATATTAATAACTATTTATAATTAATTTTAATTAAATGTAATGTTGACTTTTATATTTAGAAAAGTTGAAATATTAAATTTGGAAATTTTGAATTCTTAAATGAAAAAATTAAGCGTGGTGTTGACAAGTGGACAAGCTTAGGTGGAGGCCCTAGAAAAATGACATGTGGCACCCAACTTATTGCTTTATTAGAATGAAAGATTATATTTTTTATAAATTATCAGAGAATTATTAATATAATAAATAATAAAAAAATAAAATATATAAATTGGGCCCCTTGAAAATATAAGAGGAGGGAGAGGAGATTGATTTCGAAGGCGTCTTATTAGAACCCACCACACTCATCTTCTTCGTCATTTTACACCTCCATTCATCACTAGTCACTACTGCTCTCTCTCTCTCTCTCTGCAGGTAAGCGGATTCTTCTGCTTCATCATCATCTCTCTCTCTCTCACACACACATTCACACACTGTTCTTTCTGTCTGTGATTTCTGTGATCTGAAGCTACATTATGGATATCAAATTTAACACCGATTAGCCGTCTGAGTTCATGCATGTATCAATCGCTTTTCAATAATGATATATTTGTGTGTTTTCGTTCCTTGATTTGAGTTATTTGCGAAATCCGCTTGTCGATTATGTGATCTACTGATACTCTGATGCTTTTGTTTTTCGACCGACTCCTTGTTGATTGATGCTAATTTCAGACTGTTGGTACTGAATTCTACCAAATCTAATCACTGAATACTGTTAACTTGACTGGATAAGTGCTACAGTGTAACAGTGATGCACTAATACATGCAATTTACTAAGTGGTGGTGACTTAGTCATGCTAGTTGTGATTTTTGTGGTAATTAGTGGTTTAGGGTTTCTGCTGTAGTTGTTAAGAAGATGAAGAACAAAGGAATGGTTATATAAACATAAAAGTTGCTTGAAATGAAGTGAACCTTCTGTTTTAACTTTTAAGTTACTCTAACATCACTGTGTAGTTTTTGACTCCCCTGTATTGACAAATCGTCAAGGGTACAATTAAAACTTAAAACCGGAGTCCTGATCATAGTTGTTCTCTGTGAATAAACGTATGTCCTGCCATTTTGTAGAGAATTGGGTTTCTAAGAAGTATAATAAGACGATCCATTCTAATAAAAAATATATTTGAGTGTTGCACTATTAAACAAAGTCTAATTGGAGTTGTATAAAATTTGGACTTATCCATATTGTTATAATACAGTTTTCAAGTATAGATTTGGGATGTATTTTTTAGAATTTAAAGGAAAAAAGTAGTGATTGTGTAGTTAATCCTCTACAAAGCATAATAAACGAAATAAGAAGCTGCAAAGTTCCTTGACGTGGTGTTTTGGGTTAATGTTTGGTTCCCAGAGCTCAAACAGATATGAAAATGACATATTAGTGTCTTATCATGATTATGGATCTATGGACTATAATATTGTCTTTTAAGTATCAATAACTGCTTTGTAAATTGGATCTTCTGTTCATTTGTTTAGAACATTTCTTTTTATATTTGTTTCTACAGTTATTAACTTATTATAGTTGACAAGAAGCATATGGCAGTTTTAAGCGATAATCTATGTGAAGCCCACTCAAGTATTCAAATTTTTTCATTAAGGTCGTTCATATATTAAAGTTTTTTTGTAGTCCACTTAAGTATGTATACCGATTCTGGCCAAAAACATGCCGGATGAAAATGTCTTTTAACCTTTTGAAAAGGCATCAGTTATAACATATAAGTTATTGACAACTCGTCAAAGGTAACTTTGTCTTCTTATAATGTTAAGGGCATTTTTGTCATGCAATATGTTTAAATGCATACTTTCTGTGATGGGTGTTCTGTATTCAATTTCAGTTATTTTCCCATAGTCACCATGGAATGATAATCTAATATGTATTCTGGCAGATACGTTGAAAATGGCATCGATTCATGCTAATTTGACTTCAGTTATGTGTAAAAATATCAACCATTATGGCATGTCAAGGATTACAAAGACTGCTTTCTTGCCTGTATTTGATGTGGCTGCTGATTCTGCCAACTTATGGAAGAAGGAAACACACTCACCATGCATCATGGTACCTCGGGCCACACTGACCTTTGATCCACCATCATCCAATGTGGAGAAAACTAAGCAAAGGAAGAACACGGTTGACCCAACTGCCCCTGATTTTCTTCCACTTCCATCCTTTGAACAGTGTTTCCCACAAAGCACAAAGGAATACAGGTAATTTGCTAACTTGTGCATACAATTTATCCAGAAAGGGGTTCATGATTTTTGTGTGTTTGCAGGTTGGGTAATGGATCAAAGGGTGTACATTTTGAGATGGGTTAAGTTGGGTTTGTACTAAATTTCTGTACCGTTTGTAAATAGATAGCGTGTCAAATTAAATATGATTACAAAAATGATATTAGTTCATTATTAATAACATAATAACTTCTTGAATAAAATGATTTAGGAGGTTTTATGCATGAAAAATACACTGTGTGATTTTTGAACCATTTCATTTTTCCTATGTCTTTGTTAAATTTTGTCGTTTGATTTGTATGAGAGAAAGAACTGGAATAATTTTCTTATTGTACAGTTGTATCAGAAATCGTTCCCCATTTTGTGTGTCGCTCGAGGCGGAAAAATGGGTGGGCTAGGTAATGGGTCAAACATGTGATATTTATGTACATGTTGAGACGGGTCGGGCCATATTTGTTAAATTTCTTGTAAATAATTAGCGTGCCAGATATGATTACAAAAAAGATATTATTTAAATAATAGATAATATAATTTTTGCACAAAATGATTTATTAGGTTGTGTTGTAATAATATTAATACACTATGGGAGACTTTGGACTATGCTTTGGACCAATCTGCATCATTTCCATTTTAGTTAATTTTAATAAAAGTTTTGTTCCTTTTTTACCCATAAGAGATAATTCATAAGTGGAATAGTTCGGTTCATAAGACAGGTTGAACTTTCTTTGTTAGTAGTTTGGTCAGTTGCACACTGAACTTAAAGGCATTAGATGAGCTTCACTGATTCATATTTGAGAAAGATCTGTGTTTAGCTAACTAAGCTTACGATGTAACTGAACCTCAGTGACATTTCATAAAGTCATGTAACCAAACTATATTTATTCTCTTTAAATCACGCAAGTTAATTCAATGTAGCACATCTATTTAATAACTATGGACTGATACCGTCTGTTAAATTGCTCTACAGGGAACTTGTTCATGAGGAATCTGGTAATGTTCTTAAAGTTCCATTTCGACGTGTCCACTTGGCAGGGGATGAACCACATTTTGACACATATGACACCAGTGGTCCACAAAACATAAGCCCTCAAGTTGGTATGCAAAAAGTTTCGAGCTTTCACTAAGTTTTTAGTTTTGACTTAATCTCTTATTGACTTATGGCTCTAAATACTTTAAAGTGTAAAAGAAAAAAAAGTACCTGCCAGATAACCAACTGGCATGCATCAGTTTAGTCATATCCTTTTGCTGGTTATTTTCTCTTATTATGTAATGAGTTGGGGGTCTCCCTGAAAGCAGTCTCTCTATCCTTCAGGGTAGAGGTAAGGCCTGCCTACATCCACCCTCCCCAAACCCTACTAATAGTATTTCCTACATCGCACCCTCCCCAGACCCTACTAATAGTATATCAATGCTATTGGTGAGACTCTTCTAGGTATGTTGATTGATTTTTTTTCTTTCTCTTATTCCGTAAGTATTGATTGGTGAAAGTGAAATTGTGATTTTTTTTGTTGAATGGGTTGAAACTTGAAAGTCGTCCGGTTTTTATGTGTACCGCCTCTAAATTGTTTTTATTTAAAGACTTGTATTATTATTGTGCTAACATTATTTTTATAACTTAAAACACATTAATTACTTATAAAAATGGGAAAATATGTGGGTCAACCCAACTGTACCTGGCCCGTTTTGACCCATATTAAAAATTATTTATTTGGCCTTTTAATCTTGTCTGGTTTACATCATTCTAAGATTGATCTATTTGGCCTTTTAGTCATACTTTTATACTTTATTAAATAATTAACTATATTACGCGATTATTTTACTACACAGGACTCCCAAAATTCCGCAAGGATTGGATTGATAGGAGGGAGAAACTGTGCCCACCAAGATACACCCAAATGTACTATGCTAAGCAGGGGGTCATAACTGAAGAAATGCTCTACTGTGCAACCCGTGAAAATCTTGACCCTGAATTCGTGAGATCAGAAGTTGCTCGTGGTCGTGCAATCATTCCTTCCAACAAAAAGCACCTTGAATTGGAACCAATGATCGTTGGAAGGAATTTCTTGGTCAAAGTCAATGCAAACATTGGCAATTCTGCTGTTGTGAGTTCAATCGAAGAAGAAGTTCACAAACTTCAGTGGGCAACAATGTGGGGGGCTGATACCATCATGGACTTATCCACAGGCCGACACATCCACGAAACCCGTGAATGGATTCTTCGTAATTCTGCTGTTCCAGTTGGGACAGTTCCCATTTACCAAGCCTTAGAAAAAGTCAACGGCATTGCTGAAAATTTGACTTGGGAAGTTTTCCGTGAAACATTGATTGAACAGGCTGAACAAGGGGTGGATTATTTCACTATTCATGCAGGTGTTTTACTACGGTATATCCCGTTGACAGCTAAGAGGATGACAGGGATTGTTTCTCGAGGCGGGTCAATTCATGCAAAATGGTGTTTGGCTTACCATAAGGAGAATTTTGCTTATGATCATTGGGATGATATTCTTGACATTTGTAATCAGTATGATATAGCTTTATCTATTGGTGATGGGTTGAGGCCCGGATCGATTTATGATGCTAATGATACTGCTCAGTTTGCAGAGTTATTGACTCAAGGTGAATTAACGCGTAGAGCTTGGGAGAAAGATGTACAGGTATGCTTCTATTATTTTTTGAATTTTTATCTATTTGCTGGAGAGAACACAGTGGTGTTTTGTTCCAAGAAATAAAATATGTTCCATTAGATTCAGAATGAAAACAAGTTTATATTCAAACCAGTACCCACTTATAAATAAATGTGTTGAAGTTGCCGGTTCTGGATACAAGAAATATAATTCAAGATATTTGTGTTTTTATCTCTGAACTTAGTTCTGTAATTTTATTCACAACTGGTTTAGTTGTTTGGTTGACAACACCTTTTGTCCTAAATTTTAAATTCGCTGTAAACAATCAGCAACCAACATGTCAAATATGATTACAGAAATTATATATTTCAATTATAATCTACTTTTCTTAATAAAATGTTGTGCATTGAAAATACACTTGGCTAGTAATCTTTTTTTAAAATATTTTTATTTTACTTGTTTGACCCATTGGAACTTGGCCTATGTCAAGTTCGGGTTGGCGGGTTGGTATGACTTAACTTCAACACAACCCGTTTAACTGTTTGTGTCTGGAAACTCAACCCCAGCCCAGACATGTGACCAGGACACGACCAGGGTAACCTGTTTATTAAAGTCTATTTCGGTTGCAGGATTGTGATATGGTTAACAGATTTTTCAGGCAAAAAATGTTGTAATCATGTTGTATACCGGTTGAACTTATAAATTACATTTTCAAGTCTTATGATAAACAGGTTGGCAGATCGACCTTTTGTTTTTACAACCCAACTCGAACTGTTTATTCAACGTGTTAGGTGGGTTGATCCATTTACAGCCCATTCGTGTATAGCCCGCCCAACCATAACCCATATATTTACATGTCGATTTGTGTCGTGTTGGGTATAGCCACCCCTACCCATAAACAAGTATTGCTTTTGATGGTTATCAAATGTTATTGTTATATGATGCCCTGTTTTTAATTGGTAACTTTTAACCAATTTCCCTATTTCTCTGTTGTTGGTTTTTTTTTTTAAATTTTATAACATTACTTGTTTCACTTCACCCATCTAGATTGACGCACATTTTTAATGTTTTAGGTCATGAACGAAGGTCCGGGACATATCCCTATGCATAAAATCCCCGAGAACATGCAAAAACAGCTCGAGTGGTGCAACGAAGCACCCTTCTACACACTCGGACCGTTAACCACTGATATTGCACCAGGATATGATCACATAACTTCAGCCATCGGTGCAGCCAACATCGGAGCCTTAGGAACCGCACTCCTCTGTTATGTTACACCAAAAGAGCACCTCGGTCTCCCTAACCGTGATGATGTCAAAACCGGTGTCATAGCATACAAAATAGCAGCCCATGCAGCTGACTTAGCCAAAGGTCACCCACAAGCTCAAGCCTGGGATGATGCACTTAGTAAAGCCCGGTTTGAGTTCAGGTGGTTGGACCAGTTTGCTTTGTCATTGGACCCCATGACCGCCACATCATTTCATGATGAAACATTACCTTCTGACGGTGCAAAGGTTGCGCATTTTTGCTCAATGTGTGGGCCCAAGTTTTGTTCAATGAAGATAACTGAGGATGTGAGGAAGTATGCTGAAGAACATGGGTATGGGAGTGCAGAAGAGGCGGTTCAACAAGGGATGGATGCTATGAGTGCTGAGTTTCAGGCGGCAAAAAAAACCATTAGCGGTGAACAACATGGTGAGGCTGGTGGTGAGATTTACCTGCCGGAATCATACATCAATTCTATCAAGAAATAAAGGTTAGTAGATGATTGTGTCATGTTTTATCTTTAACCGGTCATAACCTTAAAATTTTGGAAAAACAACAGTACCCTTGTTATGTTTTCTAATATGTGAATTAGATGTTATCAACGAGTTAGTACAATTTTTTTGAATGGCCAACGAACAAAGGCCGGCACCTGGGGAACCCAATGGCAAAAGGCATCCTCACCCGCGAAATGCAGACAATGTTAGGGTAGCCCAAGCCCACCAATAGACAATGTTAGGGTAGCCCAAGCCCACCAATTGAGCCCATTCCTGGGAAAACCCACCTCCGCGAACGGCCAGGTGGTAAAACCTAGAGGCTCCAGGGATCGAACTAGTGACCTTAAGGTCGTAAGTCTACAAATAAATTGAAGAAAATTTTTGTTATTAAGTATGTTTTGTTATATGATGAATCTGAATACATACTTGGGAGACAGTAGTTTCAATAGTTGTGTAAACTTGTCAAAGAATGGAACATAACCTCCTAAATCATTTTAGCAAACGAACTTAAATGATTATTGAAATAGTTCAATTGTTTCTACTCATATATGATAAACTAAATTTTTTATAGAAATTTTAGAAGTTAAAAAGTTCTAGCCAACCCCACTTGTTTTGACCCATAAAGTGACCCGCCAATTCTGTTTAGGAAGGTGATCCTTTTTGGCAAATGAAAATACATGCTTCATTGATCTCTCTCATAGGTGTTAAAATGGGCGAGTTGGGCAACGGGTCAAAACAAGGTAATTCATTTTACATGTCAGGTTGTGTTGAGCCGGAATCACTTTTTTGTCTAAAATTGTAATTCTATAATAAATAAATTTCGTGTCAGATACAGTTATGATTGTTCAACTACCTCACTAAAAATAAATTCATTTCAGGGAGCATGCAAAATTGGAGGATCACCATGGACTGTCTGCACGTTTCGGCTTCACGTAAAATGAAGTTCAAGATCCTCATTTTCAAGCTGTCGGTGAGTACATAGTTTTTTCTTTTTTGTGATGAATAAGCGGAAAGCCGAACAAATGTCTCTTTTAATTTGCAGTTGTGCTAGTAGTAACTGAACTCTTTCCTTCGAAGTTTTAATCCAAAAAATTTAATATGCTGTTGTATTCATTCCTTCTTTACATGGTATTGACATAAGATATGCACCAGGGGTGTTTGAATCTGCGTGCAGCACCAGGCCACCGCCCTTATCGGGTGGTGGTGGTGTGTGGCTGCAGTTTCAGGCTGAGAAAGTCCCTTAGAACCTGAACAGGTTAATGCCTGCGTAGGGAGAGTGCTTTTTTTGTTGCTTTATGTAGTTACACAAGAGGGAGGTTTCTTTATCGGCCCGTTATGATGATCATGCTACCATCTCTCGTGTGGCCGGCCAAGTAACTGATTCCAAAGTTTACTTAATGAGGTTGGTTATTATTATTTAGAGAAATATGATATATTTAGAGGTGGCAGAATAGACTGACCGGGCGGGATGGGTAACACGTCAAAACAAGCCAGGTGAAAACGGTTAATTGTTGTACCCAAAAATATTGTCCTTTTCTAATTAGTGTGTTAAATGTGATAGACAAAAACTATACTATGACAACACTTGTGTTCGGTAGTATGTATTAAAATATTTGTGTTCGGTTTGACCTGTATAATCCGCTTAGTTGAATAAGTTCTTCCAACCCGTTTAATCAAATAGCTTCACTCGTCAACTTGTTTACCACTCACTTAACCTGTTTATTACAACCCACAAGTTGTGGGCCACAACTTGTTTAACACGTTTAAGACTTGATTACAACCTGTCAACTCATCAACCCGTTTGACTTGTTTAAACTTTTTCAAAACAGTTAACATACACCCTCTAATCTTATTCATAACTCTACACTTTTGTTTCATTTGTTTAAATACAAAAAAAAAAATACTTATCTCAGTGTAAACCCACTTATAGTAGGGCTATTGGTAGAGTATGGAGAGGGTGTGATGAGGATGGGGTATACCTCCATCCTAAAGGATAAAAATGTTGTTTCCCCTGAAACCCTCGGCTTGAAAAATATAACTCGAATATAGTATAAAATATAGAAAAGAAAAGAAAAGTCCAAGCAAGCAACCATACACTAATAATGAAAGCTGTAGACTACCGTAGTACCGCTAACATACAATATATAACTGAAAGTGGGGAATATTTTCTTGATTACTATTGATCACCACAAAACCATTATAAAGATTTACAAGTTGACCTTTTCTACAATTTAGGACTAATTTACACTTAGGCTACCTCAATTATACATGGAATACAAAATACGCTATTAATAATGAGTGAACTATACTAGAAAAAAATGCAAACCACCATGCAGTAAGTGAAAACAACAGTCTAAATCACTGAACAAAATGAGATGTAAAATTTTCCAGAAAATAAAGCAGCAAGATCTTCCAACAGGATACATATCTATTTGTTGTACTCCACAATTTAGTTTGACTTGTTTAAATACATAGGTTGTTAACTGGATTGTGTTCGGGTTGTATGATTTTAAGTGTGTGCAGTTAGAGATGATATCTTTGATACGAATAAATATATAAGCTTTGTTTTGGTTGAATGGTTTAAGATAGCAACCTTACACAGTTAACACTCCTGCTTGACATTGACATGATTAACACTCCAAGTAGATGGACTGGAGCTAAGCGCCACCTAATGAGTGATGACCATCTCCTTTTTCTTTTCTTGAACTCAGGAAACCCTACTACTACACCTGTACCCGGTTCGAGTTTGTAAACTGCACAGGTTTGGTCAATTAAAGTCAAATCCGGTTTTGATGGAAACCGGCTTGAATCTCAAACCGGTTTTGTCTCAGGAAATTCAAACCTTATACGAACCGCATTGGTTAGGGTCTAAATGGGTCGGTTTTAAAACCAGGTTTCTTTGGTTTGTTATTTATTTAATAAAATACAAATTAAACAAAATGCGAGCTAGCTTATTTTTTTTGCAATACATTAAAAAATATAAGTCGTAATATTTTTTATTCACCACCCGTCGTTACGTTCATATTCTACAAGATTTTCGCCTTCAAGTAGTGTTATATGTTATATTTGTTTTTCGTGTCCAATTGATCTCTCACGCGAACTTGGACTTAGTCTTGTTCTTCGTAGTGAAATAACCCTTCCACTAATAGAAAAAATAGATTTCGGAGCTAACATAGAATCTTGGATAGTTAGTAGATCTCAAGCTATATATAACAGATATTAACGGAAATGAATATACCTTTCCTTTTCACCAAGCAATGTAAAAAAAAAATTGTCTAATCATACTTCCAGAGTTAGCCAGTTTAGTAATCACACTTATTCCATTGTTATATTAAGATGGTGATTTATGATCTATCACTATCTTTATCTTGTAATGGTTTATGGTTACACCTCTATACTTAAAAATGTTAGAAACAGTTAACCTTGTGCTGATTATTTAACATTATACAACATAAGTTCATCTAATCGTTGATGAAAAGCTCTAAGCTTCTTTTTCAACGTTTCGGCATCTATTTTACGACCCCGTTGCACTCGAAGATGCAAAGTGCTTAATAACATCCCTTCTCGAGAACATTTATAGGTTGTCGCATTCATCAGAACAAGTTCATCATCTTCCTGCTCTAAGTATTCCAACACCTTAGATAATAAGTTATTCTCATTGTTCTTGTTCATATGATCTGCTGAGGATATCAGCTCGATGAGCGCTTCTTTGTCGCCTAAAACGCTCACAGAAGTGGTTACCGATGATTTTGTTTTGGTTGTTGTGTCTTCAGCAGTTTGTTTCTTGATGTCGGATTGCTCATGCCGTGTATTAGCAGTTGAATACGATGAGAGTTTTTCCCTTTTACGTCTTAATGTCTCCACTTCCCTTTGTAGTTCGGGTATGTATTTTAGTGCACGCGATACAGTCCTTGGAATACTTAGTTTTTTCTGTTGCAAGACGGGATTACAAATCAGTCTAGTTGAACTAAATCATGACATAAATCACATGATAATCAAGAAAATATTGACCTCTAGAGAACCAAGAAAACTACTCTAATCGGATCATAATCGAAAATTGAGATTAAACGAACATGATCGACATCTTAAGTTGAAATTGTTTGTTTTATCGGTTATGACCGGTACAGATAAGGTAAGTACCTTTTGATCACTTGAAACAGGTAGCAATGAACTAAGAAATGCATACAACTTGTTAACCCTCTTACGACGATCTCTCTCACTTGCGTTATGATTGAGCTTTTTCGCCACCTTAACCATCTCGTCTCCATTACCACAAGTCGTGCCTTGGCCCGAAAAAATGGAATATTCATGTGCTAAATCTTGGTTGATATGATCATATGTATGAAAATCAACAAGTGGATTATATGAGTTTGCTTCATTGTTATCATGTGCAAGATTTTGGGTGATGAGATCCTCCAAAGCCCAACCATGGGTTGTTGAGAACAACATTGGAGGGGATAGGTCTAGAGCTAGCATCTCATATATATGTGTTATGATTTTTGTTGATGGAGGTTTGATAAGAGGTTGAGTGTTTATATAATGATATTGATGGCCACTATACACTTGCATATCATAATTTATATAATATATAATTATGACACATTAAATTTGAATTTTAGTAGGGCTTACTAATAAAATTAAGTAAGCATATAAGATATTATTTAAGAAAACATTTGTTTTACTTGCACTCACTTAATATAAACCCTTAAAATAAACCATCAATGCCAAACACAAAAAACTAAACTCTAAATATACATATTTAAGGTTTGATGAGCCAGTTTCAAGACTATAAAAATAAACTTAATCGAAGTTTATTTGAGCTAGAATTTTACGATTCTCACAAAACATGAAGTTCTCGTTAATCATTCTCCTACTTTAATGTGTATATTTATATTATATTTTATCATATCAAATTATAGTTAGAACTCACCATCATGATGACCAGGGGCGGATCCAGGATTTTTTTTTACTGGGTTCACTTCTTTTTTGATGGTTGGAATTCTAAAAACTAAATATAAAAAAATTTCGGTTTAGTCTATTCGGGTCGGGTAAAGTATGGTTGAACTGCAAAATTATTAGAATAGTTAGACAAAAAGTGAATCTGCACATTTCTATATCTATATAGATAAATAAAGAGTCGCAGAATTATTAATCTTAATAAGCAGCTCAGTTGGTTCTTTGTTGTGCACAAAACCTGTAGGCCGTAGGCCCAAGTTCGAACCATAGGCTTCTCGTTTTTTGGGTAGCTCAAATTGTTGCTATTTTGCTAAAAACAAAAAAAAAGGTATTAAAAACGGGGAAAGCGAGGATCGAACTCGGTATATGTCGGTTAAAAGTCACGGCTCAGAACCAGTTCAACTAGGGGAGTGTTTGTAAATTGGATTCACTCCTAACATATATATGGATTCACTCCTACTTTTTTATATATAATTCCATTAAAAATTCGAAACTCACTGGGTTCACGTGAACCCGGTGGATCCTTACTAGATCCGCCCCTGATGATGACCAATGGTATTATGCGTTTGGGATGGTTGAAACATAGATAATTCTAATTAATGTGTGGTTGCTAACTAATTTATTCTGGTTTTTTTATATGAAAAAATCATTAACATATTGGTTATTGTATTTTTGGAATTTTGGTGCCAGAATCTATAAGTGTATTTTTCTTGTTTTCTGTTTTCATGTTTATATTAGGTAGGAAGACAAGACATTTTAGATATACTATATAATCTATGTTCTTAATAATAATACTTTTTATTTGCATACATTTTATATCTTCATTCATAAAAAAAAGTAAACAATAAAGAAATAATATAAATATAATGTTTATTCGTTTTTTCATGATATACAAACAAAAATATAAACAAATTTTATTTATACATCTCTACACATGTGTAGTTGTTTTACCACACATGTATAAGAAACTTTAAAATATAAAAATCGTATTAAGTAACTAGTTTAATGGTTTTAATTTGTTAACATAACAATATATATTTGTATTTAAGAAGTTTAAACTTCAAAAAATAACACTATGGATAAAAAAATTAAACAATTTAGGTTTGTTCGTTTTCTTCTCGTAGTAATTTAATATTTTGTAATCAACCTCCTCTTACAACTGGGATTGTTCATGAGCCGAGTCGAGCCGAGTCAAGCATGGCTCAAACTCCGCTAGGATTCTAAACTGATCTGGCTCGGCTTTAAATTTAAAACGAGCTGAAATTCCAAGCTCAAGCTCAACTCAATTAAATAATAAAATTAAAAATAGAGGTTAATATAATCAAGCAAGCTAACGAGCGAGCCAACAAGTGAGAACCGGACAAGCTATCATTGACATGTGATTGGCTCATTAACGAACCTATCCGGCTCGACTAGATTAGGTTACTGTTAACTTGGTATGAAGAAACAAATATCAAATTACTATATATTACAATTCACAACATATTATTATTTTATTTAGTTAGAATATTTTAATATTTTATATATTTTTTTAATGATATATATTAAAATAATCTAGAGTTTTATATATATTTAATTAATCAAATGATTTTTATATATTTAATTAATTAAACAAATTAAATATTTTTTATTATTTTTATTAAATAATATTATGATCAGTCCAATGGTTTTGTGTGTTCGCGTTATCTTAGCGGTAACCTGACCATTAATTTTGTGTGTTCGCGTTATCCCAACGGTAACCTTAATTGACTACCAATAATTTATATTATGCTTGCATATTACAAATGCAATATTCACGTTGTCAGAGCGGTAACCTCCATTGCAATAGTTTTGTGTTCGCATTATCCCAACGGTAACCTCCATTTAGATTATTTAATTTTATAATTTTTTTTTACTTTTTATATTTTTGTTTTGGTTGTGTAATACGTAAACTTTTAAATGGTAAATATGATTTGGTCATATTTTATAAGTGATTTTGGTTGTTCAATGTTTTTTTTTCGTTTTTCTCCAGGTATCCATAAATGGTTTTGTGTTTTTGTGTTATCCTCACATTAACCTCTATTGATCACCAATAATTTATGTTGTTGGCGGTGTAGCAGTTTATCTATTTTTTCTACCGAACGATTAAAACAACAAGAACCAAATGAAACCGCGTTGAGATGAACGAAGTCATGATCTTTTGTGAAGTTCACTCTATGTAAAACAAACAACAAGCTAAGCTAATAGAACTAACAGAACAACGTTGCAATTTTGATAATTTTATGATGTCATTCTTAAACACCTCCGCGCGTTGCGCGGAGGGTTAAAATCTAGTATTAGAACAATGATCAAATATTCGAAGAAAGCTCCTGTACGTAAACTATTTTTTATTCAATTGAAAAAAGAACTTAGTTTAAAACCTAATGACTAGCCCTATATTACCTTATATATCAAAAAGGATGGCTGAGGTGTACACTGGTGGGGGACTATTTCCTCCACGTGGAACCAGTCGTTGGTTGCCATGTGGCGCTGTGTTTTGATTTATTATTTTTTTTAATTGCCCAGTAGTAGCGATAGGTTTTATATTAAACTTTTCGTTCATGTTCCGATATTGAGCCATGCTCTGGTGGTAGTGAGTTGGTGATTTAAACCGAAGGTCTTAGGTTCGATTCCTGTGGCGTCTGTTTTTTTTTCAGGCTACTAATTCATCATTCAGCCCAAATGTAATTTTGTTACTGGTGGATCTGGGCGGTGCGACGTGTATATGTTTGTTGTAGGCTTTTTATTTGTTGATTTCTTTATGTTGAACGCGTGTACTAATGCTCCCTCTGAATACAAACGCGTGTATTCATCACCCTCTCTTTCATTGCATTCTCTCTCTTTCTTTAAAGCAAACAGAAGATTCCCTCTCTTCATTCTCATCTAAATTCTACCTAAGATCTGCGCCGATTTGCTTACCTCCGGTAAACTCCTTCTATATCTCTGCGTCGTTGCTCCGTGACCGCCGTTCAAGGCCATAAACCGCCGGTATGTGGTTATGTTGAAGCGGTGATGATATTTTTGGGGTATCTCTGCCTCATTTACCCATTTACCTTTTAGGGTTTGCCCCTTTGCTTACCTCTGATCTGCGCCGATTTGCTTACCTCTGGTAAGGCAATACTATTTTCTCTATAACTCCTTTTATATCTCTCCGTCATTGCTTCGTGACCGCCGTTCAAGGTCATAAACGGCCATTCTGTGGTTACGTGGAAGCGACGATGATATTTCTGGGGTATTTTGCGAGCATAATGTTTGTTGTTGCGGCCGTCACGGCTTGCTAACGGGTCTGTTGGCATTTGATGCCTTCGAATCGAATTTGTGGCTATGGTTTTTCACCTGAGATGTGGATGGATTTTAAGCTTTGGGGGCTATGATGATGAAGCTTCTGGATCATTGTTTCCGTCGAGGTTTGTTACGAGGTTTGCTATCAAAATTGTTATTCATTTTTGGTATCTGTGAAATATTTACCTATGATTTGTTGCTCATGCTTTTACTGTTATGATTTTAATGCTTAACACTGTCATTTTAAAATTGTTGTTCGTTTGGTGGACTTTGGTGGTTTTAATGCTACCGGCTATGATGAGTTTAGTTGTAATAACAAGATTGATGTCAATTATTTTTGTTGGTTTGGCAGGTGCATCATACTTCACCCGAGGCGGCGTTTGGCCCTTAGATCTGAACTACCAAGGCTATGATGATTTCTACAATTTTCTCTGTTCTTGGCAGCGAGGTTGTGGTGAGCGGGAGGCGAGAGACATTCTGTTCTTGCAGCCCTTATCATGACCCATGCCAATGTTCTGATGAATAAGTAAATTGTGAGCCTATTGCAAATCTTTAAACTGATTGATGACCCTTACGATTTGCAGCTTCTTTTGATTCGTATTTTATCTCATTTTTGGTTACTGGTAAAGACAACAGTCTTTTTTTATAGGATCCATTGGCCAGCGATTAATAGTTTAAATGGTGTTTCGATGTGTATCAAAACTGATCATTGCTTCTTAATGTTATAATCAGTTTAGATTTTGTGTCAAAATTTGAAAAATAAGTAAATGCTTTCAATTCAGAGGAGAATATTATGTAACTACTCTAAATGCATTCAAGGTTTGGTGCATTTCATTTATTACCATAATGAAACTATAACCATACACTTCGTTATAATTGAGAATTGAGGATAAGGTGTGAATAAGTGAAACCAAAACAATAAGATCTCTACATGTTTCTTCATTAAATGGGAAGATACAAAAATCTTACCAGCCTGTTGCAAGTTTTATGATGGTTATTTGAATCGCATGTGTAATTTCGGTTTTGGCTTCTATTGTTTTACAGGTTCCATTCCTGATTATTCAGTTTTACGACCTACTTTCAACAGCTATGGAAACATTAAAACGTAAAAAGAAACTTTTGTTTAAAGTTTTCAAACATACGTGTGGATGAGAATAATATAGTCCCAATATCTAGACAGTAGTTCCAAATATCTACTGAACTGGTCCATTTGTGTTCACAAGTATGAACTTGAGGTTAAGAAAAGCACTATTTCATTTTCCCAATGTTCTCTTTTCTTTACATATTGGATTTGCATTAGACTTTTCTAAGGTTGTTTCACAATTCAGTGACTCTACCTGTAGTTTAGTTTTTAGTCTTTTTAATATATTTCTTTCTATAAAGTTCTAATACAATTTCATATGTTTGATTTGAGAGGAAAATGCATTTGGACCTGTACTTGAAATGGCTCGCCAAATAGTAACAGGAGGGAGCAACTACTTCACCGGGAGGTCGTGATGAGGCAAAAGGTGAGAAAATCATGGTTTAGAGCTATGGAATTATCATCTACGAATCATATATAAGGACATATATAAAAATCTCTAATTGTATATTTCCTATGATGTTTTAAGTTGCAAGTGTAATTGTACATAGAATCACCGACTGTAGCTTATTCATCAATACATTGTCTTAAAATGGATTACATTTTCTTTTTGGAGTTCTGGATCGTGTATCATACTAGAACATTTTTTACATATAAAAAAATGATAGCTTAAATAGCTCTTTTATGGGTTTATGTTAATATCACTAACACGTAAATGGCTACAAGCATAAAAACACTTTAGTTATCATCCTATGTTTTTTACCTTCATGCGATGGTGAATATAAACTTTAAAAACTCAACCATATGACCACAGGCATCTTTAAAAATGATTATCACGTTTTACGTTTTATATCGTATTCCTAACTGATGCACATGTTCACAAAAAGTTTCAACCCGCAGCAACGCGCGGGTCTTTTACTCGTATAATATAATTAATACTTAACCGACTTTTACAAACTTAATAATAATAGCACTTCTAAATTTGACACTTTATTATTATTGACCCTCAACTTTTGATCTCCTCCATAACCTTCCCTTGAGATCATTTGTACCTCCATTCGTGCCCATCAAGTTTAACCTTTTGCATCCAAGTTGATATTGCTTTCAATTTCAGAATTACAAAATGAGCCAACTTCTAAACAAGCTTCACGAGAGCATCGAGTCATGATTTTTTTAAACGATACCTACCGATAACACATACGTGTGTAAATATGTAATGCTTTATCTGTTATTTGGTTATTTTCCACGATCTTAAAGTTCTAGTTTCTAGTTTTTTTTTGGAACGGCATCGATCAGGCGACTTTGGTCTCACGTGTAAACTACCCTTGCGGGGCTAGTTGTTTTCTTGGTTCTAACTATACTAAATAAATCCGGTATAGGTGCTGAAAGTGAGTTGTGGAGCTACGAAATGTGACATAAAAAATGTGAAGTTGAAAATGGGCGGCGCAAGTTTTTTACAAATATCCTAATTTTTTTTTAATCTTATTCTCAATACCAACAATATTATCAAGCTCACAATTTTCAACCCAATAGTCACAATTTCCTACAACGAGTTTCGTCTCCCACCCCGTCAATCCATGTTTGACCCATCTCTTTACCAAAACCCAAACTAAGCCAACTGTAAAACCCGACAATATGAAGATTTCGATGTAGTATAAGTAATCGAGAAATCTGACGAGTCGCCGAAAGAAACTTTACCCCCTTCCACCAGTGCGAGGAGTTGCAACACCACCACAATAATTGACATATTAAGTTCTTCTTAAAACCACACAATTAACGTAAACATGAAATCGTCAACACATGTGGTTTTCAATAGTAATCGTCTGGTTTATTTTTATGTTTTAAATTTATATAAATAGTATTTTTATTTAACTGAATTACTTTTATGTTTTTAATTTATACAAATTAATTTTTAAAATAACTGTTTTGGATAAGAACTTAAGAAGTCCACCCACCAGCTTTGTCTTTTTAATAAGTTAAATATTTAATCCATTGGTTGGCAAACACATGAGTGAATGTAGTCGCGTGGACCACGTGCCATACACAAGCTTTTGCTCTATAGGCCCATTCCAAGCGTAATTTTGCGTGTACTCTACACACTTCTTTTACTTCTTTTTTTTTTGAACGGCTAAATTATTACAATCTCTTATTCTAACCCCATAAATCACCAAATAACTGTCAATGCCTGGGTTTGAACCCAGGACCTCCAGGGTAGGCAAAGCCTTACCACCTCCCCCTTGACCACTAGGACAAGGGCTCATTGGCCACTTCTTTTACTTCTATCCATTCTAGATCAATATTTTATTTAACAAAACTAAGTAGCACAAAAAAGAATATCTAAATTCACGAGTTTTTTTTTCTTTCTTTTTCAAAACTATTATAACATATTGAACAAAACTAAGTACCACCAGATAAATCTCTAAATTGAAAACTTTTTTTTTAAACTAATGTAAGTTAAAAAACTTATTTATAAAAATCTTAGTTATTGTCTATTTGCTGATATTAATCCGTATTTCATTTATACCCTACAATAAACCAGATTTTAAGAGTATTGAAATCTATTAACCCGACATTAAATGACCACTAACGTCGTTAAGTAAAAATTACACTTTTGGTTACTGGACATGACGGTGACGTCTTATCTGACCTTTTAGATATGTCATCGAGTCCATGAACATGACTGACACTTTGTTATGATTGTTCATTTCACGGCATTAAAGTTCGTTCGCTTAGGTTTTTTTTGCTAATTTGTCAATCAACGTTCAAGACTGACACTTGTGTGAATGTTCGTGGTCTCGATGACGCATCTAACAACCTTTATAAATGTATGAATGCACCTATGTTTGAAATCATTAACTATTCGTGTTCATGTTTGTCAGGATGGTTCATGATGTTAGTTCTATGATGATGTTATGAAACACTGTGTGTTAAAACCTGCTATGCATGCTATATGATGATGGCTAGAAATCTTGAAAACCCTATTGGGTTAACCATGGATTCTTGGTGTTCATAATTTTTGTTGTGTTATGTGATGTTATGTGAATATAATTGCATGCGACACGTTCTAGACTCGTAGGATTTGATGGATTGCATATGCTTGACACAAACTCTAAATCCGTGAATCATGATTGTTCATATGTGTGAATTGTTGCGATATTTGATGTTCATAATGGTGATTATTGATGATTACAATCTAGTTTATTATTAATAAGGGTGTTATAAAAGGGTCACTAACAATCTCATGAGTTTTAGAACTCCTATAATCGACCAAACGAATTTTTAAACAAACCAAAATGCATCACTTTTTTTGGACAGCTTGCTGTCAGGATTTTGGGGCGACTTCGGGACACCATAACTATTAAGTGATCATTTTTCTGGAATAAACTTTAATGAATTAACTTTCAAACCCAGGTGGTGGCACTCAATTTCATGGAGGTTTCGACCTCCTTTCTGTCACCACAAGATCGGTGTGCAAACAGTCTTATTTGTTGGAACATGTTAGTAATTTAATTCATTCAAGAATCAAGAAGCGCAAGTTAGCATGGACACAATGGTTTACTTTTGATGTGGGTTAATTGACGATGTATTGATTTTGTTTTCCTGGCGGGTAATCAGAAGATTTGTACTTTTGCGTTTCATAGTTTTAGACACTTGCTAGCCCTTAATAAAATTGTTTGTCGTTCAAGAAAAAAAGTTTGGGACTCCTTATTGGAATTTAACCATGATACATATAGGGCTCTGTAAATAAAATTTGAGAACCCAACTTTATGTGAAAAGCTATGAATGTAATGATCTTAGAAACCTTGTTTGAGATGTTAAGTCACTGAAGTGACCTATGTTGAGTCTTACTTGTTTAAAAGGGAAACCTTTGCATGAAACTTATATGATTCCAAGTTATACATAAGATATATGTTATATATGAGATACATGATACATGTGCTAAGTGGTTATGGTTAACGTTCTAAAGTAATTTAGGTGCATGCTGGAATGTTTGTTAAATGACCGACATGTTATGATTCTAACCTGTGATAATTAGAGACTGCCACTTATGGAACATACTATTCATAGAAACCTTCAAGAATTGGAAACATAACCTAAACAAACAAACATAACTATTAAAGAGTCACTAACGTGTTCTCAGGGTTGAGTTGAGTAAGTCTTGGTGTACTTACACTGTGATCTCACACGCACTTCTATCTAGGTT